>OX104124.1:23010758-23446783 GCA_944474755.1 Limnoperna fortunei
AAGAATACATCCAATCAATCAATCAGTCTATTTTTGTAGTGATCGTTTTTTATTTTTATTAATTGTATTTAATACAGAATCGTCAGAATTTGAAAGGAAATACATTTATAAAACACAATCTGTTATGTTTGACTCTGTTATATTTCGTTACCTAATAAAACTTACTATGCTCATAGGACTTTTGCAATATTGCAATCAAGTATATCTGTATAAAAAAATGTATATTTCTCATGCAAATTTATTTGTGTAGGACTTCTAAACTTTGCTTTATGTAAGCTTGCTTACTTCACCATCTTCGATTAATTAAAATGAAATCTCGGTTGTTCTCCAGATCTAACTTACCAACTATATGTGAGTAAAAGTACCTGCGTCGTTATAACTAACGCATTTAAAAGTTTGCTTGAAAGTCTCGAATTGTATATTGACCAAAAATGTATCAATTAGTTTGGATGAATTGGTCTTTAAATTGTGTTTACTCTCTACTGTTTTAAATGGATATTTCGGCCATACACCATGTATATCTTGACTCGTTTATTGCTAATACATTATCAAACGCATGAATAACATAATTTAAGTCTTTTAAATTGCTATTTCTATTTGTTCTGATCATAAACTAAATGGTTGTTTGTAGCCTTTGATTCAAATATTTAAGTACATCTGCTTCAAACAAGAAACAAAATGGGATTGCATTACATAAATGACCTAGTACATAGTACTACTATGTCCTATTTCGAAATAGTGAAACGTAACATGGAGGTCATTATATTAATGTAAATATTAGTGATATTTTTTCACATGTTGCTAGATACTTTCAGGATGATTGAATTTTAGTCAGAATAAAATAATAATACTTGACAATTGTGTACGTTCAGGATGATAAAAATATAGTTAAAATAAAATTAACTCTAAATGATCATGTACATACCAGCAAAACGAAATTCATATTAGTATATCATTGAAATTTACCGCGTTTGTAGTGTTATCCTAAGTAATGAGGAAGGTGACTTTCCTTATCTCTTATCAAAATTACGTGAAATTACCATATGGTGAATAATGTTACACCTTTGTTTAAGATTGTGATATAGTTAAAGGACATTAGGTCGTCGAACTTAATATTTCATGAATTAAACGGTTATAAGATATTATAATTGTGTAGCCTAAAAATTCGTGATGAAGATGGATAAAGAATGGTACGCATAAATTAATATGTTTAAAACAAATTTATAAAAGATGAACTCCAGTTTTAAACGACTTTTGACAAATTACTTATCCTTTTTTTTTCAAGAAAAGTGACAGATGCGCTCTGGACAAAATGGGTCAAATAAGAATCAAATTTGATCACCTAAATAGTATTATTTGTTACAAAATAATCTTAACAGTATAAATGACACTTTAAAATAAAAAGATGTTTATGAATATTATAAAACACGCCACATAAATAACACGGTAAAATATACTATTTTGAAGCCAAAGTCTATTACAACATTTGTTGTTATAGCTTTAATCGTATAAATACAGAAGTATGAAATAAAGGTATCTACTTTTTATATTGAAACTAGGCAGGTTGAATCTTTTGGTGAATTTTTGCATGATAACGTCTGTCTAGAGTCATGTTTCAAGTATAATGCCTTGCTAGAAACACTAGTATATTGGTTAAGTGGTACTCTTAAGGCTAAATTTTTCAACGATCAATTCAAAGGCGCTTATGGACAATTAAACCGATAAAGTCAACCTTTTACTTACACATTCTTCTCTAACTAGATTCAAGTGAAAAGCTACCAAATTAACCTCTTAGAATGCGTGATAATCTGAACGTCATTATATTGTAATTTTCGAATATATACATAAATATTCCACCCGTTCGGGGTGTTTACATCTTGCAGCTCATACTTAATGTTAGATTTCTATTCCAATGTATTTTACTGACCCCTGCTGTTTACCCATAAGCAATTCAAGCACAAATCTATTGTATCTAGGTTAATGTAATACTGTCAGAAATTATTCTCTGGCCACAACGTAATTAATTGTTATGAAAACATGATCTTACATTTTCACTGATATGAGTTTTTTTTACAAATATTACTCATTTTTCCTAAACTTAACTTACCCTGTGTCCTATTAGAGGCAAGCGCTGCTTACACCTTCAAACACATGAGTGAATTAATGTTTATTATTGCATTCTTTCTACTCACTTTTTTCCCTGGCTGGGTCGTGTTTTTGTTTCAAACCGGATTGTGTCAATCTCGTAAGTCTTTGTTGATTTCCCCAATAGTTTCCTAGTATTTTTTGTTATATATAAGGATAGTTTAAAATATACATATTTTTAAAATTGGTTTTTATACTTTAACCCACATTTAAGGTACAAGAAAGTGTTAATACACATTTATATAAAAACTCAGACAAAATGGATGAAGGTAGAACCATATGCAATTAAGATAAACAAACTTATATTTACGATAAATAACTTCAAGATAAAAAGTGAAAAAAAGGTTTAAAATTGAAAACGTTACGACGTCAATAAAAAGATCTAAAAAGGTTTAATTTTTATCTTATGGACTTGTGGTTTCTGATGATTCAGGTTTTGTTTGTTTTATTCTTTGTTTGGGGGGATTACTTTATTTTTAAAAATACCTTTCGGCTTATTAGTTTAAAATAATGTGTTTTAGGTTGAATACTTTTTTACTGTTTTTATGGAGCAAAGCTTTTGTTTTACATACATGTAGGTGTAGTTTGTTTCGTCATGTTTTAATTGTAAACATTTAAGTTTGTGTTACATTAATACATAACACAGTATGACTTTGTACAAATACGGTCATTAAAAATGGTATGGTAACCATTTCTGTGTTTGAATATAGTTTAGTGCCGCAACGTTTATGGGGGCCCTAGTTATAGGTGATAACTCTCCGAAACATAAAGTGAGTAACCAAATTAAAACCGTAAGAGCACGTGCTTCGCACGAGTCAGCAGTGACTGCTTTAATAAGACCCCCGTCGTTAATTATTGTCATGCCTAAGAAAAAGTCCAGGAGTAGGAAAGACTATCTGTGACTCAGCAGAAATGGCATATTGTATTTTAGAGATGTCTTTCCAAAACTATAAATTAAGGCATGGTGACGAACATAGAACTTGACAACAATAAACCTAAGTACAGCAAACCGTTGCTTTGAGTAGCTTAGTAGTCAACAGCAGTGACCGGTCTGGAAAATCGAAATACCGATCACATGATCTAGCATAACATGCATGTTGTAAAATGTACAAACCATACGCCGGAGCTGCTGAAATGCTGCTTTTGATGGACACGTATTTGACATTTGGAAAGTTGAAGTCATCACGTTTGTCGTAGAGTCTAGTTTGTACTTTACCCGAGTCTAATTCTAGAAGTAATTCTAAATAAAAGGCCGACCAATGTGTATTGATGGTGTCTTACTTTCAAGCTGGCTAGATAGATTGAGTGCAAATAGTTACAGAATTTAGCATTGTTTGGGGACAAAACATCATCAATATAGCGGAATGTGAAGTGAAGGTAATAACATAACACCGAACACAGATGAAACTGTCAAAAATGACAGTCCACTAATCTAAGTCCAAGAAACAGAACCAACAATCAAAAATATAGTTACAAAAGCAATAGTCCTGACTTGGTACAGTCATTTCAATAGAAATGATGGATTAAACCAGGTACTATGGCATGCTTAACATCGGCAACAATATCTTCAAACGAGATGTTTTTCGAAAAGGAAGTGGTATCTATAGAAAAACTTTTAAAAGGCGGGGACGAGTGCATTGTTTCTTGTAATCTTGGTTTATACGTTTATCCCAAAGAAATAGTTAACGTTTGAAAAAATCAGTATACTTGCTGCAAGCTTTTGCATACCTGATGAATTGAGAAATATAGACACCGTATGAAGGAGAAGCTGAAATATTGCTGCATAGGTGAGGAAAATTTATAATTTTGAAATTCAAATCGTCTCGTTTAATCGTAAATTCTTGTGCTAAAATGACCGTTGGTGTCATCTTCAAGCTGTAAGTCTAAAAATGATGTAGATTAAGCTGTTTCTTTTGTTTCTTTAATTTCTAGTTCTGAAGGATATACTACTGGAATGACTCAGCAAATTGAGGGCATATTCAATATATCAATATGTTATATTAAAGGAACTAGCTTCTGCTATCTTTTTGTCTTTAATAAGACGTCGAAGAATTTCAGTTTCTCAAGAATAAAGGAACAAATCGGAAAAGAGTGGGCACAGTTTGTACCCATTGGAATTAAATTGTCTGCCGAAAAACACATCCTCCAAAATTTACAAATTTGTTGTCGATCAGATAATCTAGCTTCTATAAACCTGTACTTCGCTGTAGCGTAATTTGCCTTTTAATTCTTTAATACAAAAAAGCGTATTGTCGTAAACTAAATCTACATATGTGTAGGCTTATGTGGAATCGAATGCATTTTAAAGTTTGTGCCAGTGTCTTTTATTTCTTTTTTAGCAGGCCTTTTAGGAACTCAGTCTCATAGAGTACAAAAACAGATCGTTGATGAGAGGAGCACAATTACAACTTATTGGAATACCAATAGTCTCTTGAAAAACATGTCCAAATATGCAAAATATGTTGCCGATCAGGAAATTTCGAATTCAACAAATTTGGTCTTCAGTATATTTATTATTTCATTTAGATTTCTTGAGGAAGAAATTCTTTGATGGCTTATTACCAGTCTTAATATCGTCTCATATCTTTTTTAAAAACAGCTTTTAATAAGATCTTTTAGCCAGGTTTTGAGTGGCATTTGTGGAATGACCGTATAGGGTGTCGAAAAATCAAAGGTTTTAAGGCTCTTACATTCAGACAGAGATACAGACCTTAAGATGTCTATCAACTATTTAGAAGTTCTTAGGGCTCACATTTCACTTTAACCTTTCCTTAAGTAGCAAGTGTCGATGCGTTTTATAAGCCAATTTTTTATTGATGTTAAAATAGTGGTCAGGAGTTTAGATAAAGGTTTGGTCGAACATTTAGACGATTTTGCTAAGAAACGCTGTGTGTATGAGTTTTTTATGAAGTTTTAGTATCCACTACACAAACGGCAGATCATAATCTTCCACTTTGATATGAGGACCAAATGATGCCAACAATGATTTCCAGGAATCTCCTCTTTTAAAAACATTTTGGATGCAGAATTTCCAAGTAAACTTTATATGCCTAATTCATCTATTAAACACGTTGCGTAATGTTTCGTGAATGTTGAAATGTTTGAATTATTGGCCTCAAGAACTTTACCCAATAATTAATTTGTAATATGAAAATTGTTATTTTAATTGTTTCCTTACCTAATTATTTTAGCATCATGAATTTTGCTTTATAAAGACTTTTGGTTTTTCTAACGTGAGTAATAACTGTACTAGCTAGCGTGACTGTGTTAAGCATACCTGATAAAAGAAATACAATATATTTAATGCATTTTCGTAAAGAAATTAATTGTTTCTCTTCTCGTAATGTTTCTTTTTGTTTGTATTTCCGAATTTCATAATAATTGAAATAATCAGAATTTTGGACGTGTATTAGAAGAATCATAAATGTAAGTCTTGGCAATATGATTTATTGATTTATATTGCCATTTTGTCCAGTGATTAATATTTCAAGAAATGAAAAAAGGAATTCAACTTGCTCAAATTTTATTCGAAATGAATGCCGAAAAAAATGTCCAAGCATTCACCTACGTGACTTGTTTTTTACAAAACATCCTGTTTGCAATCTGAATAATCCTCAATGGGATTAAGCATTACCAATCAAAAACCAATATGGACAAAACCCATTTTCAATGTTTACTGTTAAAGTTATACACATTTAAGATTCCTCAGAATTAATAATTGTAATGAAATAAAGTTTTGAAAATACCGAAAAAATCAATCATTTGGAACTTTTTAAATTTATGATTAAAGAGACCAATAAACAGAAAAACAGCTATGACAAAAGGATTAAAGGTGTTCAAAATTAGTACAATTTGGAATGTTACATCTTACATGGAAATATTATGGCTTAATCATAATGATTGTTTGTTTGTTTGAATGGTGTTTTAACGCCATTTTCAACAATTTTTCAGCTATATCATGGCGTCCAGTTTTTATAGGGGAGGAAGCCGGAGTACCCGGAGAGAACCCCGGACCTGTGGTTAGAAAACTGGCAATCCTTGTAAATTAAGATTGGAGTCGAGTACACCCTGCCTACAGTGAGAATCGAAGCCGCAATCTTAGTGTTGACAGACCACGTGATCAATAGTAGACGAACTACATTTAACCACTCGGCTACCGCGGCCCCTTAATCAAAATGAATACAGTCAGCTAAAGAGATACAAATATATCGGGTTGCGAGAAATACATAATAAGTGATCATAAACATACAGATATCTGCTTTAGAACAACATTATTACAATATGAAAAGATGTGGAAATGTGTTCAATTATTATTTTATTATTTGCTAAAATGTAATATGAATTTTTGGGAAAAATGTAATAATAGTTCTGAATATGCGCAGGTTTGTCATATCAAAGGTTTGTGTTTAAACCAGGCGCCATTATCTACTCTTGTAATAATTTGGAAGACGCGTCAGGGCAACGTGCAGGGAGTGATCAGTGATGAACAGTTCATGGCCACATGAAGCTCTTGAAATATAGCTGAACTAGTGGATATGTGTTATAAAAAGGACTAAATTAGTTCATTCTAGCTTTTGATTTCATTAACATTTGAAAGCCTGACAGTTTACACTAGTCTGAAAAGTTCCACACTCTGTGAACGATAAGGACTTATTTTATAGATTTTGAAAACGAAAAGGGTCATGGTAGCCGTTACAGAAGGCCTGATTATATATCACTGAAGAATACATTTTCAGTGGCAATAACAATTTTGTTTCCTTTGGCACATCCCTTTTCCCCATTTAGTTACTGTGTGAAAGCTTGTTATCGTCCTTACAATAGCTAAAATATTAATATTAAAAGCAGCATCAACAATTACTGTCTTGCAGTGTTATTTACTTTTTCCTGGAATATTTTACAGTAATTGTCTTAATCAACTTTAGCATAAATCTTGCCATGGCTTTCTGTATAGAAATTAAATACCCTTATTTAAAGTTATTTCCATGTTTGCTAAGTCAGAAATACCAAAATGTGTTTTTTAGGAGGTGGTTAAAAACTGGATGGTTCTGACATTCTTAGCAGAAGACATCGGCACGCGAAAACGTTTTTGGAATAGACTGAGAATTAATTTTAACGAAAGCGCGTTACGCTTTGTGCGAATATTAGTCAACAACAATTGTGCCGAGTGAACATCCTTTGTTTAAGGCTTGCGTATTTTGATTTTTTTTAAATAAATGTATATAATAGTATAAAAGTGTTTACGGGAATATAATAGTTATTCATTATTTTCATGGCATATTGCACATTTATTAAACTTAAAAAAAATTGATTTTATTCGTATACTTTTTATATTGAAGTTTAAAACATATCCCTTTGTGAACAAGCATATAAAACTTGTAATGACGTTTTTCAAACTTTAGGTAAATTTAATCAAAATTGTCTTTAATATTAACTTTAATCTGTTCCGAAAAATAGCAGCTCTGTTTTCATAACCTGTATTACAAACTTGGATAGAAAGGTCCTTTGATACAGGCAAGATCAGTAATAAGACGAACCAAAACGTTAGTGGTAGAACATTTCTCAAAAACGATATACATTGTTTTAAAGATATTTGTATTTTTCAATAATCTTTACACGGTTTTAATTTAGTTTGTAAATGATTATCTTTAATCTGTCATTGGACATGCTGATACTTTAGACGCTTAGAATCCTTAATAGTGGACATATGTATATTAATGTATGAATGTTTTAATATGCTACTGTTCCAAGCCATTAGTTATTCTAGTTCCTAATTCTGTTTTAATAAAATGAAATATTAATGAGTCATGCAATATTAGATAGAATTATTATTTAGTACATATACTACACAGTGAAGGGCTTAAAACAGCTCTTTACTGCTCCAATCCAGTTTTTTTCCAGTTTTATTATCTGTTTTTTGAATATGAAATATTTATAATCCTTGGAGCCTTCAATAGCAAATCATAGTTGATAGGAATGAAATAACGACAGCAACTTCTTGGCTTTAACCAAGGAATGTGTAAAATTGTGTTATAGATAAATAAGGTGCAAACTTTGACACTCCTTGTTTTGTATTTCTGGAACTGGCAAATAGTCAATGGTGATATAACTGGTGGATCATTTTAAAAAAATAGATTTCTGAAGGACAATGCTATTCGCGTTTACCCGTTACCGCGTTGGCCCAAAGCAGTGCATCAGACTTTGTATGTTTAACAAAGATTGTAAGGCGATTAATTTTCGGAGGAATCAGCTGAAGTGCACCCTATTACGTAGAAATATCGATGGAGACATAGAGGTACATCTTTCTGAGGAAAAAGGAGTTGACTTCGCGTTTATTGAACACTGGACACAAGTAAGTTTAGTGTAATAACCGATGAGTTTTATCTTTTGCTGTTTTGATAATAAATTAACATTTTAATTGTTTTACATTTTCTTAAGTAAAAGTCATGACCACTTTTATTTAATTGAAAAATCTTATGTTCTAAAATTGTTGCATGCATTTGTAATTGTGATCTCTCTCGATTTCTCTTCAACTATTGTTATATGACAGCCATCATAGTATTATAACATTATGATTTGCAGTTATCAATCTTGTATTTTAAAATACAAAATGACTGGTATAAAGTATAGGACTTAACGTAAAATTCTCCTTAACTTTTGGAAAAGCAATGGAATAATTCCATTCAATTAGTACATCATCATTATTATCCTTCTTAAACATATCTTAATAGTTTTACTTAAAACATGGGTAAACGGGCATAATTGACAGACGTTTCCAAAAATTATTTGAAATATTGTATGATTGGATAAAAAATAAATGAATTTAATATTTAGGGCATTTTGGGGCGAAAAATGTAATAAATTACAATTATTTAAATTTTTGGTGTACAGTTAAGATTTATCTCAACGCCTTTGAAATTTTCGCCAATCCATTACTAAACTGATAAATGAAAGCATATATGCGTAGATACATCTTTTTAAAAATGTTTTGCTACATGATGCACACCAGTATCTGATTCAAGTTGCAAAAAGAGCAAACGCGTATTTAACAGAATAAATAGCCATAAATTTAAGTAAGGTACGATCTCAACCTTATTCTCAGAAGCCAATATTTAACAAGTCATTTTTGTGTATAAGCAACAATCATCTGTATGTAAACTAACTTCAAGAATCTTGTATCTAGTCTGTGTTTATATCAGGTATACATGCAAATCAACTACTTAATTATTAGTTCATTAACATGATTTGCGAAAGCGTATACCCGCAGATAACAGGAAAATTTTAGACTGGGACAAAAAACCATATTTGTCAATACTGTTGCTTTAATCCGTATCAGAACGATGATGTAGACATTTCAGTACAAAAACCTTTGTTCACAAATTATTAATAGCAACAAATGAGTGCAAACGAAAACTTGCAGTTAAAACGAACTAAACCATTAAAGGTTAAACACATGTGAATGTAACGTTTGTTATTGTTAAACTGCCATAAATGTTAGGTTAATTTTGTCAGGAAAGATTATGAACTGTTGACTGTTTGTCTAACCTGTGGAATTCCTGCCTTCGATACACGATTACATCTTTTCGCTTTTTCTTGTTCATTCAGGTTGAATGTACATTTTACATTACTTTACCTCGATCACGTATATTTCTATTAAAATGAAAATGTGATACACACATTTTATCCTTGATCATTTCATAGATACACAATGTAGAGAACATGTATTTATTGCAATGCTACCTTCATATTTGCAGATGTATTCTTAATTTCTTCGGCTTATTTATTTATTTACTTCTGTTAATTTTTGTATGAAGGTTTAATCCTACATGAATGTGTATTAACAATTATGATATTTCTAATAGTTAAGGACATATAGTGATTGAAAATACATCTAAGCCATAATAGACGTAATACATCATGAGGAAATTCACTATCCCATATTTAAGGTTGTTAGTCATCTATTATTGATTGCTGAATGTCTATACTGAAGTTGTGAGTTAAAGACAGTGTAGGGTCTGCTCGAATGTAAACTATTTTGAGACGGATTGCAAGATTTTCTTCTATTGCAGGCCAGTGAATTGAATCGGGTACTATGGTTTACCCCTTAAAAATACAGAGACAAATAATTCCTGAAAATGGCGTAAAATTAGCCTACCCAAACTCAGTTATTATTTGTTAGAAAAAATCTGCTCAAGAAATCAGTTGTGTCATTTATTGAGGTTTACTCAGCAATATTGTTGCAACCCAAGGCATAAAAAGAAACATTTGAAGGCAGTTCACGTGCATTTGTATAGTTTTGTAAAATCGCTTTCATACATGAAAGCGTCGGTTTTTTTTTTAAAAATCGGTTTAAGTATTAAGACATAGTGTGTATTCTAAACTTTTCTTGAAAAAACGTTCAGTTTTGTAGTTTGGTTTTGAATTGATTTGTAACGGAAGTTTGTTTTGATGTAAATGATACACAGATATCTGTGCATTTGTCAGTGTAAACGTTATTGTGATAAATATACTTTAAAATAATTGAGCTGTAAAATAATGGTATGCTGTGAATGGTGGGTTAATATATTTAGTTATTACATGTATATAATAAAGAAGCAATGGTTATGCTGTCATAGTGATAGGCTCAGCAATCAGCGTAGTAGACAGAAGAATTTTTGTTGTGTCTCTTTTATTATTTCAACCTTATAGGTAACATTATGAACAATTGGAACATGTAAATGTTACTGTGGTTGTAAAACAAGAACTAAATTATAACTGATTTTGAACATTCGACTCTGATCGCGTATTCAGGCAGATCATTGACAAAAATATAGCTATTAAAAATTTTGCTATTTTTTTAATTTCTGGTTTCTGGTTAGATGATAGAGGTATATAATTTCCCTTCCCCCACCGAAAACGTAAAAATAGATAGTCGATCGTCCTTTGTTACCTTTATAACTCACTGGATAGCTTCCATATGACATATTTAGTATAAATGCGTCCATGCAAATACGATAGCGTTTGTTGCTTTGTATTTGTTCTCTTTATATATATTGGTTTCCTTTTTAAAAGTATCTATGTTCTCGACGTTAAGCTAAGTAAACAAGCTATAAGATTAAAAGGTAAAATGTTAAAGAGCAAGACAATCAAAAATGAACACAATTTAAATTAGTAATTTCATTATGGTCATATATTTATATTTGTTACAATTTTTGACAGTGTTACTATGCGAAAAGATATTTCCCGACTGTAGCCATCTGTGAGGATTTAAGGAATCATCCGATGCAATCAGACAAATCAGCACATCAATAATATATCCGTAAATGTCTAAAGCGTTGAGGAAGTTTTTTGTTTGGTACAACTCATACTTATATTAAGACTTATATTAACATCACACGAACCGGTGAAATGTGTAATTAGCTTATTTCACGAAGTCGTGGTACTAGTCCATGGTGCCATCCAACATCCCGTCGTGTTTTAGAATGAGGTGAAGATTTAATCTGATCAAAGGTATGCGGCAAGAATTACACAACATTATATTTAAAATATATACACAAGAAACATTTACTTTCGCAATTTTAAATAATTTTTACACTTTAACATTAACATGTGCACAATTATTGGAAATTCCCTTTAAAATGTGTATTCTGTCAACAACAAATGTCGCTTATAAATTTATTCCGTGTTTATTAAAACCTTTATTCACTTATTGAGCAGCTGGACTCATTCAACAAGTGTAAAGTGTGCTTGAAAATGTTTTTTTACATGGGCATGTTTTTTTTTCAAATTGCCAATTTTACAGCCAATAATAACTACTACGCCAAAGCAATTAATTAAGGCGGGATTGCAGACGAAAAACCTTAGAGACGTGACAAAGAAACATGATTTACTAAGCCATTTAAACATTCTTAATGTCAAACTTACGAATAAAATATCTATTGAATATAGTTATAAACTGGCAGAAAGAGAATCGTTGCTCTAACGAGTCAAGTGTGGAACCAGATTTACGTTCTCGTAACTAGTTCCTCTTTTTGTTCGTATTTTAATTACTTAAGTAATTATACTCCTACTACGTATGTATGGTTTTTGTAGTGGTTCATTTAAATTATTGTTTATTATTAATTTTAATTTTTCAGAAAGAAGACAGTTTCTATCCTTTAAATCCATGCAAAACCCAACAACAGTGTGTACTATCTAAAATGAATAAACCTATTTGCACAAATTACGGTAAGTCCAAGACAACACCAACTCAGTAATGAAAATTTGTATACTGCCCTAAAATATTGTTAGCTTGATTGTTCTAATTCCTAAATCCATTAACTGGAATTACAATTTTAAAATGTTAAATATTAAATAGAGGACTGTGCCAAAATATGGACAAAACAAGCGGACACGGAGAATGATACCATGTCTTAATGGGTTGGGCCCTTGTGGTCATTCATTCAAATATGAATCAGACGTTGAGAAATGTATGTAGATAGATTAATACTTAAGTTTCTTAAGACCTAAACAATAGCCAAATTGCTAACATAAAGCCCATACTCATGACATCTATGCTGTTGTTTAGGCAGATAAGATCCCTTCCAACATCATCTTGATCGTTAATAAACATTATACAACTCACATGCCAGTTCAACAACGAAGGTTGTACTAGATACTAAAAATTAACAAAAAAAACCGTATAACTGCCTTTGTTAGAATGTTTATATGTACCATGAAACCTCTGTCATAATTCCTGACTACAATTTTGACAGGGGGCCTCGGTGGCCGAGTGGTCAAGGTAGTTCGTCTACTATTGATCGCGTGGTCTGTCTGAGATTGCGGGTTCGATTCTCACTGCAGGCAGGGTGTACTCGACTCCAATCTTAATTGACAAGGATTGCCAGTTTTCCTACCGCAGGTCGGGGGTTTTCTCCGGGTACTCCGGCTTCGTCCCCCAATAAAAACTGGACGCCATGATATAGCTGAAAAATTGCTGAAAGTGGCGTTAAACACCATCAAACAAACAAACAAAACAATTTTGACAGTTATAACAACAGACCTTTCAAATATAGCGACATTTGCTATTCCAGGGGTGGCTTTAATGAAATATATGTCTCTAACAATTAAAAACCCAAAACCAGTATTAGACTTTTATAGATTGAAAATGGAAACAATCCGTTCTTCTCTATTTGTAAAGGGAAACAATCCGTTCTTCTCCGTGTGTAAAAGTTAGATAGGACAAAAACTTTGGAAACCAAACCTGCACATCAGAATCCAATTAGGCTAATTAATCAGTAAAACAACACAGTATATAAATTGCACATTTTAATGAATAATTTGTAGATTTCATGGCAAAATATGCCTTTGTATCTTTTAGTTACCCCTTGCACTGGTGGACCATGCGAGCACGAATACTGCGATATTTCTGAAAGTAGCTACATATGCATTTGTAAATTAGGTTACAGCGGAACCAATTGTGAGAGTAAGGTTTAGTTGCACTAGGAATATTGCTGAAAATTTGTTTCTTAACGCTAATTTTTAATATTACAGGTAGTAACATTGATTCAATATTCCTTGAACTGCTATAACATAAACATTCAGTTAAATTGCTAAGTTCTTAATCTTTGCCCGAAAATAGAACATCACGTTTATATTTTAAACCAAAAAATGTATTTTCAATGCGAATTTTATTATACATGTTATAAGGGTGCATTATACGGTTATTGCATTAAAATATTATCAGCAGAGATCGTGGTCTTGTTTTGTCAAATAAAAACATGTGTGACATTTTTCATAGATCCAAATGTAATGGAAATGTGGAACATATATCCAATTTTTATGGTAATGTGATCAGATTTATATCAAATCATCGATCAAAATCAGTTGCTTTCTGTGAGAAAATGGGACAAATAATTAGCATTTGCCTGACACTAACGCCTAACAGAACATCAATATGGCATATATATTTGTTAATTTAAACTTAGTTGCCAACGGAGAAACGATGGCAAAATACCTATAATTCATCTCGATTTCACACAATATGTTTGACAAGAAAGCTGCGATTTTAATGCATTAGATCGAGCTAAAGCTAGGAGTCAAATGACCTTATAGGTATTCTCGGGGTTTTACTACTATCACAAGAATGACACCCAAATATTAGATATATTTCTAATATATGTTCGTAAACTTTTATATCTATGTCCATTCTTATTACTCGTCTTAATAGAAATTATGACAGCAAATTAAACATTATACATTTGTTATACTAACAAAATAATTTGAAAAACAATCAGAAACTCATTATCTCTTTTTTTTGTAAGTAACTCCTTGTACCAATGAGCCATGCATAAATGACGGAAGCTGTCAAATTGACGAAAGTAGTTATACATGTACATGCCAACCAGGTTACAGCGGAACCAACTGTAAGAGTAAGTTTATTTCGGCTTTTTATTTAATATAGATATGTGTATTTATACAACTAAAATTACATACGAAATATATATGAGGTATCTTGAATATACAAGTCATCAAAGATACCAAATTAATACCATGTGATGTATATTTTTTGCAGTTCGACGAACTTTGATATCCCTCATCCTTATTAAAACAGCTTTAAGGCACAACGAAGTGTAATGTACTTTCAATCTGATGTTACAAAGTATGGAATAGAAGATTACATAGTTAAATTTGTGTTTTAATATATCAATTTGTTTTAAGTTTTAGCTTACCCGATGATACTTGATTTAATAAGACGCGCATCGGGTGTAGTAAATTCTGTAATCTTTGAAATTTCTATTACATTTTAAATGATTATTTTTATTTGAAACCATAATCGTGGTATATTTATGATGTAACGACAAAAGAGTTCGCAAATTTGGTTCATTTATTTATGAGATTGACCACATTTCTACATGAACATTTTAAGTAGTTTCGTGCTATAACTGAGTTTGTATATAATGAGCCATATTCTTTCCTGTCTGTCAAAATCAGATAAAAAGACACCAAAAGATGATGTTCGTAAACTTTATTATCAATGTCCGTTCTTGTTACTCGTCTTAATAGAAATTATGACAGCAAATTAAACATTATTCATTTGTAATACTATCAAAGCAATTTGAAAAAACAATCAGAAACTCATTATCTCTTTTTTTGGTAAGAAACTCCGTGTACCAATGAACCATGCATAAATGACGGAAGCTGTCAAATTGACGGAAGAAGTTATACATGTACATGCCAACCAGGTTACAGCGGAACCAACTGTGAGAGTAAGTTTATTTCGGCTTTTTATTTAACATAAATATGTGTATTTATACAACTAAAATTACATACGAAATATATATGAGGTATCTTGAATATACAAGTCATCAAAGATACAAAATTAATATCATGTGATGTATATTTTTTTGCAGTTCGACGAACTTTGATATCCCCCATCCTTATTAAAACAGTTTAAAGGCACATTACACTTAGGCCAACGAAGTGTAATGTACTTTCAATCTGATGTTACAAAGTATGGAATAGAAGATTATATAGTTATAAATTTGTGTTTTAAAATATCAATTTGTTTTGAGTTTTAGCTTACCTGATGATACTTGATTTAATAAGACGCGCATCGGGTGAAGTAAATTCTGTAATCTTGGAAAATTTTTATTACATTTTAAATGCTTATTTTTATTTGAAACCATAATGATCGTGGTATATTTATGATGTAACGACAAAAGAGTTCGCAAATGTGGTTCATTTATTTTATGAGATTGACCACATTTCTACATGAACATTTTAAGTAGTTTCGTTCTATAACTGAGTTTGCATTTAATGAGCCATATTCCTTCCTATCTGTCAAAATCAGATAAAAAACACCAAAAGATGATGTTCGTAAACTTTATCATCAATGTCCGTTGTTCTTACTCGTCTTAATAGAGATTATGACAGCAAATTAAACATTATACATTTGTAATACTAACAAAATAATTTGAAACACAATCATAAACTCATTATTTCTTTTTTGTAAGTAACTCCTTGTACCAATGAACCATGCATAAATAGCGGAAGCTGTCAAATTGACGGAAGTAGTTATACATGTAAATGCCCACCAGGTTACAGCGGAACCAACTGTGAGAGTAAGTTTATTTCGGCTTTTTATTTAATATAAATATGTGCATTTATACAACTAAATTTACATACGATATATATATGAGGTATCTTGAATATACAAGTCATCAAAGATACCAAATTAATACCATGTGATGTATATTTTTTGCCGTTCGACGAACTTTGATATCCCCCATCCTTATTAAAACAGCTTTAAGGCACATTACACTTAGACCGACGAAGTGTAATGTACTTTCAATCTGATGTTACAAAGTATGGAATAGAAGATTTTTGAGTTAAATTTGTGTTTTAATATATCAATTTGTTTTGAGTTTTAGCTCACCTGATGATACTTGATTTTATAGGACGCGCATTGAGTGTAGTAAATTCTGTAATCTTTGAAATTTCTATTACATTTTAAAAGCTTATTTTTATTTGAAACCATAATCGTGGTATTTTTATGATGTTCGCAAATGTGGTTCATTTATTTTATGAGATTGACCACATTTCTACATGAACATTTTAAGTAGTTTCGTGCTATAACTGAGTTTGTTTATAATGAGCGATATTCTTTCCTGTCTGTTAAAATCAGATAAAAAACACCAAAAGATGATGTTCGTAAACTTTAATATCAATGTCCGTTGTAATTACTCATCTTAATAGAAATTATGAGAGCAAATTATACATTATACAATTGTAATACTAAAAATGTTACACATTGTGAAATAAAAAATAACGTCGTTAAATTTGTGTTTTAATATATCAATTTGTTATGGATTTTCACTCGCAAACAAACAGAAAATATTAAGTCATTTGAGAAACTCTAGGAAAAACATAGGTATTATAAGGAACTTAAATGTAGTACAAATATCCGATAAACAAACTTAAGTAGCATAATTGTGATATTCCCCCCCTCCTCCTTTCAAACGCACACCGAAACGAAATAGGTGTTGTTCCAATTTTGTTGATGATTTAAGCTTTTCACATCTAAATATTTGGTTTTTAATGATTTAACTTTAGATCAACTGATGAGTCTTTGATTAATGAGACGTGAATCTGATGTAGTAAATTCAATAACTTTTACATTTTAAATATATAATAATATATAACACTAAGTTTGCTGAATGGCTTCCGTTAATATATCCTTCACAACTGAACTATAAATTTAAGAAACCACAGAAACAGCTTTATCTACACTATTTTAGACTTACACCTTGAATATGACACCAACGTCCATTTTAGTACAAGAATTTACGACAAACGAGACGATTTTAATTTCCAAATTGTAAATTTTCCTCACCTATATTTCAGCTTCTCCTGCATACAGTGTCTATATTTCTCTATTGATCAGGGATTCAAGAGCTGGCAGCGAGTATACTGATGTTTTGCAAACGTCACCTATTTCTTCGAGATAAACTTATAAACCAAGGTCACAAGAAAATACGACTCGTACGCGCTTTTAAAATGTTTTACTATAGATACAACTTCCTTGTCGAAAGATATTCCATCTCGTTAGTAAATATAGTTGCAGTTTTTCCAGTTTTTGAATTCAATGTATAGTGAATATAATACGATGATTGTTGGATACATCTATTTGACAAGTGGTATATGATACCCATCTATTTTAATGAACTAACCAATTCACATTCTACAGTAATGGAATCGGGAGGTTTGGCATGTCATAAAACCAGGTTTAACCCACCATTTCTTTTGAAATGCCTGTATCAAGTCAGGACCATTGTTGTAGCTGCTGTATTTTTGGTTGTTGGTTCTGTAGTTTTCCGGTTTCTCGGACTTTGATTTTTGAATTGTCTTTTTTGACAGTTGCATCGGTGTTCTGTATTTTGTTATTACCTTCATTTAGAAAAAGGAAAAATGTATCAAGTTTTTGACTTTTTCTAATTGCTAATAGATGATTTGCCGGATTTTGTACAACGTTTGTTTTTAATTTTGATGATTTAAGTTTTTTTCACATCTAGTTATTTGTTACTCAATGATTTGTTTTAGGTTTAGCTTAACTGATTTATTAAGACGCGCATCTGGTGTAGTTTCTATAACCTTGGCACTTTTTATTACTTCTTAAATGTTTATATTTTATTTATTAGATAAACCGTGGTATATTTATGATGTCAAGACATAAGAGTTCGCAAATGTTGTGTATTTATTTTATGTATTAACCACATGTGTATATAAACATTTTAAATAGTTGTATGCTACAACTTAGTTTGTAAATAACGACCCTAGACTTTCTTGTCTGTAAAAATCTGATTAAAAAAAACAAATAAGATGATGCTTGTTAACTTTTATATATATATGTTCGTTTATATTACTCAGATGATACTTTTGTTATACCACAAACAATCAAACCTCATTATCTGTTAATTTTGTAAGTTACTCCTTATGGAACATGCAGTTTTGGACAAACCTGTCAAATTAGTAATTACAGTTGCATATGCAAACCATGTTGCAGCGGAACCAACTGTGAGAGTAAGTCTATTTCTGCTTACAATATTAGTATTAATTTAGTACACTCTAGGGTCAAAGTATTTTTTGCAAAATGGCAGACGTCATTTACGTTCATCACTGTGATGTTGGAATAAAATCGTGCTCAAGAGTTATCGCTCTTCTGCTTACGTTCTTGCGAGATGGCTCCCAAAGGTAAATAGTTAAGTATCGACACCAAAACATTGGAGTAAAAATAGCTGACGATAGACGTAGTGTCAAAACTAGGTGTTGACCCATAAGTTTCTGAACCGCCTTTGGCTACGTAATTCTGCAGAAAACGTAGTAAATGGCCTAGAAAATGTTATTAGAGGACGAACAGGCAACTTTTACATTAGTAAATATTGAATTTTGAGGAATCTTAAAGACACACCAAATGAACAAGCACTAAAAGTCAGAGAATTAACTGCGAAACAAAAAGGTTAAATGTTTTTGGATAACAAAGAAGGGTTGTAATGCATTATTGAAACTATCAAAGAATGCATTCAAATTCTTAACTGAGAATAGAAAAAATTGTGTATTATAGACTGCAAAATACATGGAGGTCTTTCTAATCATTTTTGCACAAAAACATATATGTATGTGTGTAAATATGGTTATATGTACAGAGTGATGCAATATATATTCGGACAAGATGGCGGATTGTTTACAATCGCAACCAGATTACATAACAATTGTCAGTAGTGATGTATTGGGGGTTCTACGGATGGCGAATGGTGGCGAGGGAATGTAAAGAATGTGTGACGTCACTGGAATGTCTAGTATGCAATGGGGTTCTAGGGGTGGCGAATGACATCAAGGGAATGTAAAGAATGTGTGACGTCACTGGAATGTCTAGTATGCATTGCAATGAAATTAGTTAGAAAGCATTGAGAAATGTGAAATTGTAATTATGGGTTTACATCAAAAGCAACCTGTGAAGTCATTCGAATAACTCATTTTTAATAAAACCAATACAAAGTAATGAAATGGGTAAGAAGTGAAATGCATTAAGAAAATATAATAATTGACTCTACGGGTGTTCTTTACATAAGCAAATATCATCTCGAAACCTAATTATACTTATTTAAACAGCTGTAAAATTGTAACTATGGATTAACCTCTAAGCAACCTGTGAAGTCATTCGAATAATTTATTTTCATTAATAACCGTGTAAATGTATATGTTTATAAAAGATGTTCGAAATACAAGAATTAAAAGATGAGAATTTACCAGTCTACGAATTTGTAAGAAACAGTATTTTAGTAACGTGTAAAAAAACATAAAAAAAAGATTTCAATACAAGATTAAAAATTTACTTTAGAAGAAACCAAAACTGTTATTTTGGAAACTTTTAATATGAAATTTAAATCGAAAATTCTAGTTTTGAAAACTTAACAGACAACACAGCAGGTTAGAAATGCGGGTCATTAGATATACTGGTAATTGACTCTACATGTGTTTACATAAGCAAACGAGATTAAGTTTCCAAAACTTCAAAGCATCAACAGATGTGAAATTTTAATTATGTGGCGATTAACCTCAAGTTAATCGAATAACACATAACCTCAAGTTAATCGAATAACACATTTATTTTCATCCAATAAACCCGGTGTACAGTTTTAACAAATACTATTTGTGTATCTAAATTAGCACACATACAAGTTTGAAATACGAGTATAAATTGGAAAGACTTGGCCACTAGAAATTTTCATTATGACTTCATTATTAATGATGTTTTATATTAGTAAAACTATCACATGAAATGCTACAAGTAATTATCTTTAAATTTTCCGTATAACGGACTAACACGCCAATCACTATTTACCCCCATTATTTAAGCGAGGGTACAAAAAGATAAAGATGACTAAGGTTTTGGAAACGTTGGTTTTCAATATTTGAATTGGAAAATTTGAATGAAAATTTTCAGTCGGATAAAAATTAATATTATAAAACACACAAATATGCATATCATCAATATTATAATAACAATAAAAAAGACATTAAAAACATATATGCAAGCACTGTGCTAATAAGTGAACCTTTTTTTATAAGAATCACAAAAATCACATCATCATCATCAATAATAATAATAATAATAATAATAATAATAAATTTTTAACAAACACATTTCTGACAAGCACTTTTTTTGTTGTTATCAGAATGCCATCAGTAAAAGTTTTGAAATGTAGCTTTAAATTTTACTTTACTAATTAATAAAAATACAATAAATTTAAGGCAACTGTGTGGCAAAAAATGAGAATTTAGAATGAAGAAACTTTTGATAAATATAATGCCCATTTACACAACGTCCATATTTCAAAAATATAAAGGAAAATTTGAATGAAAACATTTACAAAATTTTTAAACTTACAACTGATTTGTTTGTCAGACAGTAACCCATAAAGAGAATGTTTTTGACAATAGAACAAGTTAACCTATTTTTTTCGAAAATTATCACCTGTAAATATTTGGAATATAGACATGACTGATTAGAACGAGTATTAATTCTGAAAATATATCCAAATAAGTTTATTTTCTATTTACACAATTTAAAATGTTAAACATTAATGAGTTCAATGAATTTATTCAAACGTTACAAATGTCTACTTTAAACGAAATCTAAATATACGACAGATGTGTCTAAAATGTCTGTTATACACAGAAAGGATAATACCCAACAAGGTTGAATTGGGGATGAACATTTCAATGTATTGCACAACAACCTAGAACCTCTTTATTTAATTCATTCCCAACTTTTCTTTAAGTCGTTCTTTCAATGTAAGGATTCATTATAAAAGAGGTACACACATTTTAAATACATCAGAATGATTTCCTTAGACTGAGCTAGTTAGAAAATCATCATAGTTGATATTAAAAAACAACAACCGGTGCAGTACACTGGTAGAACATCAAGACCAAATTGTATACAAGAATCTATAAACAAAGTCAATATATAAAGCAGCAAGTCGTGACAGTAGATTAACACATCTTTTATTTATTAAATATCTTCAGTGGTAATATACTCTTTTGCACAGTTCCTTTAATTCTACTTTAAAACTTAAATCCATTTTACAAGTTGGCTAGCTTTAAATTGGAAAATTTGAATGATAATTTAAGGCAAATGAAAACTATAACTAAAAAAATCACCGATATGCATGTCAGCACTATAATAATAATAATAATAATAATAATAATAATAATAATAATAATACATAAAAACAGTTTATAATTTTTTTTGGTCTTATTTCTGATGCAATAGTCCGTTTTCCTGTTCTAGTCCGTGATCATGTTTTAAGTCTATTATCATTATCGTGATGATTAGACCTAAACAATTAAATATACCCTTAGGTAAAAAAAACAAACAGTATTTTCAACATACAATTTTAACAATTTATGCAATTATTTGAGTGTTACCTAAATACATTAGATATAACAATTCCCATTGTTCTTGTTAAATTCCTAACACATAGAAAACTAAAAGAAAGTGTCACTCGTATTGCTTTCAATAATGTAGGAAGATCCACATTTAACTATGTGACTTTGCAGTAAGAAAATAATAAAAATCATGGTGCTTCTCTTCTTGCTCTTAACGTATGATTTTATACTTGGGCTTCTTCAAAACGGGCATAAAAGATTAGCTAGACCTACCCATCAATTTCACGTTCCGCTATACAGATAACGTGCTTTCATTGAATAATCCAAAATTCGGTGGCTTTCTCAATCGCTTCGATCCCATTGAACTTTAAATTAATGATACCACAGAGACAGATTGTTCTTCATCATACCTATAAATATTGACAATGATGCTCGGTTTAGAACTAAAAATTTACAGCAAAAGGGTTAATTTTAATTTTTACTATTGCGAATTTTCCATTTTTGTGTGACACTATTCCATCAGCACCTGCATGCATATGGTGTATACATCTCTCAATTGATGATGCACTCAAGAGGTTGCCTGCTGACAGAAAAGCTACTTCACCAGGTTTACGGTGTCAAGATAAACATCATCACTTAGAAAATGTTATGGTCATCATCATGACTTTGTTGACCATTACGGAATATCAAAATATGTCACAAATGACTATTGATTTGCTCCGTTTATCGTAACCACTTTTCCGCCGTCTTATTGGATTATGACTATCCCCCTCCCCGGGATATGACTATTTATCGGAGTTTTACCTGACTGACACGGTGCCACGCTTGCTTACCTTTCGAGAGCACCTGAACTCATCCCCGGTTTTTAGTGGGGGTACTTATCACTCATTTTTTAGTTTTTGGTTTTTGTGTTGAGCCACTGTTTTATTGTTGTATCCTCTTTTGTTAAACAATGATTTCGTCTTTCCTTGACTTATTCGCTATTAAATACTCCCCGTTTTTCGAATCCATTTTCTTGTTACATGCAGGTAGCTATTTTGTCCATAATTTTAAGAGAAAAGGATATGGCAACTTACAATGCTTATTATGGGAACCACTTTGTGTTACAACTATTTATTACTGCGATTTTCATAGGAAGTGGGGGGATGACTTACTATTACACCAAAACTTATTCAATTAAAAACCTTAAGATATAAAAAATACTTGTTTAATTACTTTCCGACTAATGGAAAACGTTTAAAAACTTAAAACTTTAAAACAAAAATATCATTTTTCTAAACTTTCGTAATAAATTGATTGAATTTTTCACGTCCTCGTGAAAAATACACAATCAATGAAGATAATTTTTGCATTTTATTAAAACTCAAAATTAACACAATATTTTAAAAATACGATATATAAAACTGACCAAATCCGACAAAAAGTGGAAAAAACTTACTATAGATTAGGCCTAGTTTCAGCTAATTCTCTGTTAATATTATTAAAATGTTGAAGCTAGATTAACACCGTCTGTATTTTATTTTTGATATTAAAGAAGGATTACTTCATAAGAATATTACAATATTTTTAGAAATGTGCCCCATGTAGCTATAAATGAAGGTATTAACAAAATGCCGAACAGGAAACCGTCAAAAACGAGAATTCACAAATCAAAGTCCGAGAAACCTGCAAACCTCGGAACCAACAACCAAATATTTAGTAACTATTGATATAAACTAGCAGCTGCATTGTTCATGGACTAACAGAAATAAATCAGAATCTAGTACATTCACCTTTTTTAAGAATGGCATAAGGTATCATGATAATAACAAGTGAAATATAAATGTTGTCACCACACTTGCTCAACTGCACAGAAATAACATCTTTGTGTATAGCACAAATAACCATCAGTAGGATGTTTAAATAATGTGACGTAGCAATATTTTGCATCATTGTTTTCTTTAACTAAAATCTTTTAAAAATCATTTAACTCTATTTAAAACAATAGTCATTATTTGAGAAAATAACATCGAAAAATAAATGTCGACACCATCATTGATTAGCTGCATGTGGATATTGCACAATAACAAATATGTGAGGTAACTCTATTTAATCTTACTTTTCTTAAACTAAAAACATAAAATTGTTATGGTTTTGTTTACAAAAATCTTTTCAATGCATTCACCTGCTTAAGAATGACAAAATTCATTTATCTTTAAAATTATGGTTATAATGTGAGAAAACTACAAGTGAAAAATAAATGTCTTCCCCGTCTATCCATTAAAACTGGATTATAATTTCACGCCATTTCAGTTTAACAACATTAAACATGCGTAATAATTCCACTGACTTATAGAACATTATACGATGTTTAACATACAGGCAGTGTAAACAAAATGCATCATACAATTCTCTAATTGTAAGATCTTTCACTCCACATTTCTCGTCCTTTGCATCAAGGGTGGTCTCTTTAACAACTAATAAAACACATTGACTGTGTAATGTTTTATAACACACAAAGATGTAAATTATATTGCAAGTTTGCAAAGGAATGAATAAATTTAAATGATTGTAATGTTTTTGTCCTGTATTTACAAATCATTAAATCAGAAATGAGGACTTCTAATATATATTTAAACGATCATTGAGAATTATTTATAATGACGAGAAATTGCAGTGAAATATATATGTCGAATTTTAAACAACTTGTTATATGTTTTTACACCACCAACCATTCATCGTCGATCAACATGTGATTTGCAACGTTTTTAAATAAATAAAAAATATTTATTATCGAGTGAAAAAAGGGGGATGTTGTCTAACAGTTCTTTATGTTATTCATAGGAAATTGACATTATTAAGCTTTTTTGTTGCAAACACTTATTGTATACAAAACTGTTTAGTGTAAATGCCTTTTTAAGGCACATATGTGTAATAACGAGTGTAATTTGTAAGTACCTCTTTCATGTATTCCCTTGACAACAAAACACCTTGAAAAGTTCATTGCTTATGAAAAGCAACCATTCTATAAAATTGATCAACAAATCTTTCGCCTACAAGTCTGGACGGTAAATGACAATAAACTCATCATATATTTTTCTTTGAAAACTTTTGATATTTTAGAGCCACATTTTTTTTTGTAAACGTGTGAAAAGTAATGAGAAACTCAGAAGTCAAATATTGCATTAAAAATAATAGAAGTTTATATGGTTTCACTTATTTTGAATTATACCGGTCTGAGTTGTGTTTTTTTTAAATAAGATATGCTATATAGATATCACATACAAATTTATACAAAAGTGGTTAAGAGATATAGACAATTACACATAAGACGAATTGTATGCATTGTTTGAAAAAAGCCTAAAAATACTTATGTAGATTACCAGGCCAAAATGGAATCTTTATTGTAAAATTAACATGCAATTTTAAAATACAAATTGAAACAGGAAGGTGTTTTAAATCGCATAAAAATGAAAAAATCTGCACTTAATATAACATGCATCTTGGTGATGAATTTCATTTTCTTTTCATGCATCAAAACGATTCAATTTGAATGCTTGCAAACAAATGATTTCCTAATTATTATACAGACTACCCAAATATTGAAGAAATGTCATACTTATTAATTGTCTTGTTTGTAATATAATTGTTTAACACTGTTTGTAAAAAAATATCAATGCATGGTTCTTATTGTCCACATGGTCCATTTCGTCTATATATCCGATTACATTGTATTCTCCTCATGTTACACACATTTTGCGTCTAACATCTGATAAACCTGAAATCTAATCTTGTTTACATCTAAAAATAGAACTCGTTTTAATTGAGCACCAATTTTTGGGATATTGACAGATAACGATGGATGTGCTTTCATGTGTTTCTACACACACTTCATCTAATTAAGAATACAAGAAAAGAATCAGGAAAATAGGGGTGCGTTAAAGTGCAAACCACTGAATTCAGTTCAAAAATTTATTAAGAAGTTTTTCTTCACAAATCATCTGTTAAAAGACAAAATGTTAGTATAACTATTTCATTGCTCTGATTATTATGTCAATTATAACAAAAACATTTGCTACGCATCGAAATAATGTTCGAAGACAAATTTATGTGTAACAGCACGTGACAGAACATTATAAATAGATTATCTGTCCAAAGGTATTTATAAATCGCCGTCTGATACACTTACACTTTACAATAAAAGATAATAAGTGCCAACTATAATTAATATTAACAACTAATTGTGTTTTTATTATGTTTTTGGTTGTTCTTAGTTAAATTAGTATCTAAAACAACCATTATTAAATTGTTTCTAATACAAATTTAGATAGACTTGTATACTTTAAGACAACTAAAACAAAATCTTTTCTTCCAAACAACTGGAAGCAATTAATGGTAATTACATATAGCTTAACTGTCGAAAAGTATGGATATATTACTGTCCTATACACTTCAATTATAGAAGTCTGTCAACTGTTGTTTATAAAACACTTGATAATGTATTTTTATTTATTTTTTTTGTTTCTATTTAAAATTGAAATATAAGAGAATAATTACAAATACATTATACAGAAATATAGTAGAAATGCATCTTAGTCCATACAAAAACTTCATTTATACGAGTCACGATTTTAAAAGATTAGTGGAGGAAAACCACATATGATTTATTAATACATAACTTTAAAACAAAAAGCAAAGTAAGCATGTGTAAAGACTACTCACATAAATCTCCTTACAGCCAGAAGCAATTTATGAAAATTGCAATTAAATTATTTGTTGAAAAGTATGCATATTTTAATTTCCAATAAAATTAGTCTTGATTGTAGGGTCAAGTGAGTCAACTGTAGTTAATAAAACAATTGATCATGTATATTTATAATTTTGTTTTTTGTTTTCGTTAAAATTATAATGTACGACAATAATAATAAACGTGTAAATGTATTTCATATACAAAACATAACAATTGAAATATATTAAAAATGCATCATAATTTATGCAAAAACGTCATTAAAAAAAAGATCAGTAGAGGAAAAACCCGTCATGATGTATAACCCCTAAAAGAATGAATTATGCAAAAAGCTTTAAACATAGAGTAAAGTAAATAATTCAGGAAAACTTGTGTAAAAAAGATGACGTTGACACTACATACCTACATACTGGAACAATATTATGATAATTAAAGATAGATTGACTTTCAAAAAGTACGGATATTTTACAGTCTGATACACTTAAACTTTACAATAGGGTTACATGGGTCAACTCTATATTTAATTTTAAAAAAACTGATAATGTACATTATTTTTATTTAATTTATTTTAGTTAAAATTAAAATATAAGACAACAATTACCAACGTATGTCTTATTTAAAACAGGTGGCCGAGTGGTTAAGGTGGTTCGTCTACTATTGATCACGTGGACTGTCAACACTGAGGTGGGTTCGAGTCTCAATGTGGACAAGGTGTACTCGACTCCAATCTTAATTGACAAGGATTGCCAGTTTTCCTACCGTATGTCGGGGGTTTTCTACAGGTACTCCGGCTTCCTCCCCAATACAAACTAGAGCCATGAAATAGCTGAACAATTCTTGAAAGTGGCTTTAAACAATATTCAAACAAACATAACAAAACTTATTTAAAACATTGAAATGGAAATATATTAGAAGTGCATTATAATCGATTCGTAAACTTTATTGATTTGAGTAACGATTTTGAAACAATTAGTACAAGAAAGTCTCAAGGTGAATTACTCCTACACAATAAATTTTGCCAAAAGTTAAAAGCATAGAGAAAAGTAATTAATTCAGGAAGATTTGTGTAAAATGGGTTGTTTTGCACAGAAATACACTTAGAATAGACTTTTTAATCTGATAACAGGAGTGAAAGTAAAATGAGGGTGAAATGAAAAACCATTCTTTGCTTAAAAACCAAAATTGGTCTGGACACGGTTCAAACTTAGAATGTTCTATTGTATCTACCTCTCATCCCAACTCTCATTCCCCCACGACTTTCTTGTTGACTGTATATTGCTAGGTTGCTTTGCGTAATAGCCAGACGTATCGAAAATCTATCATGTCTTGGTAAATGACGGAAAAATTTTCAGGGAGACCATATCGGTAAAGAGGAGATTGTCTCCATACCTTTAACAGCACCACATTAGTGAAAGTCATACTAAACGATTTTGGAGAACTCCATAACAAAGACTCCAATAGAAATTTGTTTATTTAACCAAATCTTTACCGAACATTAGAAATCAGTCGAAGGATGATACAAATTTTGTTGTAAACGATGTAAACTATAGTCCGTTATATGGAAAATGAAGAAAATTGTTGAAAAATCTACGTAAATTGATCATTTTGTTTTAACTTGTTTAGTAGACGATGTGAAAATTTAAAATTTTATAGGAAAACGAAGAAAATTTTGGAAAAAGTCTACTGTTAATTGAAAACATTGTTTAAAATTTTGCTTTATTTTTTTTTTTTTATTGTGTTGCAAACGATGTAAAAATTTTAAAAAATATGTTGTAAAGGAACAATAAAAAAAATGTTTTATAATCGTGTTGTAAATTGGATACCAAAAATAAAATGTGGTAAACTTAAACATAGTTGAAGGAAAACTTATAAAAAGGTGAAAATTTTATGTTAATTGAAGGAAAACAAAGAAATTTTCAAAAGTTTTTGTAAATTGAAGAACTGTTTAAAAATATTATTGTGCGATGTAGAATTATAAATGTTTTAAAGCGAAAACGAAGATTTGCAAAAATTCTAATGTTAATTGAAGGAAAACGAAGAATTTGTTAACAATTTGGTTGTAAACGAAGTATTTTATTAATTTATACTGAAAACGATTTTTTCTATTGTTAACTGGAGAAACTGTATGAAAGTTCGAAATAAACGAAGTATTTTTTTAAATTTATACTGAAAACGATTTTTTCTATTGTTAACTGGAAAAATTGTATGAAATTTTGAAATAAACGAAGAATTGTTGTTATAATTTTGTTGAAACCGATGTAAATATAAAGATATAAAGATATCTTCAGCTTACAATAGATTGTTCAGAAATGTTCTTTGTTTTCTTTCAATTAACCGTAGAATTTTTATAACATTTTTTCGCATTCCGAATACATTTTTTTGCATTGTTGACAACAAATTTAAACAAAGATGTTTCAATTTACAACACAATTAAAAGCCATTTCTTTAAATTCTTTTAATTTTTACATCGGTTTCAACAAAATTATAACAACAGTATAAATTTAAAAAAATACTTCGTTTATTTCGAACTTTCATACAGTTTCTCCAGTTAACAATAGAAAAAATCGTTTTCAGTATAAATTAATAAAATACTTCGTTTACAACCAAATTGTTAACAAATTCTTCGTTTTCCTTCAATTAACATTAGAATTTTTGCAAATCTTCGTTTTCGCTTTAAAACATTTATAATTCTACATCGCACAATAATATTTTTAAACAGTTCTTCAATTTACAAAAACTTTTGAAAATTTCTTTGTTTTCCTTCAATTAACATAAAATTTTCACCTTTTTATAAGTTTTCCTTCAACTATGTTTAAGTTTACCACATTTTATTTTTGGTATCCAATTTACAACACGATTATAAAACATTTTTTTTATTGTTCCTTTACAACATATTTTTTAAAATTTTTACATCGTTTGCAACACAATAAAAAAAAAAATAAAGCAAAATTTTAAACAATGTTTTCAATTAACAGTAGACTTTTTCCAAAATTTTCTTCGTTTTCCTATAAAATTTTAAATTTTCACATCGTCTACTAAACAAGTTAAAACAAAATGATCAATTTACGTAGATTTTTCAACAATTTTCTTCATTTTCCATATAACGGACTATAGTTTACATCGTTTACAACAAAATTTGTATCATCCTTCGACTGATTTCTAATGTTCGGTAAAGATTTGGTTAAATAAACAAATTTCTATTGGAGTCTTTGTTATGGAGTTCTCCAAAATCGTTTAGTATGACTTTCACTAATGTGGTGCTGTTAAAGGTATGGAGACAATCTCCTCTTTACCGATATGGTCTCCCTGAAAATTTTTCCGTCATTTACCAAGACATGATAGATTTTCGATACGTCTGGCTATTACGGAAAGCAACCTAGCAATATACAGTCAACAAGAAAGTCGTGGGGGAATGAGAGTTGGGATGAGAGGTAGATACAATAGAACATTCTAAGTTTGAACCGTGTCCAGACCAATTTTGGTTTTTAAGCAAAGAATGGTTTTTCATTTCACCCTCATTTTACTTTCACTCCTGTTATCAGATTAAAAAGTCTATTCTAAGTGTATTTCTGTGCAAAACAACCCATTTTACACAAATCTTCCTGAATTAATTACTTTTCTCTATGCTTTTAACTTTTGGCAAAATTTATTGTGTAGGAGTAATTCACCTTGAGACTTTCTTGTACTAATTGTTTCAAAATCGTTACTCAAATCAATAAAGTTTACGAATCGATTATAATGCACTTCTAATATATTTCCATTTCAATGTTTTAAATAAGTTTTGTTATGTTTGTTTGAATATTGTTTAAAGCCACTTTCAAGAATTGTTCAGCTATTTCATGGCTCTAGTTTGTATTGGGGAGGAAGCCGGAGTACCTGTAGAAAACCCCCGACATACGGTAGGAAAACTGGCAATCCTTGTCAATTAAGATTGGAGTCGAGTACACCTTGTCCACATTGAGACTCGAACCCACCTCAGTGTTGACAGTCCACGTGATCAATAGTAGACGAACCACCTTAACCACTCGGCCACCTGTTTTAAATAAGACATACGTTGGTAATTGTTGTCTTATATTTTAATTTTAACTAAAATAAATTAAATAAAAATAATGTACATTATCAGTTTTTTTTAATTAAATATAGAGTTGACCCATGTAACCCTATTGTAAAGTTTAAGTGTATCAGACTGTAAAATATCCGTACTTTTTGAAAGTCAATCTATCTTTAATTATCATAATATTGTTCCAGTATGTAGGTATGTAGTGTCAACGTCATCTTTTTTACACAAGTTTTCCTGAATTATTTACTTTACTCTATGTTTAAAGCTTTTTGCATAATTCATTCTTTTAGGGGTTATACATCATGACGGGTTTTTCCTCTACTGATCTTTTTTTTAATGACGTTTTTGCATAAATTATGATGCATTTTTAATATATTTCAATTGTTATGTTTTGTATATGAAATACATTTACACGTTTATTATTATTGTCGTACATTATAATTTTAACGAAAACAAAAAACAAAATTATAAATATACATGATCAATTGTTTTATTAACTACAGTTGACTCACTTGACCCTACAATCAAGACTAATTTTATTGGAAATTAAAATATGCATACTTTTCAACAAATAATTTAATTGCAATTTTCATAAATTGCTTCTGGCTGTAAGGAGATTTATGTGAGTAGTCTTTACACATGCTTACTTTGCTTTTTGTTTTAAAGTTATGTATTAATAAATCATATGTGGTTTTCCTCCACTAATCTTTTAAAATCGTGACTCGTATAAATGAAGTTTTTGTATGGACTAAGATGCATTTCTACTATATTTCTGTATAATGTATTTGTAATTATTCTCTTATATTTCAATTTTAAATAGAAACAAAAAAAAATAAATAAAAATACATTATCAAGTGTTTTATAAACAACAGTTGACAGACTTCTATAATTGAAGTGTATAGGACAGTAATATATCCATACTTTTCGACAGTTAAGCTATATGTAATTACCATTAATTGCTTCCAGTTGTTTGGAAAAAAAGATTTTGTTTTAGTTGTCTTAAAGTATACAAGTCTATCTAAATTTGTATTAGAAACAATTTAATAATGGTTGTTTTAGATACTAATTTAACTAAGAACAACCAAAAACATAATAAAAACACAATTAGTTGTTAATATTAATTATAGTTGGCACTTATTATCTTTTATTGTAAAGTGTAAGTGTATCAGACGGCGATTTATAAATACCTTTGGACAGATAATCTATTTATAATGTTCTGTCACGTGCTGTTACACATAAATTTGTCTTCGAACATTATTTCGATGCGTAGCAAATGTTTTTGTTATAATTGACATAATAATCAGAGCAATGAAATAGTTATACTAACATTTTGTCTTTTAACAGATGATTTGTGAAGAAAAACTTCTTAATAAATTTTTGAACTGAATTCAGTGGTTTGCACTTTAACGCACCCCTATTTTCCTGATTCTTTTCTTGTATTCTTAATTAGATGAAGTGTGTGTAGAAACACATGAAAGCACATCCATCGTTATCTGTCAATATCCCAAAAATTGGTGCTCAATTAAAACGAGTTCTATTTTTAGATGTAAACAAGATTAGATTTCAGGTTTATCAGATGTTAGACGCAAAATGTGTGTAACATGAGGAGAATACAATGTAATCGGATATATAGACGAAATGGACCATGTGGACAATAAGAACCATGCATTGATATTTTTTTACAAACAGTGTTAAACAATTATATTACAAAAAAGACAATTAATAAGTATGACATTTCTTCAATATTTGGGTAGTCTGTATAATAATTAGGAAATCATTTGTTTGCAAGCATTCAAATTGAATCGTTTTGATGCATGAAAAGAAAATGAAATTCATCACCAAGATGCATGTTATATTAAGTGCAGATTTTTTCATTTTTATGCGATTTAAAACACCTTCCTGTTTCAATTTGTATTTTAAAATTGCATGTTAATTTTACAATAAAGATTCCATTTTGGCCTGGTAATCTACATAAGTATTTTTAGGCTTTTTTCAAACAATGCATACAATTCGTCTTATGTGTAATTGTCTATATCTCTTAACCACTTTTGTATAAATTTGTATGTGATATCTATATAGCATATCTTATTTAAAAAAAACACAACTCAGACCGGTATAATTCAAAATAAGTGAAACCATATAAACTTCTATTATTTTTAATGCAATATTTGACTTCTGAGTTTCTCATTACTTTTCACACGTTTACAAAAAAAATGTGGCTCTAAAATATCAAAAGTTTTCAAAGAAAAATATATGATGAGTTTATTGTCATTTACCGTCCAGACTTGTAGGCGAAAGATTTGTTGATCAATTTTATAGAATGGTTGCTTTTCATAAGCAATGAACTTTTCAAGGTGTTTTGTTGTCAAGGGAATACATGAAAGAGGTACTTACAAATTACACTCGTTATTACACATATGTGCCTTAAAAAGGCATTTACACTAAACAGTTTTGTATACAATAAGTGTTTGCAACAAAAAAGCTTAATAATGTCAATTTCCTATGAATAACATAAAGAACTGTTAGACAACATCCCCCTTTTTTCACTCGATAATAAATATTTTTTATTTATTTAAAAACGTTGCAAATCACATGTTGATCGACGATGAATGGTTGGTGGTGTAAAAACATATAACAAGTTGTTTAAAATTCGACATATATATTTCACTGCAATTTCTCGTCATTATAAATAATTCTCAATGATCGTTTAAATATATATTAGAAGTCCTCATTTCTGATTTAATGATTTGTAAATACAGGACAAAAACATTACAATCATTTAAATTTATTCATTCCTTTGCAAACTTGCAATATAATTTACACAGTCAATGTGTTTTATTAGTTGTTAAAGAGACCACCCTTGATGCAAAGGACGAGAAATGTGGAGTGAAAGATCTTACAATTAGAGAATTGTATGATGCATTTTGTTTACACTGCCTGTATGTTAAACATCGTATAATGTTCTATCAGTCAGTGGAATTATTACGCATGTTTAATGTTGTTAAACTGAAATGGCGTGAAATTATAATCCAGTTTTAATGGATAGACGGGGAAGACATTTATTTTTCACTTGTAGTTTTCTCACATTATAACCATAATTTTAAAGATAAATGAATTTTGTCATTCTTAAGCAGGTGAATGCATTGAAAAGATTTTTGTAAACAAAACCATAACAATTTTATGTTTTTAGTTTAAGAAAAGTAAGATTAAATAGAGTTACCTCACATATTTGTTATTGTGCAATATCCACATGCAGCTAATCAATGATGGTGTCGACATTTATTTTTCGATGTTATTTTCTCAAATAATGACTATTGTTTTAAATAGAGTTAAATGATTTTTAAAAGATTTTAGTTAAAGAAAACAATGATGCAAAATATTGCTACGTCACATTATTTAAACATCCTACTGATGGTTATTTGTGCTATACACAAAGATGTTATTTCTGTGCAGTTGAGCAAGTGTGGTGACAACATTTATATTTCACTTGTTATTATCATGATACCTTATGCCATTCTTAAAAAAGGTGAATGTACTAGATTCTGATTTATTTCTGTTAGTCCATGAACAATGCAGCTGCTAGTTTATATCAATAGTTACTAAATATTTGGTTGTTGGTTCCGAGGTTTGCAGGTTTCTCGGACTTTGATTTGTGAATTCTCGTTTTTGACGGTTTCCTGTTCGGCATTTTGTTAATACCTTCATTTATAGCTACATGGGGCACATTTCTAAAAATATTGTAATATTCTTATGAAGTAATCCTTCTTTAATATCAAAAATAAAATACAGACGGTGTTAATCTAGCTTCAACATTTTAATAATATTAACAGAGAATTAGCTGAAACTAGGCCTAATCTATAGTAAGTTTTTTCCACTTTTTGTCGGATTTGGTCAGTTTTATATATCGTATTTTTAAAATATTGTGTTAATTTTGAGTTTTAATAAAATGCAAAAATTATCTTCATTGATTGTGTATTTTTCACGAGGACGTGAAAAATTCAATCAATTTATTACGAAAGTTTAGAAAAATGATATTTTTGTTTTAAAGTTTTAAGTTTTTAAACGTTTTCCATTAGTCGGAAAGTAATTAAACAAGTATTTTTTATATCTTAAGGTTTTTAATTGAATAAGTTTTGGTGTAATAGTAAGTCATCCCCCCACTTCCTATGAAAATCGCAGTAATAAATAGTTGTAACACAAAGTGGTTCCCATAATAAGCATTGTAAGTTGCCATATCCTTTTCTCTTAAAATTATGGACAAAATAGCTACCTGCATGTAACAAGAAAATGGATTCGAAAAACGGGGAGTATTTAATAGCGAATAAGTCAAGGAAAGACGAAATCATTGTTTAACAAAAGAGGATACAACAATAAAACAGTGGCTCAACACAAAAACCAAAAACTAAAAAATGAGTGATAAGTACCCCCACTAAAAACCGGGGATGAGTTCAGGTGCTCTCGAAAGGTAAGCAAGCGTGGCACCGTGTCAGTCAGGTAAAACTCCGATAAATAGTCATATCCCGGGGAGGGGGATAGTCATAATCCAATAAGACGGCGGAAAAGTGGTTACGATAAACGGAGCAAATCAATAGTCATTTGTGACATATTTTGATATTCCGTAATGGTCAACAAAGTCATGATGATGACCATAACATTTTCTAAGTGATGATGTTTATCTTGACACCGTAAACCTGGTGAAGTAGCTTTTCTGTCAGCAGGCAACCTCTTGAGTGCATCATCAATTGAGAGATGTATACACCATATGCATGCAGGTGCTGATGGAATAGTGTCACACAAAAATGGAAAATTCGCAATAGTAAAAATTAAAATTAACCCTTTTGCTGTAAATTTTTAGTTCTAAACCGAGCATCATTGTCAATATTTATAGGTATGATGAAGAACAATCTGTTTCTGTGGTATCATTAATTTAAAGTTCAATGGGATCGAAGCGATTGACAAAGCCACCGAATTTTGGATTATTCAATGAAAGCACGTTATCTGTATAGCGGAACGTGAAATTGATGGGTAGGTCTAGCTAATCTTTTATGCCCGTTTTGAAGAAGCCCAAGTATAAAATCATACGTTAAGAGCAAGAAGAGAAGCACCATGATTTTTATTATTTTCTTACTGCAAAGTCACATAGTTAAATGTGGATCTTCCTACATTATTGAAAGCAATACGAGTGACACTTTCTTTTAGTTTTCTATGTGTTAGGAATTTAACAAGAACAATGGGAATTGTTATATCTAATGTATTTAGGTAACACTCAAATAATTGCATAAATTGTTAAAATTGTATGTTGAAAATACTGTTTGTTTTTTTTACCTAAGGGTATATTTAATTGTTTAGGTCTAATCATCACGATAATGATAATAGACTTAAAACATGATCACGGACTAGAACAGGAAAACGGACTATTGCATCAGAAATAAGACCAAAAAAAAATTATAAACTGTTTTTATGTATTATTATTATTATTATTAAGGCTTTCCACTTCCGAGTGGGAAGCCTTACTGTTATTCTTCTGTTTCTTATTATTAAGGCTTTCCACTTTCCGAGTGGAAAGCCTTCCTGTTATTTGTCTGTTTATTATTAAGGCTTTCCACTTTCCAGTGGAAAGACTTATTGCATTTTGTCTGTTTCTTATTATTATTATTATTATTCTTATTATTCTTCCGCCAAGTTTTGTTATCCCATTATAAATTTTGTTTCGCGACATGTCGTAAAGACATTTTGTACTATGAATGTATGAGACATTACGCATTCGCAGTTAACCCTGTCACACCGAACACTTTTTCTTTACGGAGTTATTTCCCCTGTCATAAAAATCTTGTGTGCAGATAAACTTTTAAACCGTAAAAGATTTCGCAATGAAAGTTGTTGCAAAATGGTCAGCTATTGATCGCGACAATTTGTTACATATCGCGCAAAGTATTTTGACGACTCCTTGTAGGAGTTATTTCCCCTTATTTATTGGAAGTACATTTTGTACCATAGTAACTCATGAACAAGAGATGACAGTGACTAGATATTTCACAGTTGGTCATCATTGACCTTGACCTTGAAAAAGGTCACAAGGTCAAAGGTCAAGGTCACATTCTAAATTTTGACACTGTGGTGTGTGCGATTCTCCTCCTGAACCATAAGAGATATAGAAATAAATCTTTTACCAAAATGTGTATCATATTAAGGTCTTGAAAGGTCACTATAAATGATTTGACTTTTGAAAGAGTTATCTCCCCTGGATCAATTAAATATAGTGTATATAGCGTTATCTCAGTAACTATGACAGATATTTATATGAAACCTTATATCATTAGTCATCATTGACCTTGACCTTGAAAATGGACACAAGGTCAAAGGTCAAGGTCACGTTTGAAATTTTGACATTATCTTGTCATCGCTATTTCTTTGAAACGGTAAAAGATAGCTTATAACTTATAACGGATAAAATGTCGGCCTCATAAATGCGCAACTTTTTTCTATTTAAAAGAAAAGGATTTGACTTCATCTTATAGGAGTTATCTCCCATTACAACCATTGATATTTATTTTTTCATTGATAACTTATTAACTATTGATAGTAGAGGCATGGGGACTTCACCAAAGACCATTATGACCCTTGACCTTGAAAATAGAAACAAGGTACAGGGTCAAGGTCATCTTATAAATTTGGGTATTTATGATAAATAGGCTTTTCTTCATAATTTTAAGACATATTGACAAAGGATCTTCACTGTTGGTCCTTTATTGACCCTCAGCATGGTCAAGGTCATATTGACAGCAGTCAAGGTCAAATAATATTTTTTGGAAATTCTGCTTTTTCGTGTAAATAAAATGGTAAGTACAAATAAATGATTTGTTTTTAAAGCATTGAATATGCAAAAATCAAACACTTGGTAGTCAAGGTCATTTATCTCAATTAACGTCCTATTTTTTTACCTTTTTTATTTCAAAAGATATACGAATGGTTTTTCTTTCTTTTGTTTATTTTGAAAAGAAGATTCAATTTCCATATAGCCAAAGTCAATGTCAAGGTCATTTATGCAATAAGTGGAAAGCCTTTCATTTGTTCGGTAGAACCAATGAACTTATATTTATTATTAAGGCTTTCCACTTTCCGAGTGGAAAGCCTTCTTGTTATTCTTCTGTTTCTTATTATTAAGGCTTTCCACTTTCCAGTGGAAAGACTTATTGTTATTAGTCTGTTTCTTATTAAGGTCTTTCCCCTTTCCAAGGGAAAGACCTTACTGTATTTCTTCTGATTATTATTATTATTAAGGTCTTTCCCCTTTCCAAGGGAAAGACCTTACTGTATTTCTTCTGATTATTTTTTTTATTATTATTCTTCTTCTTTTCCGCCGCAGATGTCAAAAAAGTGTCTTGACGTATCGCTTTGAAACTTGGCACACTTAACCGACACTACCTGGGCTCGACCTGAGTCACCCTGCGAAACAAATCTATTTTTAGTAACAGAGTTATCTGCCCCAAACCCAAAAACCTTGTGTTCAGATAAACTTAGAAACTGTAACCGTTATCAAAAATCTGAAGTGGGGAAAATGTTGCTAGACTCCCGGTCATGATTCGTCACGCAAAAAATTTTGTTTCGATCAACTTCCTGGTTACGCGATTTTGATGCGAAATTTGTCGAAAACGTCAAAGTTGTCGGATTTACACAAAACTTGGTTTCCAAGTAGATATGAGGGTCCTAATTACATATATCGGATCACATTTTTTTTTCGATCCACCATTTTCAAAATGGCCGCCATTGTAATTTTGTTTTCAAAATAACTCAAAAACCATAAAAAATTGAAGCAAACAATATATCAGAAAAATGTTCCTCTCATTGAGATCTACATTTGATATAAAGGTTCGAAAAATGTGCGACAAACCGTTTTAGAGGTTATGGCCCTTGACAGGTTTCGGCTAAATTTTGTTTTCGAAATAACTCAAAAACCATAAAAAATTGAAGCAGATAATATATCAGAAAAATGTTCCTCTCATTGAGATCTACATTTGATATATAAGTTCGAAAACTGTGCGACAAACCGTTTTAGAGGTTATGGCCCTTGACAGGTTTCGTTTAATTATTATTATTATTCTTTTCCGCCGCAGATGTCAAAAAAGTGTCTTGACGTATCACTTTGAAACTTGGCACACTTAACTGACACTACCTGGGCTCGACCTGAGTCACCCTGAGAAACAAATCTATTTTTAGTAACAGAGTTATCTGCCCCAAACACCTTGTGTTCAGATAACTCAGAAACCGTAACCGTTATCAAAAATCTGAAGTGGGGAAAGTGTTGCTCGACTCCTGGCCATGATTCGTCATGCAAAAAATTTTGTTTCAATCAACTTCCTGGTTACACGATTTTGTCGCGAAATTTGTCGAAAACGTAAAAGTTGTCGGATTTACACAAAAGTTTGTTTCCAAGTAGATATGAGGGTCCTTATTACATATATCGGATCAAATTTTTTTTTTCGGTCCACCATTTTCAAAATGGCCGCCATTGAAATTTTGTTTTCAATATAACTCAAAAACCATAAAAAATTGAAGCAGACAATATATCAGAAAAATGTTCCTCTCATTGAGATCTACATTTGATATAATTGGTTGAAAACTGTGCGACAAACCGTTTTCAAGGTTATGGCCATTAACAGGTTTCGGCTAAATTTTGTTTTCAATATAACTCAAAAACCATAAAAAATTGAAGCAGACAATATACTAGAAAAATGTTCCTCTCATTGAGATCTACATTTGATATAAGGGTTGAAAACTGCGACAAACCATTTTCGAGGTTATGGCCCTTGACAGGTTTGGGCTAAATTTTGTTTTCAATATAACTCAAAAACCATAAAATATTGAAGCAGACAATATGTCAGAAAAATGTTCCTCTCATTGAGATCTACATTTGATATAAATTATTGAAAACTGTGAGACAAACCGTTTTTTGAGGTTATGGCCCTTGACACATTTCGACTAATCAGTTTTTGACTTACAACTTGAAAACGGTTAGAGATAATATAGTAAACATCAAGACCTTCATTTAGTATATTGTATCCGAAACTGTTATATGAACTGTATTCGAGTTATCGGCCTTGACGCATTTCTGTTATTCGGTTTTTGACTTAAAACTTGAAAACGGTTAGAGATAATATAGTTAACATGGTCATATGTCGTGCGCAAAGAATCTGCCTAGCTTTTTGACAAATCGTACATCACTGACCAAAGCTCATGAATATTACGAAAAACATATATCACGATAAGAAAAATACACATCTTTGCTGCAATTAATCAGACCTGTCCAGACACTAAGAAGTGTTGCAATATATAAAACGTAACACACAACCAGTATCTAGAGAGCATCTTATATCTTCGAGCTCATCTGATATGGACCTGATAAGCCTTGTCGAGCGAAAAAAAAAACAACTAAGAATTAATATGTACCAAGATATTAGTACTTTTTGGCTTAGAAAGGGGTAATCATATGAGACTTAAAATTTTTCAATGATGGACAATTCAAAATGGCTTAAACACTAATTTCAAATTTTTAGTACATATTATATGTCCTTTTTGTAACATAAAAAACTAACTTTTGGCAAAAATTGATAACATAATGAACATTGAGTGAGTTCCGACAGTGTGTAATTATGTGTCGAGTGAAGAAAACATGCACTTTGTTACAAAATTTGCTGTTTTAAACCAAATGTGATAATTATTTAAATATTCAACACTGTGACAATAGCCTTAATCGACACATTTTAAACCAATGTTAAAACAAAACCTTTTGATTTCTACAAGTTTCCTTCTTTTCCTTATTGTTTAATTATTAAATTTAAAATATTTAAAGCTGTTGTGTCCTATTTTAGTGTGTTTCTCCATTAAAAATGAGTACAAAGCTATTTCTGAATCATAATAATAATATTGTATGGAGACAATCAATTAAAAATACCAAGATGTATGACAAAATAAGTTTGCATAAAATGTTATGAAGTTTGGTCTACTTTCATAGTGAACATTTTTTCAATATATATGACCAAAACACTAAATTTAATCAACTTACTTTGTTAGCTAAATAGAAGAATTTAGAATGTGGAATTCAGTCTAAAAACGTATTTCCTCAAAGTATACGAGTCAATAAATCCTTAAAATCCCAGATTGAAGCACGTGACCACCCCTCCCCCTTATTTGTAAGTTTCGTCTGCTGTGATGTCCATTTAGGTTACCGTCAGTGAATCATAGTGTAAATTGTTTCTCAACAAGTTGTTCTAACTATCCAAACTGCATTTTACCTCACATTTTAATCAAACTGAAACAATTTCCGACGTGAATTTTTGTGTATTCGGTCCTCTGCTACGTGACTCGTGTCCTTATTTTCCAGCGTGAAAATCCTATGAAATAATGTGAAAACGTCTTTAAATGATCGTCAGCATGCTCCGTTTATAATAATCCGTGTCGTCCTGAAATAAATAAACACTGAGATTAAAGATCGTGCTTCATGTAGTATACGTCCACACAGAACGAGAGAGACAGAAGACGCTGACAAAATGCTATGAACGCGAGCTTCGACGAAGACACCTCAGTGAAATGTAGTGTTCATTTAATGTGTTACTATAAATAGAGCGAAATGACAAATAAGTATTTATTTCACACCAAAATAATGTATATGAATTTTTAAAACTAGTTTAACAAATTTTTGTCACATTTTCTGCTGTTCAATACCTCTACTCTCTACACTACAAACCTTGTCTAGTTTTCGTAAAGAAACTAAACAGATAAAAATTAATAAGCTTTCATCTTATCTTTGCTGTGTTTCCATAGAAGTCACACTAAATAATTGCCTTCTTTTAAATTCTGGTTAGATACACATGTATGATACTATCAAATTCTTTTCTCATAAACAACTATTGAAATCAATTGTATTAGGATATTGACATGAAACAAAACATTTTTTTTTCATCCAGATATGTGTATTATTTCAGAGGTATAATTAATTCAGAAAATATATTAAAATCTCTCTACATTTAATTTTAGGCTGTGGTACATGTATATATTGTTTACTCTTGTTTGCAACATTGTTCGATAAAAGTTTTTTATCATCAAAACTGAATAATAAATATGACCCTTGAAAACTGTATTTGACTCCCTAAATTCAGCTGCAGAGGGTCATCATGACCCCCAGATTTGAAAAGTTTCAAAAACACTGACCAGTTTAGTAAAATAAGCTTTTGTTGATAACTTACATGGTTAACCATTACAGATAATGTAGTAAACATGTATACTTTTGTGATCAATAAGAATAGACCTTCAATTTAAACACCTTAATTCAGAGGTCATAGGCAAAAGTTTAGAATATGTTTAGAAAATAATCTTATTGATACACCTGTACTTACTTTTGATAAACCAATCACAACATATATCAATTTTACCAAGCTTCCACTGAAAAATCAAAAAGATTACCTGCAAAAGATAAAAGAAAACATTACCAGAGCCCTGTTAGCTACTTGTGCAAAGTATACCCTATACTTTGCATAAGTACCCACCTCCCACGACGAGGACATAGGGTTGGATTTTTGGGAGGCACCAATTTTTTAAATATATTTATACCATTTCTTGGATTCGTTTTTCAACTTTATTCATCCTGATTTTGCACAACAGTAAAAATACATAATTAGACTAAGATTTGATCTTCACCAAGATTGCCTCATGGTAACTGTAGTAAGTTGGCAACACTGAAATTTCTAAAGGCCTGATTCCCCTGAAGTACACATGATCAACCAATGTGCCACCCTCTGTGGTTGGTCTTGTCACTAACTGTTTAAATCCAATTGATTCCATGTAATGCAAGACAACTGTGTCATCTTTTAAGATGTTTTGATTAAAATCACCCATAACAATTAGTTTATCTGTGCTTAGCATTAACCTGTCTATAAGATGTCTATAATTGTCCATGAAATCATGAATCGGTTGCTTTTGAGTCCTATAGATTGTGACGATGACTACATCTAAACTCATAACTTTGAAAACGAAGCATTCTAAATTTTGATATTGCAGTTTAACATTTTCAAATAGAAACCCTTCTTTAAAAAAGACGCCAACGCCTCCATGATGCATTTGTTTTAAAGATGTGTGTAACTCAGAGTTATCATTAAATGCATCTGATCTTGAAATATGTTCGAATGTAAATTCCTCAAGATAACAGCTCATTTCCTTTTGTAACCAGGTTTCCGTCAAGCAAATAAAGTCCACATTCCTGACAATTGGGTTTTTTCTCAAGTCTTCAATATGATTTATTAACCCTTCAATGTTGTGGTACAGAAAGGTTATACAATTAATATCAGGTGATTCTTCATCTTCATCTACAAACTTTTTCATATTCAAAAGCCCTTTTTTAACATCTGGATCACAATAAATCTTTGCTTTCAATACCTTTTCATCTATATCCTTAATGTACAAACCATCAAGAGAGGTCACTCGACTAAGTGCTACATATGCTTGACCACATGAGAAGCATTTGTTTAAGTCAATAACACATTCCTTTACAGTTAAACCTTGAACTTTATGGACTGTGCAGCGCCAAGCAAGCTGAAGAGGATATTGTTTTCTACTTCCATTGCATTTAGGAACATCTTCTGTTGACGGTTCAATACCAATGCATCTTTTCCCACTGATAATCTTCTGTACAGTTGCAATTTTCCCAACATTTTCATTATCAAAGTTAACATAGATTATTTGAGGCAATTTATTTAATGCATTTTGTACAATTTCCATGACTGTTCCTATAACGCCATTTACTAGACCATCCTTGGTATCAATGTTCTTAATCAACATAACTCTGGCACCTACTCCTAGCAGCAATGACGATGATAATTGTAGGTCTTTTTCTGTAAAACGAGAGGCTTTTCTTACAAGTTGACCACTTGCTTTTATTTTCTGATAGTCTTCAGCTTCAAGTAGCTTAACTTCTGATCCAAGTTTCATGACCATTTCATTGTTGTGAGCTTTGACTTCATCATTTGTTGCAAAGATATGCAAAGCACTGTCTGGTCCTTCTTTAATTCTGCTTTTCAATGCTGACAAGTCATTTTGATCAATCTGATTGTTCTTTGTTCTTACCCTTATCCTGTTGAGAATTTCTGCAAATAGACTGTCGTTTTTCTGACGCATAATCTCATCCAATTCAACTATCTCGAACAGCTCATTCCATAATAGGTTCATAGGATTGGAAGGATCTTTTATGTACAATTTGTCAGACTTCTTAGTTTTTACTGGTGGTAATTGATAGAAATCTCCAACTGCAATCACTGATACACCTCCAAACAAACTGTCCTCTGGCATTTTTTTTATCTGTCTCAAACGTTGATGGATGAAAAATAGTAGTCTTTTATTGACCATGGAGACTTCATCAATGATGATGACCTGTAGAGATTCTAATTTTGAACGCAATGTGTTAATTTTGTCTTCACTTAAAAGTGCATGGTCAATTGAGAGGTTTTTATAAATGCCTAATGCACTATGTATTGTCATTCCAGAAATGTTGAAAGCTGCAGTACCTGTAGGAGCTGTTAGCAGTACACAAACATCGTCAGGGTGTTCTAATGTCCTTGAAAGTATTCTGGTCATTTCATAATATAAACATTTTATCAAATGGCTTTTTCCAGTTCCACCTCCTCCAGTGACAAATACATGAAAAGGTTCAACAGTTTCTCCATTTGCTTTCTGTAAACACCAATCTCTTATCTTATAAAAGATTTTTCTCTGCTTACTATTCAAATTTTGTAATAAAGGGATAATTTCATTCTTAGGAAACAGAATGGTTGTCAAAAAATTTGAACCTTCAACTGTGTTGTGCTGATTGAGATCAGGTATTGTTTCATCTGATACCTCATCCTCAACTGTAGATATCACACCTTCTATGTTACATTCAAGTCTTGCTGCTTCAGTTTCAGGACACAGCTGAGCCCATGCATCTTCTTCATACCCTCTCAATTCTAAATCTTTTTCAGCCCTATCTAAAGATTGGTCAATTTTGATATATTTAGCTTTGTTGCTTTCAACAATACTTTGGACATCAGTAATTTGCTTACTATTGGTTAATTTAACAGACCCATTAGTAAAGAACTGTTCAAAGGTCTCAAACTGTGCAGGTTTTAGCTGTTGGTCTACTCTGTAAGGTAGAAACAATTGAAGCATACTTTGGTAGTACTTCTCTGGTGCTGTTTCCATACAAAATCTAGGATATCTTATAACAGCAGGATTAGTTCGAGTTCGTTTTCGTATGTATCCAAGATTTTTCATAAGCTTGAATGTGGTTTCTTCATTTATTTTTTGGGGTACTTGTGACTTAGCAAGAACACTGTAATCTGAACAAAATTCTGCTAAGCACATATCTTCAAACATTGCAGCATTTGGTCTTTCTTTGTATCGGTCTACAATGTTTGTCATCCACATTGCTTCATCATCTGTTTCATCATTGTTGCGAATCTTAGCAGCATTTCTTGCTCTTTCAATTTCTTTCAAAGGAACACTCATTCTACTTGGATTTGACCCTAGTGGAACAAACTCTACTTTCCTAGAACATCCTTTTAAATTCAGTCCTGTAACCCTATACACTGCTTCTTGCGCACTGATTTCTCTATGATGCAGGTACGCTGTGCCAACCTTTTTCATAGTCTGTTGGGCATTAAGGTTACCTTCAGCAGCTTCATTTTTAGTCTGTTGTAGCAACAACCCTAACTCTCGTTCAGCTTTGCTTATGTAGCTTATGATATAAACCACACAGGAATATTCATCTAATACATATTGAATGTCCATGTTGGCATTCCAAGCTCGTAGAAGATGTTCGTTGTACTGATTGATATAGATTTCATCAGTGTTCCTTTTAAGAATAACCGTATTTCTCTTTGCTACAACAGCACAAATGTTTTCAAAATCTTCTTGTGTCATTCCGACTTTATTAAACATTTGATCAACAGACAATCCATCATTTTCTTTATCAAGAATACACTCCCATAGCTGGTTAATTTTCTGCTTTGCCTGATTTTCTGTCTCTTCAGTTGTATCTAATACTTCTGCTATAAATGTCTCATTAGATGGTGGTCTTGGGAAGTTGAACCGACAGGTTGTACCTTTCTTCTTACATGACTTTGAATGATTTTTGCTGTGCTGGTGCAGAGAAGTAACCATTTCATTTAATTCAAAGTCAACCTCTTTATCTGGTATTTTACATGTAATATACTTGTTAATAAAGTTAACAACATCAGCATTACTATCTATACCAAATATTGGAGCACCCTCAATCCAAAATAAACAATGTGCATGCGGAGAACCTCTCTGCTGAAATTCTATCCTATAGAAGTAATCAACTACTTTTCCAATAGGACTTGCATCAGACAAAATTACTTCCTTCAAGAAGGTTTGAAATCTATGATCAAACATCCTTGCTAATGTCACTGGATTACTGTATAAGATTTTGCATTTCTCATTCCAGTCTAGATCTTTTATATTTCTAGTATCACCCTGTTGTTTCATCACAGTCTCCAGCATTTCTGACCATCTAAAATCGGCAGAAGAGAATGAACAAAAGAATGTAGGTTTTGCCAACTGTCTTATCATAGCAAACATATCTTTCTGTGTGGCCTGCCAATAAGGTGGTGTTCCTCTTATTGGTTTCAAGTACTTTATGGCTTCATCTTTTTTTATCAAATCCCTCAGACAGTCTTTGTTAAGAAGCATGCTACTTGTCACTTTTTTCCCATCTGGCGCTATTGGTGATTGTTTTCTTAATGAAATCTGGACATTTGACATAACTTGATCAAGCTCTGATAAATACTGAGCAAAAAATATATATGAGGTATCTTTGGCAAATCTGTTGTCTACACACATTAATCTCATATTAAAATATCTAAGAAGTGATAACCTTTCTTCTCTTTCTTCTTTGAAAGTGTTAATTCCGCTAGGAAAATGTGTTGGGAATGACTTTGCTTCAATGCCTTCCTCTTGCAAAACACTAACCGGTTTATTGCCAGCTGCTGGGGAAATATCAAACACTTCATCAAAACATTGGTCTAGCATTTCTTGTCCAATATCAGCTGGTTGGAGACAGGTATTGAGTTGAACACCTCTAAGTTTATCATCCAAATATGATTCTTCATCACTACTTTCGTGGTCATTATTTTGCAAGTCTTTTTCAGCCAATGAGTCTTCACTAAACGATTTGTCACTATCAGTTTTTTCTTCTTTTACAATTGGACTAACTACATTTGTCTTTTCCATATTTTGATTACTATTTTGTTCATTTGAATTATCCTCCTTTGGAATAGGGTTTAGCCAACTTTCTGCCAGTTGAACATCTGAATACCAAGCATTGTTCTGTTTCAGATAGTTTAAGGCTGTTTCAACTTTTTTTGTGCTTATATATTGATACTCTTGATATCCTTTATACTCTATCTTTCTCTTCAGTTTTACTGCTAACAATCGATTATTGTCCTCTGATCTTGGCAAAGTTGATGTTAATTGGTGTATATTTGAAGGGACACAGACAACAGGACCATGAACTCCTTTTTGTCCTCCTTTAGGCAATCCAAGTATTTTCATAAATGGAATATTTAAAGCTACAAGATGTTGTTCAAGACTGTTGAGTGAATTTAGCTCTGCAGGTACTTCCTCCAATTCTAGATTATTTGCAAAACTTTCAGCTGGTACAGTACCTACTAACAACTTTCTATGGCATGTAAAACAAACCCACAGAGAGGTTCTACTAGAATTTGCATATTTACAAGCTGTCTCACAATCGCCATTGCATTCATGCACATACTTATTTGAAATGCATTTCTTTGATAAATTTGCTACTTCTGAACCTTTCTTTTCATATGTTTTGTCATCGCACTCAATCACTTGTTTTCTGAAAAACAATCTAAAACAACAACCACAAACAAACTCTGGTCCATTTTTTGATTCTAATTTGAACTTTTGAATAACATTTTCAATATTTCGTAGTTTGTCCTTTTCTGCTTCTCTTCTTTCATTTGTTTGTCGTGCTATTTTATTTCTGTGCTCTTCATCAATAAGATATTTTTTGCTACTTGCATCCTTTAAATTTTTGCTATACGTTTCATCAGTGGCATACTTGTTTATTCCTACATCCTTTAAATTTTTGCGATACGTTTCATCAGTGGCATACTTGTTAATTCCTGCATCCTTCACTTTTTGTTGAAAAGTTATATCAGTGGCATACTTGGTAATGCTTGCATTCTTTACATTTTGTTGAAAAGTTTTATCAGTGGCATACTTGGCAATGCTTGCATCCTTAACATTTTGTTGAAAAGTTTTATCAGTGGCATACTTGTCAATACTTGCATGCATCTTATCATTCCTATACACTTCATCAGTATCATACATTGCTTTACACCTTCGTTTCTTCTCTTCAGTATACTCTGAATCATTTGCATACTTATTAACGAGTTTTCTTTTGATAGACTCTTTGTTGGACTGATATCGGCTCTTCACATCATCTCTAAATGCAGCATCTGTAGCATATCTTTCTTTAGCTGATTTCAATTTTCTATCTCTTATTTCAGGTGTTGACCGATACTTTTCTTTTTCTATGTCTTTTTTCTGTTTTTTAGGAGGTGTTAAGCCAATACTTTCAAAGTTCTCATTTGTCAATACATCTTTCAAATTACTTTTAGTCATTTTCACTTTATTTACATTTCTTTTTGTAGTTTCATATATGTTCAAATCTTTCATGACACTTGTAACAACTTCATAGTGGTTATTTTGAAGTTTAAGATATATAGCTTTTTCATTAATAACAACATCTTTTTCAATCTGTTTTGCAGAATATCTTAACCATTTACCTTCTGTAAAGGTATAAATGTCAGTCCTCATTAAATCAGCAGCAGCTAATATTTCAATAGCAGTTCCCCAACTGTTATTCTCTAGCATTTTGTTTGTCATCACATGTTCTTCTACAGATGTACTGTCAACAAATGCAGATAACCTGTCAGCATTCTGCAAGCTATGATTCACAATGGCTTTTCTCATGATGGAATAAAATTCCTGTCTTTGTGAAACTGCAAAAGACAAAGCTCTAAACAAACAATTTCCATCACCAACAATACTCTTTGTGTCGTCAGGATTTCCCATGCTCATTACAGGCTTATAACTACCTGATTTTGAAATGTATTTGACTGGCATTTTTAATTTGGAACATAATTTTCTCCTAAGTGGTGCGTCAGTTGGTTTAAAATCAAATTTGGCATTTAACATAGAACTAAACTGTACTTCAGGTTCATAGCTTTTGCGTACCTCCGTGTCAGTGCTTGGTGTGTTTTCTTTACCTGAGCCAAAGGAGTCACATGTAGGAACTGTTTTTACATCATTCTGGGTACAATTTGATAGTTCTGGCAATCTGAACCTTTCATCACTTTGGTTGGAATATCGATTTTGCAACCTTTCAACAGATTGATCATTGTTATTCACAGCAGTAACAACATTTGCATGTGCAATATGGAGAACAATACCAGTAATTTCAAACTGTACTTCAGAGTTATTTTTTACAAATGTAACAAGATGATGATATAGATGATCAACATTCTGAAGACTCATGACTATACTTGTACCATTACTTTCAGGGAGACCAAAATCATTTCGTGCATGTGAATCAAATAAATATAATTTGTTTTTCTGCTTGATGACTAAAGATGTTGAGCCTTGAACACATATGAAGCAACCATCTGTTTCAATTAATGATTCTTGAATAGCCTGATCTAGGGGCAAAGCACCAGGGATATCAATGTTTTCATTCATATTGATGAGTGCAGCATAAGATTCTTTCATTTCAATATTTACTAGCAAATTGTTCATTTCTATTTCTGAAGGCAAGTCAGAAACTAAAAGCAAATCATTGTTTCCATGAATCCATGTGTACAAATCATTACCTTGAGTAAGAATGGTATCTAACATGAAAAAATTCCAGGTACTAACTGTTGACAATTTACTTTGAACCAATGCAACTAAACAATTAGCAACACATTGTTTTCCTGCATTAAATCCAAACCTTAAGCTGCCTTGATGAAAACTACCTTTTGCAATAATTTGTTGACACAAAGAATATGATAAAATATCACATACCTGATTTCCTGCACAATTGAGAAGAGTTGCACTAATCTCTACATTTTCTGATGTTGTAAATGACTCTAGCTGGTTGTGATTGGTGTCAAGCTTCAAACCAGTACTACATAGTGCAGAATCCAATTCATTTTCTGAGTCTGGCTTAGGTTCAGTTTGAGTTTCAAGTATAGTATCAGATTTGTTTTCAAGCATAGATTTGTGTTCACTGTTTGTTTCTATATTAGTTCTATATCCAGTTTTAGATTTGCACATCATTTTGCTTTTGTTATCCATTATACTGGTGCCCTCATTCCTAGGGTGTTCCACCAGTTTCGTCTGATCTGCAACGCCTAGCTTTGGCGAGGGTACATTCGGTGATGTACAAACCCACGGCGGGGAGTCAGACTTCCCTGAGATGATGCAGAACTCAGGGCATTAGGACAATTTTTCTCGCTAGCAGAGCTAGGAGAAGCCATTGTCCTGGCTAGGGGTTTTTCCTCATCCCGAGGTGCCATCCCCATGGAGGCTGGACAATTTTTCTCGCCAGTTACACTAAGAGAAGCCATTGTCCTGGCTAGGGGTTTTTTCTTATGGTAAGGTGCCAACCCCATAAAGGCATCATCTACTGCCTGGCGTCTCTCTCTCATTCTTTCCTTGTTTTCTCTGCTCCTCAAGGCTTTACTTTTACCTTTGCGAGGCATTTCTGAAAATAGAAAACAACACATCTGTAAGATAACTTGGTCATGGTCTACATTAGCTACAATAATGTAGCTCCTTGTTTTTATGGACGGAGCTACAAAGCGGTCCCATTACTTGTAATGGAGCAAAAACACTCTTGTTCCTTTATGTAATGTTCAGCAAAATCCATTAAGCAGTTTAGGATGAGTTGCCCTTATGAGGTCTCCGTTTGACTACTACATTTACATCTAGAGGCTCCCAGGTGCATAAATCGCGCACTTGATCTCTAATGCAAAAGATTTTTACCTAGTGTGCAACATGATCTACATGTACCTGGTAAGTAACATTGAAGAAACTTAAGTTAGGATAGAAAACTATCTAAAGATCAGGTACACTAAATTAAACACCCTGTATCGCTCACCTGAACCTGAAACCAAACAACCCCTTTTTATCCAGCTTTTCTTTGCTATAAGGAATTGCCCAACACTTCTGCAAAAATCATTTTGACCTTTTAAGGGTATTAACTCTATAAGAAGGAGCTTTTGATGCTTAGAGGGAGAAGGGAGGTTCACTTCAAATTTACTGTACCTGTTGTACTTTTTTAAATATCAGTCGAAAACTCTCTCCCCCCTTTTTTTCATTTTTTCTATTTTAAGCCAACATAGCTATGTAGGTGGTCACGTGTCATGATTTGCACGATTTTGGTAGAGGACACCCTAAAGATGATGTGTGCAATGTTTCCAACCAGTCCTTTCATTGGTTAAAGAGGAGAAGATTTTTAAAAATCAAGTAAAATTGAAGCATGTCTCTTTGGTTTTCCTGTATGTGTTACACTTTTTTAAATATAAGCCAAAAACTGTATTTTACCCCCACCCCTTTTCCGTCCTATTTTTATCCATGGTGGCCATGTTGGTTAATCTGCAGCCATGGTAGGAGCAAACTTAGTTAAGGACATTTGACGGATGATGTTTACAAAGTTTCAAAGCAGTACTTTCAGTTGTTTCAAAGAAGATTTTAAACTAGAGGCTCCCAGGAGCCTGTATCGCTCACCTGAACCTGAAACCAAATAACCCCTTTTTATCCAGCTTTTCTTTGCTATAAGGAATTGCCCAACACTTCTGCAAAAATCATTAATTTAAGGGAATTAACTCCTATAAGAAGGAGCTTTTGATGCTTAGAGGGAGAAGGGAGGTTCACTTCAAATTTGCTGTACCTATTATACTTTTTTAACTATCAGTCGAAAACTCTCTCGACTCCCCCCCCCCTTTTCATTTTTTCTATTTTAAGCCAACGTAGCTATGTAAGTAGTCAGGTGTCATGATTTGCACAATTTTGGCAGAGGATGTCCTAAAGATGATGTGTGCAATGTTTCAAAGCAGTCCTTTCATTGGTTAAAGAGGAGAAGATTTTTTAAAATCAAGTAAAATTGATTAAAAAAATGTTCAGGGAGAATAATTCCTAAACGGTTCATCAGACAATCTTGAACCTTAAGTCATTTTTGTAGCCCTCATAGAGCAGAACAATTAAGCAATGCTAACCTTTTCTCTAGTTCTAATAATTTTCAAGATTTTGAGGCAAAAATGTCAAAAATAATCAATTTCGACAATTAAAGGGCAATAACTCCTATAAGGAGTCATCATACAACTTCAACCCAATGGAGTGTATCGTAGAGCTTTTGATGCAGATGAAGGCATGTCTGTTCGGTTTTCCTGTATCTGTTACACTTTTTTAAATATAAGCCAAAAACTGTATTTTACCCCCCCCCCTTTCCGTCCTATTTTTAGCCATGGTGGCCATGTTGGTTAATCTGCAGCCATGGTTGGTGCAAACTTGGTTGAGGACATTTGACGGATGATGTGTACAAAGTTTCAAAGCAGTACTTTAAGTTGTTTCAGAGGAGAAGATTTTAAAAAATCAATTAAAACCGATTAAAAAAAACAGTTCAAGGGGAATAACTCTTAAACGGTTAATCAGACAATCTTGACCCTTAAGTCATTTTTGTAGCCGTCATAGAGCAGAACAATTAAGCAATGCTAACTGTTTCTCTAGTTCTAATAATTTTCAAGATTTTGAGGCAAAAATGTCAAAAATCATCAATTTTGACAATTAAAGGGCAATAACTCCTACAAGGAGTCATCATACAACTTTGACCTTTGGGCTTTAGATGCTGCAGAAGGAAGGTCTCTTCGGTTTTCCTGTATCTGTCATACTTTTTGAACTATAAGCAAAAAACTGTATTTTGACCCCGCTGTTCTATTTTTAGCCATGGCGGCCATGTTGGTTGGTCTGAGGCCATGATTTGTGCAAACTTGGTAGAGGACATTTTACTGATGATGTGTGCAAAGTTTCAAAGCAATCCCTTCAGTGGTTTTGGAGGAGAAGATTTTTGAAGAACAGTTAACGACGACGACGGACGCCAAGTGATGGCAATAGCTCACATGACCCTTCGGGTCAGGTGAAATAAAAATCAATTAAAACCGATTGAAAAAAACAGTTCAAGGGGAATAACTCTACTTTTGTCAAAAATCTTCATTAAAGGGCAATAACTCCTACAAGAAACCAATATACAACTTCAGACTAATAGCAACTATTGTAGACCTTTTGAATTTGAAGTAACGGTTTTCTTTATAGCTATTTTAATTTTTGAGATAATGATCAAAAACGTGTCGACACCCATGTTCTATTTTTAGTAACAGTGGCCATCTTTGTCTGTTGATCAACACCCTGGGTACAAATTTGAAACTAGGAACCCTAAGATGATTGTGGCCAAGTTTAAAAAAAAAGGCCCAGTGGTTTGAGAGGAGATCATTTTTGAAAAAGTTTACAACGTACAACTGACGACAGACCACGGACGCCAAGTGATAGCAAAAGCTGACATGGACCTTCGGTCCAGGTGAGCTAAAAAAAGTAAACGGACAATGGATGGACTACTGATGCTTAATGATGACAACAGCTCTCATGACCCTTCTTTAATTCCAATTCTTTCCCCTGAATGATATCCAAGCAACAATTTTTTTTCATGCACATCTGCATATGATGTTCATACTGCCTTCATGTAAAGCTTCGTCAACATCTATTGAACAATTTAGAAAGACTTGGGAGTTCCAATTACAAAATATCTGTACGAACGGACAGACAGACAGGGTGACTCCTACAGTTTGGGGAGTATAAAAAGCGATGACAGGAATAAATTCATTTCGTATATACTCAAGACAATCGAAGCATATTATCTTTTACAGGACATAGTCTTACTAATATTGATTTCTATGGGACAATTTTAAAGCAAACAGCAATGTATTCAAAATGAGTTATGAACATGATCAATAGTGGCAGAGACCATGTCCGCTTTTACGGGACATTGTATTAATTAAAAACTGGGAAGGCATAAAAACATATGTTAGTGAAATTTCACATTTATCTTATGTACATTGTAACACAAAACACCATAAATCAGATAGAATGGCTGTCTTCCATCGAAGACATATGTCATCTGTCTCTAAAATTCGTCAACAGGACATAGATGAGTTACGGGCATAAAATCACTTTACACCATATTAGTACTATAGGTTGAAGATAAAAGGCAAATATCATAAGGCTGTGACATGTATGTAGTCGCCGGAAAACTGGGACAGAAATTTTTGTGACATGTACATGTAGAGCCAAAGTAAAATATGTGTATGTTGCTTTGTAACAGGTTTGCAGTCCACATTAAAATCAGGAATTTTCAGAAAACCTCAATTTTAACTTTTCCTATACTTCACAAAAGTTTCTGTCCCATCTTTCAATTTTCTTGAAATAATTTTTCAAATTCAACCTACTTAAAATGAGTTCGTGTCTCAAAAGTTTTATGAAAGCAGCTATGGGTAACTTTTCATTAGACAATGAATAAATAGCCATGTTTAAGGTTAACCTCTACTAAATTGCCAATCAGTTGCTGCTAGTCAAAAGCAGTCCTTAAAAGAACCAAAGTAGTTCAACTTTCACTTTGCATAAAAATTGTAATTCTGAATGAACTTGTTTAAAATTAAGTTTATATGATGCACAAATATTTTAGAAGTGAAATTAATCCAAATTTATTAATTTCAAGCAAGTATTAGATTTTGTACGAAACTTAACAGACTGGCGGCTCCTGTTTCTATCCATCTGACAACTGAAACTAGCTCTATTTGTGACGTCATTTTGTAAACTTTACAAAACATTCTTATGATACTTTAATATTGTTGTGCCGGTCAGATATTTTTTAGCAAAGAAAATAAGTTTGTCACTAGTAGTGAACTTAAAGTAAATAAAGTATTTTATAAAAATGTTATAATGGTCACCTATGTACACCCCCTGAACGTAAAACTTTCCCGTAAGAACGTTAAATGGACGAACCAAAAACGACATACGAACGGACGAAGAACGAACCATTTAAAAATTAACCAATCATAAGCTATACGCTTCAATCGTTCGAATGTGGAAAAAGGAATGGAGGCGCCTATATCGTGCTTTGTAAAAATCAAGAAACATTCGATCATTTTTAAAAAAATCTTGAGAATCAAGCTGTTTTATAGTAAACAAATAAAAAATTGAAAAGAAATAAATAATAAAATCATTATACTTTATTTTCATTAAATCATCATTTATATGATTTGTGACAGCTCAAACAGGTAATACACACACACACAAAACGTGACAACATAATAAGCCTACGAGAAAATGTGTGGGGTTGAGTATTTTTATTAAATATTCACGTTCGGGATTTGGGCTCAACAAGGAAATGATTTAATAGTCATGTGTAATGGACCTATAAATATTTTTTATCACAGTGTAAAAAGAAACATGCTTAATCGTCCATTTTATTTTGATTACAGTATTATTACACATTCCAGAGAAAGCTTTTATAATTAATCTTTATTGCATACAATGAAATATACTAATCCACCTGTATATTTATTATGTTAAACCATATAGTTCCAAAAATTTAAGGGTAATTTATTATAAAAATTCTCTATAATTGGAAAATGTTCATCAAGGTGGTGTTCAAATAACACATTTAAAATCACTTTTGTAATATCACTCCCGAGTCCTTTGCAATAATATTAAAAACCATATTTAACATAAAAAAAAACTACTGAGACCTTCGAGATACAATTAAAAACTAAATTAAACATATAAAATCACTCCTGATACATGAGAAATGCAATCAAAAACCATAATACAAATATAACATCAATCCCGACACCTTAGCTATGCAGGTAAAAACCATATAGCACATACAATTTCACTACTGAGACCTTAGAAATACAAGTTGAAACCATATTTCACATACAAAATCACTCCTGAGACCTTACCAATACAATTAAAAACCATATTACACATATAAAATCACTCATGAGACCTTTGCGATACAATTAAAAACCATATTACCCATATAAAATCACTTCTCAGACCTTTTCGATAAATTAAAAACCATATTACATATATAAAATCACTCCCGAGACCCTAGCAATACAATTAAAAACCATATTTCACATTCAAAATCACTCCTGAGACCTTTGCGATACAACTAAAAACCATATTACACCTATAAAATCACTCCTAACACCTTTGTGATACAATGAAAACCATATTACATATATATAATCACTCCTCAGACCCTAGCAATAGAATTAAAAACCATATTACACTGGGCGAAGTGGGCAACAAAGTCGCCCTACTAGGACCTGAAGTCGCCCTCAGGCGCCTCAAAAGCGAAGTCGCCCTGTCATTTCCCTCAAGTCGCCTGATGGTTCACATAAGATACTTGTAAATCTGATCCAAATACTTGACCCAGACTACCAATTTATCAGTAAATGTGTAATTCCTGTAAAACGCCAAACAATACGAGTATTTAACATATTTTCAAACGATTTACGTCTTTCAAATGTTTTACCCATTGGTTTATTTACCGGGTGTGACTAATTACCGGAGTGCACAACCAAGAGAAGTAATGTACAACGGCCCATAATGAAAAATCGTAATTTTTTTGATAAACAAAAACTTTAAAATTGGTTTCAAACTTCAGTTCTTTCAAAGAGTATTGTACTTTAATAATTTTCTTTGATAAGTAAATGAGCTCCACTTGAAAGAATAAAGATGTATAGTAATTATTGACATCAGATGGGTGTCCCATGAAGCAATATTGATCAGAACAACTTTGTCCAAGTGGAAGTGTGCTGAACAGAAGAATTATTTCTGGGTTTTATGTAATGTTATTCCATCTATCTTCTTTATAAATTTGCTCAGATAAACCTGGCATGTTCATAACAAACTGTTAGGAATATTATGATGCACGAACTCAAGAATGAGTTTATGTCTACACATATACACATATTTTTGTTGATCTATTTTTATTTGTGAATACCTTGTAAGGCTACAAGTACTGAAATAGATAGAAAAATAGTCCCTATATCTGGTGTTTTTTCATTGATTAATAATAACAGTTATTGCATAAATGAATAATAATGAAAGAGAAAGGAAAAAACTGAATCTAAGTGTGTTATGGTTTTAAAACACAAGAGAAATAATCAAAATTAATGTAAATAATGAAAAGTGTATGTAACTACTGCCAAATTAATTATTTTTACGGTCCCCCTGACTTCTCCCTAGTGTCTCCTGAAGTCTCCCTATCAGGACCTGACTTCTTCCTGTTTGGCTGCCAGGGAGAAGTCACTTCTCCCTACTTTTGTAGAGTGTGGTGACCCCTGATTACACATATAAAATCACTCCGGAGACCTTTGCAATACAATTAAAAACCATATTACACATATAAAATCACTCCTCAGACCTTTGTGATACAATTAAAAACCATATTACATATATAAAATCGGGCCTCGGTGGCCGAGTGGTCAAGGTAGTTCGTCTACTATTGATCACGTGGTCTGTCAACACTGACATTGCGGGTTCGATTCTCACTGCAGGCAGGGTGTACTCGACTCCAATCTTAATTGACAAGGATTGCCAGTTTTCCTACCGCAGGTCGGGGGTTCTCTCCGGGTACTCCGGCTTCCTCCCCCAATAAAAACTGGACGCCATGAAATAGCTGAAAAATTGCTGAAAGTGGCGTTAAAACACCATTCAAACAAACAAACAAACATATATAAAATCACTCCTTACACCTTTGCGATACAATTATAACCATAGTACATATATAAAATCACTCCTGAGACCCTAGCAATACAATTAAAAACCATATTTCACATGCAAAATCACTCCTGAGACCTTTGCGATACAATTTACACCTATAAAATCACTCCTTACATCTTTACGATACAAGTAACAAGTGTGGACACAGAAAAACGTCTCGCCTGAATTCCGCATCAGTAACGAAAATAAATTTCGTCATAAGCATTACGTTAATAGCATTAATTATGAGCAGCGGCCTGTATACCAAATATTGTCACCATACTATGCATAGTTACAGAGGAACTGTCCTAATACAAAACTTAAACGTAGTCGCTGGACCGTGAAATTGAGGTCAAGGTCAGGTGGAACCTACCAGACAGTCATGTACTATTAATCAGCAACCTATATACCAAATATTGTCATCCTACCATGCGTAGTTACAGAGGAACTATCGTAACCCAAAAACTTTAACGTAGTCGCTGGACCGGGAAATTGAGGTCAAGATCAGGTGACACCTACCAGACAGTCATGTACTAGTCATCAGCAACCTATACACCAAATATTGTCATCCTACCATGCGTAGTTACAGAGGAACTGTCGTAACCCCAAGACTTTAACGTAGTCGCTGGACCGTGAAATTGAGGTCAAGGTCAGGTGACACCTACCACACAGTCATGTACTAGTCATCAGCAACCTATACACCAAATATTGTCATCCTACAATGCGTAGTTACAGAGGAACTGTCGTAACCCAAAATCTTTAACGTAGTCGCTGGACCGTGAAATTGAGGTCAAGGTCAGGTGACACCTACCAGACAGTCATGTACTAGTCATCAGCAACCTATACACCAAATATTGTCATCCTACCATGCATAGTTACAGAGGAACTGTCGTAACCCAAAAACTTTAACGTAGTCACTGGACCGTGAAATTGAGGTCAAGGTCAGGTGACAGGTGACTGACTGGCAAGTACTCATCATAAGCTACCTCTGGACCAAATTTGATGGACCTAGGGCTTGGGCTTACAAAGATATGAAGCAAGATGTCAAGTGTTTACGCCCCCGCCGCCGGATTCCATACATATGTCTCGCCTCCAGTCGCAGGCGAGACAAAAACCATATTACATATATAAAATCACTCCTGAGACCCTAGCAATACAATTAAAAATCAAATTTCACATGCAAGATAACTCCTGAGACCTTTGCGATACAATTAAAAACCATATTACATATATAAAATCACTCCCGAGACCCTAGCAATACAATTAAAAACCATATTTCAAATGCAAAATCACTCCTGAGACCTTTGCGATACAATTAAAAACCATATTAAACATATAAAACCACTCCTAACACCTTTGCGATACAATTAAAATCCATATAAAATCACTCCTGAGACCTTATAAGATGCAACATTAAACCATAGCATACTATAATTCACTTCTTTGACCTAACTATGAGATGCTAAATCAGTCCCGAGACATTATACATGCAATTTATAACCTAGGAAATAAAATGTCTGTATTTCCCAACAAATATTGTGACATCAAATGAAGACAATGTAGGGATATCCAAAGACTTTTGGATAAAACATACATTTTTAAAAGGTTTTAGGAACTAAAATAGAAAAATTTCATATGTGTTTAAAAAATTTAGAGAGTGTTCAAATAAATCATATTTATTTGTACAACCTGAATATTGTAGATTTACGGAACAAAATAGATGAAGAAAGTATTTCATATTGTTTATGTTTATATTTACTTTAAAACATGTTCATGATTTTGTTGAATTTATAGTTTTAAAATAAATACTCTTTATTTGACATTTATATGTTCAGGTTATTTCAATTTTATAACAGAATGTAGTATTTTCTATCAGACCAACACAGTGTAACTATTTTATTTTGCAAATGCTGACGAACGAATGAACCTAATGTGCGGACGAACAAACGGTTTTTATTTACTTGTTTTGCGCATGGAAAAACGAACGCATAAATGGGAACGTTTTACATTTCAGGGGGTGTAAATCTATTTAGTAGAGGTTATCCTTAAAAGCTACTAGAATAGAAATAGGTACCTACATGTATCTTGGTAAAGCCTAAAATATGTAACCTGTACCTGTACTAAGATTAGAGATTAACAAATGCCAAAATGAAAACATTAACATTTCAATATCTTAGTTTTCATTAGTCACTGAGTGACACCAACATAAAAAATTTAGCCGTACCCGATGACATAATTGGCTTTTTCTTTAAAAAATAAGTTACATGCGTCCCTAACAAAAATATATCAGCAAAAGGTAAGTTTTATACAAGCTTCATTTACATCAATAACAATACTTCTCACAAGCTCACAATATTATAAGTGACCTGTGTCATTATTTAATCCAATGTTTACAAAATACCTGTACCCAATCAAAATCTGGGCCATAAAATTGATAAATTTTGATCAGATAGATCTGGTCACAACAAAGTTATAAAGGTTGTTTGAAATGAATCGAATAGTTGTTTGAAACCATATAGATGTAACTAACATCAAATAATAATTAAAAAAAAAACAAAGAATAATGATCAAATATAAAAAACATTTCCTTGGCATATTTACCTGGGTACAGTTACATGTAAATCTCTAGTTCTACATTTTACATGTAGGCACCCGATTTAAAAAAAAAAACATTAATTGTTAAAAGTGCGAATAAAGATTTGAATTGCAAAGATTCAAAGAGTTTATTTTCAAATATGGACCGCCAAGGGCAAGACAATTCGGCCTCCAGACAACTCGAACCCTGACAATTCGGACCGCATGACAGGACTATTCGGACCGTATGTCAATGAAATTGTTTAAATAGAAAAAATTAATATTTAAGACATTGCATTTTCCCTATATGCTAATTAGAATTAGAATCATATAACAAAAATCGAATTCAAATAAATTATTTAAACAATTGTTACCAAATGAAGCAATTTTAGACTATTGACTAGTCCCTTGTGCTGAACATTGTGCTATTTAACTTTGTAATCGATGTATATTTTGACTGTTAAATAGTTATGTTTGTTATGATATTTCATTATCAGCATAAATAAAATAATATATGAAACAAAAACTTTTTTTAATAATAGCTTGAAGTATAATAATAATGCTAGATACAAAAGTTGGTTGTAGATACATAAAAACAAAAATAAAAAAATAAAACAGACAAACATAAATATGCAAAAGTTCGCTGTAAAAAGCATGAATATATTATAGTTATCTTTGTAAAATTAATATCTTTATTCATTATAAAACGGTGCTAGTCCTGATATATCATGTGTGTATATGGTCAGAATTGTCCAGGTATACAGTCCGAATTGTCAGGATCTGTCCGGCATTCAAATAGAAATACAATGATTAATGTAATTTTCAATGATACCAGTGCATCGCTTTCTATAAAGAATCCTCCTGTGAAATATTTTAAGGTTTATTGCCTTTTTGTTTTCACAAATATCTAGCCAAAATCAAAGCTGATACAGGTATTGGAAAATGAGCTGAAAAATGGTACAGGTACTGTATACTACAGGTTACACACTTTTGGCACCACCAATTTCATGTACGACATAATGTCATCAATTAATATTTTTGTTCCAATTATGAAATTTTATGCATCTGTTATGACTTATTCATAGAAAAGTTCAGAGCAAGGCAAACTGATATGAAGCGTGAATGAATAATTGTGCAATCAATATTTTAGGGGGGGGGGGGGGAATGATTATAACAAAAGAGTTTGTTTTCTTTTGGAGAGAGAAGTTGGGTTTCGTTTTTAATGTCCGCTTTTACGGGACATGCTGCATGAAACTGTTATTACTAGTTTGATTTCTGGGACAGTGTTTGATTATGATAAACTTACCAAAATAACTCAAAAAACGTGCTGGCCAGGCAAACAGACAACTTCAACACTGTCAATATAGATTACAATACAGTAAACTGCGAAGACACAGTATCAGCTACGGAATCTATGGACCTGATATTAAATCGGTATGCAATAATCAATTCCGTGAAACGTTAGCTGATGACAAAATAGAACAAGAGCAATTTCATAAAAACAAATGGCTGATCAATATATGATCGGATATGATAAACCCGCATGCGCAAGGATCAAGGGTTGGGCGAAAACGCGGAAATTGAAAAACACATATTTTTTTAAAGGGTTAACATAGATTAAAAATGCCTCTGGAAGATATTTAAAAGATCTTTATGGAGATATATAGTTTAATGCAATTAATTATTAATAAAGTACCTAAAAGCTGAACGGATTTTTTTGGCAAGTTTGCCTACTGTAACTGTAAGTAATTTCCTCCGCTGTCTGGAGAACTATGCAGTGATGCACATATGACGACCGGGGTCAAAAAAGTTTAATGGGGTATAAAAAAAATAATAATAAAACAATGAAAAATGGTTCTCTTAGTGGTAGTTAGGCTCCCAGGCGAGGCCAAAGCATCGGATGAAGGTCTAAAATAGCAGTTACTATGTACAGTGTTTATTTACATCCTATACCGCAACACAAACTTGTTAGTATTGGGAATTGTATATATTTACAATACGTGGAAATGTGTCTAGAGGTATTATATACAGTTTTATAAAGTACAGGAACATCAGGTCATCTATTGCATTCAAAGTTCGTAGTTCATGGTTTTTTTTTTTCCTAAAATATATAATCGTCAATTTTCCCTAGCTATTTATACTTGATTCTACAGAAATAAGGATCTCGCTTGGTGAAGAGCGTAACATAGCCCTCTACCTATGTGCTCTATCTTTGGTATCGATTCCGGGGCAAATCTAAATGTGTGTGAGCCGTCAAGAATGATAGAGGTGAAAACAATGACACTGAGACTGTCTGTTACATCACTGCCCAGCACATTAGCAATCTCTTGTATGAATGGCGCTCTCATACTCTGTAGTGAGGGGCATCTTAAAATGAAGTGTACACGATCCTCAGGGGCTAGCTGACAGATCGGGCATGTTGGTTTTACCTCATGCTGGTTAAATCTATGTCTGTTGGCTTGCAGAGTGTAGGCTCCGAGAAGGAGTTTGCACTTTATGGATGCCTTTGTGACTGACATGGGTTCAGAGCCGGCATGCTTCCAGATTGAGTGAACAGTTCCAATTTTCATTGTAGAGTTGTTTACAAACTTAGTGAAGATTTGGCATGGATGTCATCTTTTAGTTTTTCCTCCCAGTATTTATTGATAGAGTCAAATTTTCAGATTGGAACCCAGATTTCTCCAATATGCCTCCGAAAAGTTGAAAGTTCGAACTTTTACTTTTCATACCAGGCATTCTTCTGGCAAACTTTTCTATACTTTCTTTTCAGTAATATTTTATAAACAAAATATCATTTTGAAGCTAAATGAATAACCTTTATCAAACACTAACAGTTATTTGACCGGGATTAAACATTTGAGAAATCTGGCTTCTAATAGGATGTAGGCAAACTCTCAAAAAAAAACCTGAGTTACCCTGCAAAACCGATCTATTTTTAGTAACAGAGTTATCTGCCCCAAACCCCAAACTCTTGTGTTCAGATAAACTCAGAAACAATGACAGATATAAAAAAAATCTAGTGGGGAAAATGTTGTCTGACTCATGGCCATGATTTGTCATGCAAAAAAAAATGTCGATCAACTTCCATAAATTTTGTTTTCAAAAAACCTAAAAAACCATAAAAAATTGAAGCAGACAATATATCAGAAAAATGTTCCTCTCATTGAGATCTACATTTGATATACAGGTTCGAAAACTGTGCGACAAACCGTTTTCGAGGTTATGGCCCTTGACACGTTTCGGCTTATCAGTTTTTGGCTTATAACTTTAAAACCGCCAGGGATAATATGGTAAACATATTTTTTGTAACGATCATAACAAGCCCTTCGATTTAAGACCGAAGTCAAATGGTTATTGGCAGCCATTTTCAAAATGGCTGACACCGTAAACAAGTTTTTATAAAATAACCGTACAAAATTGAAGCGGACAATACATGGGAAACTGAATCGGGATCACTAACTAAATTAAATATCACATTGTATGACCGGAAGTGACATTTTGTCCATAACAACCAACTAAATGTCCTTAGCAACCATACATTTTCTGACTTAGGACCACTTGCTTTGTACTTTAAAACTATGGTAACTGACCGTAAAGTCAGTAGCAACTATATACCTAGACATAACACTAAGAAAATGCCGGGAAAGACCTCACATTTGTTCTTTGAACAAATGACTTTTAATTTTTTTTATTATTCTTCTTTTCCGCAGTCAATGTCAAAAAAGTGTCTTGACGTATCGCTTTGAAACTTGGCACACTTAACCGACACTACCTGGGCTCGACCTGAGTCACCCTGCGAAACAAATCTATTTTTAGTAACAGAGTTATCTGCCCCAAACCCAAAAACCTTGTGTTCAGATAAACTCAGAAACTGTAACCGTTATCAAAAATCTGAAGTGGGCAAAATGTTGCTAGACTCCTGGTCATGATTCGTTATGCAAAAAATTGTGTTTCCATCAACTTCCTGGTTACGCGATTTTGATGCGAAATTTGTCGAAAACGTCAAAGTTGTCGGATTTACATAAAACTTTTTTTTCAAGTAGATATGAGGGTCCTAATTACATATATCGGATCAAAATTTTTTTTTTGTCCACCATTTTCAAAATGGCCGCCATTGAAATTTTGTTTTAAATATAACTCAAAAACCGTAAAAAATTGAAGCAGACAATATATCAGAAAAATGTTCCTCTCATTGAGATCTACATTTGATATAAATAGTTGAAAACTGTGCGACAAACCGTTTTCGAAGTTATGGCCCTTGACAGGTTTCTGCTAAATTTTGTTTTTAATATAACTGAAAAACCATAAAAAATTGAAGCAGACAATATATCAGAAAAATGTTTCTCTCATTGAGACCTACATTTGATATAATTGGTTGAAAACTGTGCGACAAACCGTTTTCGAGGTTATGGCCCTTGACAGGTTTCGGCTAAATTTTGTTTTCAATATAACTCAAAAACCATAAAAAATTGAACCAAACAATATACTAGAAAAATGTTCCTCTCATTGAGATCTACATTTGATATTTAGTGTTGAAAACTGTACGACAAACCGTTTTCGAGGTTATGGCCCTTGACAGGTTTCGGTTAAATTTTGTTTTCAATATCACTCAAAAACCATCAAATATTGAAGCAGACAATATATCAGAAAAATGTTCCTCTCATTGAGATCTACATTTGATATAAATTGTCCAAAACTGTGAGACAAGCTGTTTTCGAGGTTATGGCACTTGACACGTTTGGACTAATCAGTTTTTGACTTATAACTTGAAAACGGTTAGAGATAATATAGTAAACATGTATATTTAAAGTGATCCTCTCATCAAGACCTTCGTTTAGTATATTGTATCCGAAACTGTTATATGAACCGTATTCGAGTTATCCGCCTTGACGCATTTCTGTTATTCGGTTTTTGACTTATAACTTGAAAACGGTTAGAGATAATATAGTTAACATGGTCATATGTCGTGCGCGAAGAATCTGCCTAGCTTTTTGACCAATCGTACATCACTGACCAAAGCTCATGAATATTAAGGAAAACGTACATCACGATAAAAAAAAATACACATCTTTGCTGCAATTAATCAGACCTGTCCAGACACTAAGAAGTGTTACAATATATAAAACGTAACACATAACCAGTATCTAGAGAGTATCTTATATCTTCGAGCTCATCTGATATGGACCTGATAAGCCTTGTCGAGCGAAAAAAAAACAACTAAGAATTAATATGTAATAAGATATTAGTACTTTTTGGCTTAGAAAGGTGTAATCAAATGAGACTTAAAATTTTTCGATATGGACAATTCAAAATGGCTTAAACACTAATTTCAAATTTTTAGTACATATTAAATGTACTTTTTGTAACATAAAAAACTAACTTTTGGCAAAAATTGATAAAATAATGAACAGTGAGTGAGTTCCGACAATGTGTAATAATGTGTTAAGTGAAGGAAACATGCACTTTGTTACAAAATTTGCTGTATTAAACCATTGTGATAATTATTAAAATGATTGAAATGATGTTAACTTACACATTTATACAGAAATTAGCAATTTAAGTGCAATTACTTTAAAAATGGTACACTATATTCCTAAATTTTCATGAAAAAATATTCAACACTGTGACAATAGCCGAAATCGACAAATTTTAAACCAATATTAAAACAAAACCTTGTGATTTCTACAAGATTCCCTCTTTTCCTTATACTTATAGTTTAATTATTAAATTTAAAATATTTAAAGCTGTTGCGTCTTATTTTAGTGTGCTTCTCCATTAAAAATGAGTACAAACTATTTCTCAAATCATAATAATAATATTGTATGGAGACAATCAATTAAAAATACCAAGATGTATGACCAAATAAGTTTGCATAAAATGTTATGAAGTTTGGTCTACTTTCATAGTGTACATTTTTTCAATATACATGACCAAAACACTAAATTTAATCAACTTACTTTGGTAGCTAAATAGAAGATACTTTCCGTTTAGAATGTGGATTTCAGTCTAAAACGTATTTCCTCAAAGTATACGAGTTAATAAATCCTTAAAATCCCAGATTGAAGCACGTGACCACTCCTCCCCCTTATTTGTAAATTTCGTCTGCTGTGATGTCCATTTCAGTTATCATCAGTGAATCATAGTGTAAATCGTTTCTCAACAAGTTGTTCTAACTATCCGAACTGCATTTTACCTCACATTTTAATCAAATTGAAACAATTTCCGACGTGAATTTTTGTGTATTCGGTCGTCTGCTACGTGACTCATGTCCTTATTTTCCAGCTTGAAATTCCTATGAAATAATGTGATAACGTCTTTAAGTAATCGTCGGTATTTATAATAATCCGTGTCTTCCTGAAATAAATAATCACTGAGATTAAAGATTGTGCTTCATGTACTATACGTCAACACACACCGAAGACGCTGACAAAATGCTATGAACGCGAGCTTCGACGAAGACACCTCGGTGTTCATTTAATGTGTTACTATAAATAGAGCGAAATGACAAAGAAGTATTTATTTCACACCAAAATAATGTATATGAATTTTTAAAACTAGTTTAACAAATTTTTGTCACAATATTTAAATCTGCAGAGTGCCATTTTCCCGTTTTTTCTAAAATTAGTGCAAAGCTATTTGAATCAATGTGAGACAATCAATTAAAAATACCAAGATGTATAACAAAATAAGTTTACATGCATGATGCTGGCCCTGAAACGTTAGCTGATGACAAAAAAGCACAAGTGTGATTTCACAAAAACAAATGGCTGATCAATATATAATCGGATATGATAAACCCGCATGCGCAAGGATCAAAGGGTATCTGGACGTTTCGGCCATACTCCGTTTCGTCCATAGTACACTTCGTCCATAGATTAAATCGGCCATAGTCAATTCGGCCATATTATCTTAATTGTGTTACAGTAATTACAGGATATCGTAATAAGCATGATTAGCATATGTTTTTATCCAATGTATTTAGTTAACAATCATGACTAAACTTTAAAATAAATGTAATATTAATGTTATCTTGTATGAATAAGCGTAAATATTTGTCAAAATTTTAAATGTGTTGAATTCATTTTCTCAAAATTATTATCACTTCTGAAGTTTCTTAGTGTTAGGCTTGGGTCAGCCTTTGAATCTTCTTAACAGACACTACCTGCAATGGCGGATCCAGGGGGGGGCCTAGGGGTGTACCCCCTCTTTAAAAAAGGAAAGGAAAAAAAAGAGAACAGGATGGGCAAAATGTAATCCCCGCTCGTCCTCCCCATAAATTAATGCATTAACGGTACTAATTCGTTTATTATGATATCTCTGTTGTATATACTGTACCAAATAAAGGTTACTGAACACTATAAATACCTTGTTCGTGGCCTTCCTTATCCCCCACCCCCTTTTCGTAAGTCCTACATCCGCCTCTGACCAGGGTGACCTGAGTCACCTTGAGAAACCGATCTATTTTTAGTAACGAAGTTATCTTCCCCAAACCTCAATTATTCCGAAAGCAGAAACCATGACAGATATCAAAAACCTTAAGTGGGGAAAATGTTGTCTGACCCACGGCCATGATTTGTCATGCAAAAAAAGCGATCCACTTCCTGTTTACGCGTTTTTGACACGAAGTTTTTTGAAAACGTCAAAGTTGTTTGATTTCCACAAAACTTGGTTTCCAGGTAAATATGAGGGTCCTAATTTCAAAAACCATAAAAAATTGAAGCAGACAATATATAAGATAAATGTTCCTCTCACTGAGATCTACGTTTGATATATAGTGTCGAAAACTGTGCGACAAACCGTTTTTGAGGTTATGGCCCTTGACACATATAGGTTAAATTTTGTTTTCAATATAATTCAAAAACCATAAAAAATTGAAGCAGACAATATAACAGAAAAATGTTCCTCTCATTGAGATCTACATTTTGATATAAATTATTGAAAACTGTGCGACAAATCGTTTTCAAGTTATGGCCTTGACATTTTTCAGCTAATCAGTTTATGGCTTATAACTTTTAAACCGTCAGAGATAATATAGTGAACATAGGTTTTTTGTGACCGTCTCAAGAAGCCCTTCGATTTTAGACCAAAGTCCAATGGTTACGGGCAGCAATTTTCAAAATTAGCAACCATATACCTAGACATAACACTAAGAAAATGCCGGGAAAGACCTCACATTTGTTCTTTGAACAAATGACTTTTCATTATTATTAAGGCTTTCCACTTTCCAGTGGAAAGACTTACTGTTATTAGTCTGTTTCTTATTAAGGCTTTCCACTTTCCAGTGGAAAGACTTACTGTTATTAGTCTGTTTCTTATTATTAAGGCTTTCCACTTTCCAGTGGAAAGACTTACTGTTATTAGTCTGTTTCTTATTATTATTATTATTATTATTATTATTATTCTTATTGTTTTTCCGCCAACTTTTTTTTCCCATTATAAATTTTGTTTCGCGACATGTCGTAAAGACATTTTGTACTATGAATGTATGAGACATTACGCTTTCGCAGTTGACCCTGTCACACCGAACACTTTTTCTTTACGGAGTTATTTCCCCTGTCATAAAAAAGCTTGTGTGCAGATAAACTTTGAAACCGTAAAAGATTTCGCAATGAAAGTTGTTGCAAAATGGTCAGCTAAGGATTGCGACAATTTGTTACATATCGCGCAATGTATTTTGACGACTCCTTGTAGGAGTTATTTCCCCTTATTTATTGGAAGTACATTTTGTACCATTGTAACTCATGAACCAGAGGTGATAGAGTCTAGATATTTCACAGTTGGTCATCATTGAAACCTTATATGATTGGTCATCATTGACCTTGACCTTGAAAATGGACACAAGGTCAAAGGTCAAGGTCACGTTTGAAATTTTGGCATTGTCTTGTCATCGCTATTACTTTGAAACGGTAAAAGATAGGCTATAAGTTATAATGGATAAAATGTTGGTCTCATAAAAGCGCAACTTTTTTCTATTAAAGGGAAAGGATCCGGCTTCATCTTATAGGAGTTATCCCCCATTACAACCATTGATAATTAGTTTTTCATTAATTACTTATCAACTATTGATAGTAGAGGCATGGGGTCTTCACTATGGATCATTAGGACCCTTGACCTTGAAAACAAATACAAGGTCAAAGGTCAAGGTCATTTTCTAATTTTTTGTATATATTATAAGTAGTCATATCTTAATGACTTTAAGAGATATTGGCATAAAATCTTCAATGTTGATCACTGTTGACCTTCAGCATGGTCAAGGTCATGCTGTAAAAGTCAAGGTCAAAGTCCTTTATAAATGTTTTTCATGGTACTATGTATTTTGAATGGCTTCTTCTTTTAATGCTATTGCCTATAAGTAATATTTACGTAGATTAAAAGATCAGTTGTCAAGGTCATTCAAGTTTTCTTACGTCCTATTTAATGACCTTTCTTATTTTTAAAGATATCTAAATAGTTTTTTAATAATTTTTGTTCTTATTAATTGCTATAGACAAATTACGTATGTTTCTTAGCTTTTTGGTTTCAAGGTCATTTATTTAAGGTCTTCTTTTGAAGTGGAAAGCCTATTAATCGTTCTTTAGAACGATTGAACCTATATTTATTATTATTCTTATTTTTTTTCCGCCAACTTTTTTTCCTTATTATAAATTTTGTTTCGCGACATGTCGTAAAGACATTTTGTACTATGAATGTATGAGACATTACGCTTTCGCAGTTAACCCTGTCACACCGAACACTTTTTCTTTACGGAGTTATTTCCCTTGTCACAAAAAAGCTTGTGTACAGATAAACTTTGAAACCGTAAAAGATTTTGTAATAAAAGTTGTTGCAAAATGGTCAGCTATTGATCGCGACAATTTGTTACATATCGCGCAAAGTATTTTGACGACTCCTTGTTGGAGTTATTTCCCTTTATTTATTGGAAGTACAATTTGTACCATAGTAACTCATGAACCAGAGGTGATAGAGACTAGATATTTCACAGTTGGTCATCATTGACCTTGACCTTGAAAAAGGTCACAAGGTCAAAGGTCAAGGTCACATTCTAATTTTTGACATTGTGTTGTGTACAGATCTCCTCCTTTACTATAATAGATAGAGAATTGAAACCTTTACCAAAATGTGTATCATATTAAGATCTTGAATCGTCACTTTTTTTATTTGACATTTTTATTAGAGTTATCTCCCCTAGACCACTAAAATATATTGCGAGTTGCATTATATCACTTTATCTCAGTAACTATAATAGATATTTATATGAAACCTTATATCATTAGTCATCATTTACTTTGACCTTGAAAATGGACTCAAGGTCAAAGGTCAAGGTCACTTTTGAAATTTTGGCATTGTCTTGTCATCGCTATTCCTTTGAAACGGTAAAAGATAGGCTATAAGTTGTAATGGATAAAATGTTGGTCTCATGAAGGCGCAACTTTTTTCTATTTGGAGGGTAAGGATCCGGCTTCATCTTATAGGAGTTATGCCCCATTACAACCATTGATAAATAGTTTTTCATTAATTGCTTATCAACTATTGATAGTAGAGGCATGGAGTCTTTACTATAGATCATTAGGACCCTTGACCTTGAAAACAAATACAAGGTCAAAGGTCAAGGTCATTTCTTTTTTTTTAAATATATTATAAGTAGTCATATCTCAATGACTACAAGAGATATTGGCATGAAATCTTCAATGTTGATCACTGTTGACCTTCAGCATGGTCAAGGTCATGCTGTAAGAGTCAAGGTCAAAGTCCTTTTTAAATGTTTTTCATGGTACTATGTATTTTGAATGCCTTATTCTTTTTTAGTTACGTATATTTCTTAGCTTTTTAGTTTCTAGGTCATTTATTTAAGGTCTTCTTTTAGAGTGGAAAGCCTATTAATCGTTCGGTAGAACGATTGAACCTATATTTATTATTATTATTCTTATTTTTTTTCCGCCAACTTTTTTTCCTTATTATAAATTTTGTTTCGCGACATGTCGTAAAGACATTTTGTACTATGAATGTATGAGACATTACGCTTTCGCAGTTAACCCTGTCACACCGAACACTTTTTCTTTACGGAGTTATTTCCCTTGTCACAAAAAAGCTTGTGTACAGATAAACTTTGAAACCGTAAAAGATTTTGTAATAAAAGTTGTTGCAAAATGGTCAGCTATTGATTGCGACAATTTGTTACATATTGCGCAAAGTATTTTGACGACTCCTTGTTGGAGTTATTTCCCTTTATTTATTGGAAGTACAATTTGTACCATAGTAACTCATGAACCAGAGGTGATAGAGACTAGATATTTCACAGTTGGTCATCATTGAACTTGACCTTGAAAAAGGTCACAAGGTCAAAGGTCAAGGTCACGTTCTAATTTTTGACATTGTGTTGTGTACAGATCTCCTCCTTTACTATAATAGATAGAGAATTGAAACCTTTACCAAAATGTGTATCATATTAAGATCTTGAATCGTCACTTTTTTTATTTGACATTTTTATTAGAGTTATCTCCCCTAGACCACTAAAATATATTGCGAGTTGCATTATATCACTTTATCTCAGTAACTATAATAGATATTGATATGAAACCTTATATCATTAGTCATCATTTACCTTGACCTTGAAAATGGACTCAAGGTCAAAGGTCAAGGTCACTTTTGAAATTTTGGCATTGTCTTGTCATCGCTATTCCTTTGAAACGGTAAAAGATAGGCTATAAGTTGTAATGGATAAAATGTTGGTCTCATGAAGGCGCAACTTTTTTCTATTTGGAGGGTAAGGATCCGGCTTCATCTTATAGGAGTTATGCCCCATTACAACCATTGATAATTAGTTTTTCATTAATTGCTTATCAACTATTGATAGTAGAGGCATGGAGTCTTTACTATAGATCATTAGGACCCTTGACCTTGAAAACAAATACATGGTCAAAGGTCAAGGTCATTTCTTTTTTTTGAATATATTATAAGTAGTCATATCTCAATGACTACAAGAGATATTGGCATGAAATCTTCAATGTTGATCACTGTTGACCTTCAGCATGGTCAAGGTCATGCTGTAAGAGTCAAGGTCAAAGTCCTTTTTAAATGTTTTTCATGGTACTATGTATTTTGAATGCCTTATTCTTTTTTAGTTACGTATATTTCTTAGCTTTTTAGTTTCTAGGTCATTTATTTAAGGTCTTCTTTTAGAGTGGAAAGCCTATTAATCGTTCGGTAGAACGATTGAACCTATATTTATTAAGGCTTTCCACTTTCCAGTGGAAAGACTTATTGTTATTAGTCTGTTTCTTATTATTATTAAGGCTTTCCACTTTCCAGTGGAAAGACTTATTGTTATTAGTCTGTTTCTTATTATTATTATTATTATTATTCTTATTGTTTTTCCGCCAACTTTTTTTTCCCATTATAAATTTTGTTTCGCGACATGTCGTAAAGACATTTTGTACTATGAATGTATTAGACATTACGCTTTGGCAGTTAACCCTGGCACACCGAACACTTGTTCTTTACGGAGTTATCTCCCCTGTTACAGAAAAGCTTGTGTGCAGATAAACTATGAAACCGTAAAAGATTTCGCAATAAAAGTTGTTGCAAAATGGTCAGCTATGGATTGCGACAATTTGTTACATATCGCGCAAAGTATTTTGACGACTCCTTGTAGGAGTTATTTCCCCTTATTTATTGGAAGTACAATTTGTACCATTGTAACTCATGAACCAGAGGTGATATAGACTAGATATTTCACAGTTGGTCATCATTGACCTTGACCTTGAAAAAGGTCACAAGGTCAAAGGTCAAGGTCATGTTCTAATTTTTGACACTTGGTTGTGTGCAGATCTCCTCCTTTACTATAATAGATAGAGAACTGAAACCTTTACCAAAATGTGTATCATATTGAGATCTTGAATCGTCACTTTTTTTATTTGACATTTTTATAAGAGTTATCTCCCTTAGACCAATAAAATGTATTGTGAATTGCATTATATCACTATATCTCAGTAACTATAACAGATATATATATGAAACCTTATATCATTGGTCATCATTGACCTTGACCTTGAAAATGGACACAAGGTCAAAGGTCAAGGTCACGTTTGAAATTTTGGCATTGTCTTGTCATCGCTATTACTTTGAAACGGTAAAAGATAGGCTATAAGTTATAATGAATAAAATGTTGGTCTCATAAAGGCGCAACTTTTTTCTATTTAAAGGGAAAGGATCCGGCTTCATCTTATAGGAGTTATCCCCCATTACAACCATTGATAATTAGTTTTTCATTAATTACTTATCAACTATTGATAGTAGAGGCATGGGGTCTTCACTATGGATCATTAGGACCCTTGACCTTGAAAACAAATACAAGGTCAAAGGTCAAGGTCATTTTCTAATTTTTTGTATATATTATAAGAAGTCATATCTTAATGACTTTAAGAGATATTGGCATAAAATCTTCAATGTTGATCACTGTTGACCTTCAGCATGGTCAAGGTCATGCTGTAAAAGTCAAGGTCAAAGTCCTTTATAATGTTTTTCATGGTACTATGTATTTTGAATGGCTTATTCTTTTAATGCTATTGCCTATAAGTAATATTTACGTAGATTAAAAGATCAGTTGTCAAGGTCATTCAAGTTTTCTTACGTCCTATTTAATGACCTTTCTTATTTTTAAAGATATCTTAATAGTTTTTTAATAATTTTTATTCTTATTAATTGCTATAGACAAATTACGTATGTTTCTTAGCTTTTTGGTTTCAAGGTCATTTATTTAAGGTCTTCTTTTGAAGTGGAAAGCCTATTAATCGTTCTTTAGAACGATTGAACCTATATTTATTATTATTATTATTATTATTATTCTTATTGTTTTTCCGCCAACTTTTTTTTCCCATTATAAATTTTGTTTCGCGACATGTCGTAAAGACATTTTGTACTATGGATGTATAAGACATTACGCTTTCGCAGTTGACCCTGTCACACCGAACACTTGTTCTTTACGGAGTTATCTCCCCTGTTACAGAAAAGCTTGTGTGCAGATAAACTATGAAACCGTAGAAGATTTCGCAATAAAACTTTTTGCAAAATGGTCAGCTATGGATTGCGACAATTTGTTACATATCGCGCAAAGTATTTTGACGACTCCTTGTAGGAGTTATTTCCCCTTATTTATTGGAAGTAAAATTTGTACCATTGTAACTCATGAACCAGAGGTGATATAGACTAGATATTTCACAGTTGGTCATCATTGACCTTGACCTTGAAAAAGGTCACAAGGTCAAAGGTCAAGGTCATGTTCTAATTTTTGACCCTTGGTTGTGTGCAGATCTCCTCCTTTACTATAATAGATAGAGAACTGAAACCTTTACCAAAATGTGTATCATATTGAGATCTTGAATCGTCACTTTTTTTATTTGACATTTTTATAAGAGTTATCTCCCCTAGACCAATAAAATGTATTGTGAATTGCATTATATCACTATATCTCAGTAACTATAACAGATATATATATGAAACCTTATATCATTGGTCATCATTGACCTTGACCTTGAAAATGGACACAAGTTCAAAGGTCAAGGTCACGTTTGAAATTTTGGCATTGTCTTGTCATCGCTATTACTTTGAAACGGTAAAAGATAGGCTATAAGTTATAATGGATAAAATGTTGGTCTCATAAAGGCGCAACTTTTTTCTATTTAGAGGGAAAGGATCCGGCTTCATCTTATAGGAGTTATCCCCCATTACAACCATTGATAATTAGTTTTTCATTAATTACTTATCAACTATTGATAATAGAGGCATGGGGTCTTCACTATGGATCATTAGGACCCTTGACCTTGAAAACAAATACAAGGTCAAAGGTCAAGGTCATTTTCTAATTTTTTGTATATATTATAAGTAGTCATATCTTAATGACTTTAAGAGATATTGGCATAAAATCTTCAATGTTGATCACTGTTGACCTTCAGCATGGTCAAGGTCATGCTGTAAAAGTCAAGGTCAAAGTCCTTTATAAATGTTTTTCATGGTACTATGTATTTTGAATGGCTTCTTCTTTTAATGCTATTGCCTATAAGTAATATTTACGTAGATTAAAAGATCAGTTGTCAAGGTCATTCAAGTTTTCTTACGTCCTATTTAATGACCTTCCTTATTTCTAAAGATATCTAAATAGTTTTTTAATAATTTTTGTTCTTTTTAATTGCTATAGACAAATTACGTATGTTTCTTAGCTTTTTGGTTTCAAGGTCATTTATTTAAGGTCTTCTTTTGAAGTGGAAAGCCTATTAATCGTTCTTTAGAACGATTGAACCTATATTTATTATTATTATTCTTATTTTTTTCCGCCAAGTTTTCTTTTCCCATTATAAATTTTGTTTCGCGACATGTCGTAAAGACATTTTGTACTATGGATGTATAAGACATTACCCTTTCGCAGTTGACCCTGTCACACCGAACACTTGTTCTTTACGGAGTTATCTCCCCTGTTACAGAAAAGCTTGTGTGCAGATAAACTATGAAACCGTAGAAGATTTCGCAATAAAAGTTGTTGCAAAATGGTCAGCTATGGATTGCGACAATTTGTTACATATCGCGCAAAGTATTTTGACGACTCCTTGAAGGAGTTATTTCCCCTTATTTATTGGAAGTAAAATTTGTACCATTGTAACTCATGAACCAGAGGTGATATAGACTAGATATTTCACAGTTGGTCATCATTGACCTTGACCTTGAAAAAGGTCACAAGGTCAAAGGTCAAGGTCATGTTCTAATTTTTGACCCTTGGTTGTGTGCAGATCTCCTCCTTTACTATAATAGATAGAGAACTGAAACCTTTACCAAAATGTGTATCATATTGAGATCTTGAATCGTCACTTTTTTTATTTGACATTTTTATAAGAGTTATCTCCCCTAGACCAATAAAATGTATTGTGAATTGCATTATATCACTATATCTCAGTAACTATAACAGATATATATATGAAACCTTATATCATTGGTCATCATTGGCCTTGACCTTGAAAATGGACACAAGGTCAAAGGTCAAGGTCACGTTTGAAATTTTGGCATTGTCTTGTCATCGCTATTACTTTGAAACGGTAAAAGATAGGCTATAAGTTATAATGGATAAAATGTTGGTCTCCTAAAGGCGCAACTTTTTTCTATTAGAGGGAAAGGATCCGGCTTCATCTTATAGGAGTTATCGCCCATTACAACCATTGATAATTAGTTTTTTCATTAATTACTTATCAACTATTGATAATAGAGGCATGGGGTCTTCACTATGGATCATTAGGACCCTTGACCTTGAAAACAAATACAAGGTCAAAGGTCAAGGTCATTTTCTAATTTTTGGTATATATTATAAGTAGTCATATCTTAATGACTTTAAGAGATATTGGCATAAAATCTTCAATGTTGATCACTGTTGACCTTCAGCATGGTCAAGGTCATGCTGTAAAAGTCAAGGTCAAAGTCCTTTATAAATGTTTTTCATGGTACTATGTATTTTGAATGGCTTCTTCTTTTAATGCTGTTGCCTATAAGTAATATTTACGTAGATTAAAAGATCAGTTGTCAAGGTCATTCAAGTTTTCTTACGTCCTATTTAATGACCTTTCTTATTTTTAAAGATATCTTAATAGTTTTTTAATAATTTTTGTTCTTATTAATTGCTATAGACAAATTACGTATGTTTCTTAGCTTTTTGGTTTCAAGGTCATTTATTTAAGGTCTTCTTTTGAAGTGGAAAGCCTATTAATCGTTCTTTAGAACGATTGAACCTATATTTAAGGCTTTCCACTTCCGAGTGGGAAGCCTTACTGTTATTCTTCTGTTTCTTATTATTATTATTATTCTTATTTTTTTCCGCCAACTTTTCTTTTCCCATTATAAATTTTGTTTCGCGACATGTCGAAAAGACCTTTTGTACTATGGGTGTATGAGACATTACGCTTTCGCAGTTGACCCTGCTACACCGAACACTTTTTCTTTACGGAGTTATTTCCCCTGTCATAAAAAAGCTTGTGTGCAGATTAACTTTGAAACTGTAAAAGATATCACAATAAAAGTTGTTCCAAAATGTTTAGCGAAGGATTGCGACACTTTATAACATATCGCATTAAAGAATTTTTCACCTTCTTATAGGAGTTATTTCCCCTTATTTATTGCAAGTAAATTTTTGACCAGAGTAACTCATGAACCAGAGGTGATAAAGACTAGATATTTCACAGTTGGTCATCATTGACCTTGACCTTGAAAAAGGTCACAAGGTCAAAGGTCAAGGTCATGTTCTAATTTTTGACCCTTTGTTGTGTGCAGATCTCCTCCTTTACTATAATAGATAGAGAACTGAAACCTTTACCAAAATGTGTATCATATTAAGATCTTGAATCGTCACTTTTTTTATTTGACATTTTATAAGAGTTGTCTCCCCTTAGACCAATAATATGCATTGTGAGTTACATTAGATCACTATATCTCAGTAACTATAACAGATATATACATGAAACCTTATATCATTGGTCATCATTGACCTTGACCTTGAAAATGGACACAAGGTCAAAGGTCAAGGTCACGTTTGAAATTTTGACACTGTCTCGCCATCGCTATTCCCTTGAAACGGTAAAAGATAGGCAATAACTTGTAATAGGTAAAATGTCAACTTTCACCTTGACCTTGCCCAAGGTCACAAGGTCAAAGGTCAAGGTCACCTGGGTTTCAGTACAGCGACATGTGAATTTTTGTACCTTTGGTTTCGCTTTGTTTTTTTAGCTTGATACATGTCGCAATAAAATTTGGTGCCAGGCATGGGCAAAAACATGGGGAATTTGAGGGTATTCCGCCAGCTTGCAAAAATAAAAAGGGGGGGGGGTGTTTCTAAGGGACCCCATAAGAATGTAGTGTGCAGATTTCATCCTAGACCACAGAGAATGGTGAAACAAAATGGACGCCAAATAGTTCGGGGATCGATGTCCTTGACTTGTCGCTACAGTAGAAATCATTCTGACGAACGATAAAAAAATTTCCAGGTCATGAAAGTTGAAGATAGGTTTTTCATGCAAAAATCGCGATTTTCAGAAAAACCATAAATCCTAGCCTTTCGAAAATGGCGCCAATCGATTTAGAATGTCGATTTTACCCCAACCAAGTATCTCGGATGTGCATAAATGTCAACAAAATCGAAAATCGGCAGAAAAAATCAAATGTCGAGGCCCCATCGGTACCCCCTAGATTTCAGCGGTTGAATGTTTGTGCATTGATAAATCCTTAAAATATACATCTGAATTATGTCTTCATGAGTTGTTCTAGCTGAAACAAACATTTTTTCTACTTGAGCATTTATTTTGAAATGCCATCGAGTGTCGTCCGGTATGCACGACTGCTGTATTTTACCGAACAAAGAAACGGTTTCCCTATTACAATGAATTGAAAGTAACATTCCTTTGAATTAAACTGTCAAAATAGCATCACTGTTGACCTCCTGAAAAGTCATCTTTTCAACAAAAAAAAAAAAAAAAACCATCTCCGTGATAATATATAAAATTGTCACGTGACTTTAGTCGTTTCCACCAGTCAAATCAATGCGTTTTATTTTTATTTTATAAATAAAAATCAAAGAATTTTCTGTCTTTCTTATTTATTTCATTGGTAAATACACGAAAACATTACAAAATGTCTTTGTATTTTAAATGTAGAAAACACATTGAAGGTATATATACGTCAAAATTTGACTTTCTGCATATCGTCTTCCGTGGTCCAGTGGTATCAACGAGGGCTGGCAAGACTGACATCGTCGGTTCGAGCCTAGGATGTGACATATGATTTTTGCATGGTTTTCTGCTACGTTTCACGTATATTTTATGCAGTTATGGTTTTTTATATAGAAAAAACAAAAAAAAACTGAAATTTTTTTACGCCGCGGTGTAAAAAATGTCGATGGAAGTGGTAAGCCATGATTATTTGTGGCGAAGTCACAAATGAACCTATATTTATTATTCTTATTTTTTTCCGCCAACTTTTCTTTTCCCATTATAAATTTTGTTTCGCGACATGTCGTAAAGACATTTTGTACTATGGATGTATAAGACATTACGCTTTCGCAGTTGACCCTGTCACACCGAACACTTGTTCTTTACGGAGTTATCTCCCCTGTTACAGAAAAGCTTGTGTGCAGATAAACTATGAAACCGTAAAAGATTTCGCAATAAAAGTTGTTGCAAAATGGTCAGCTATGGATTGCGACAATTTGTTACATATCGCGCAAAGTATTTTGACGACTCCTTGTAGGAGTTATTTCCCCTTATTTATTGGAAGTACAATTTGTACCATTGTAACTCATGAAGCAGAGGTGATATAGACTAGATATTTCACAGTTGGTCATCATTGACCTTGACCTTGAAAAAGGTCACAAGGTCAAAGGTCAAGGTCATGTTCTAATTTTTGACCCTTGGTTGTGTGCAGATCTCCTCCTTTACTCTAATAGATAGAGAACTGAAACCTTTACCAAAATGTGTATCATATTGAGATCTTGAATCGTCACTTTTTTTATTTGACATTTTTATAAGAGTTATCTCCCCTAGACCAATAAAATATATTGTGAATTGCATTATATCACTATATCTCAGTAACTATAACAGATATATATATGAAACCTTATATCATTGGTCATCATTGACCTTGACCTTGAAAATGGACACAAGGTCAAAGGTCAAGGTCACGTTTGAAATTTTGGCATTGTCTTGTCATCGCTATTACTTTGAAACGGTAAAAGATAGGCTATAAGTTATAATGGATAAAATGTTGGTCTCATAAAGGCGCAACTTTTTTCTAGTTAAAGGGAAAGGATCCGGCTTCATCTTATAGGAGTTATCCCCCATTACAACCATTGATAATTAGTTTTTCATTAATTACTTATCAACTATTGATAGTAGAGGCATGGGGTCTTCACTATGGATCATTAGGACCCTTGACCTTGAAAACAAATACAAGGTCAAAGGTCAAGGTCATTTTCTAATTTTTTGTATATATTATAATTAGTCATATCTCAATGACTTTAAGAGATATTGGCATAAAATCTTCAATGTTGAACACTGTTGACCTTCAGCATGGTCAAGGTCATGCTGTAAAAGTCAAGGTCAATGTCCTTTATAAATGTTTTTCATAGTACTATGTATTTTGAATGGCTTATTCTTTTAATGCTATTGCCTATAAGTAATATTTACGTAGATTAAAAGATCAGTTGTCAAGGTCATTCAAGTTTTCTTACGTCCTATTTAATGACCTTTCTTATTTTTAAAGATATCTAAATAGTTTTTTTTATAATTTTTGTTCTTATTAATTGCTATAGACAAACTACGTATGTTTCTTAGCTTTCTGGTTTCAAGGTCATTTATTTAAGGTCTTCTTTTGAAGTGGAAAGCCTATTAATCGTTCTTTAGAACGATTGAACCTATATTTATTATTATTATTATTATTATTGTTTTTCCGCCAACTTTTTTTTCCCATTATAAATTTTGTTTCGCGACATGTCGTAAAGACATTTTGTACTATGGATGTATTAGACATTACGCTTTCGCAGTTGACCCTGGCACACCGAACACTTGTTCTTTACGGAGTTATCTCCCCTGTTACTGAAAAGCTTGTGTGCAGATAAACTATGAAACCGTAAAAGATTTCGCAATAAAAGTTGTTGCAAAATGGTCAGCTATGGATTGCGACAATTTGTTACATATCGCGCAAAGTATTTTGACGACTCCTTGTAGGAGTTATTTCCCCTTATTTATTGGAAGTTCAATTTGTACCATTGTAACTCATGAACCAGAGGTGATATAGACTAGATATTTCACAGTTGGTCATCATTGACCTTGACCTTCAAAAAGGTCACAAGGTCAAAGGTCAAGGTCATGTTCTAATTTTTGACACTTGGTTGTGTGCAGATCTCCTCCTTTACTATAATAGATAGAGAACTGAAACCTTTACCAAAATGTGTATCATATTGAGATCTTGAATCGTCACTTTTTTATTTGACATTTTTATAAGAGTTATCTCCCCTAGACCAATAACATGTATTGTGAATTGCATTATATCACTATATCTCAGTAACTATAACAGATATATATATGAAACCTTATATCATTGGTCATCATTGACCTTGACCTTGAAAATGGACACAAGGTCAAAAGTCAAGGTCACGTTTGAAATTTTGGCATTGTCTTGTCATTGCTATTACTTTGAAACGGTAAAAGATAGGCTATAAGTTATAATGGATAAAATGTTGGTCTCATAAAAGCGCAACTTTTTTCTATATAAAGGGAAAGGATCCGGCTTCATCTTATAGGAGTTATCCCCCATTACACCCATTGATAGTTAGTTTGTCATTAATTCCTTATCAACTATTGATAGTAGAGGCATGGGGTCTTCACTATGGATCATTAGGACCCTTGACCTTGAAAACAAATACAAGGTCAAAGGTCAAGGTCATTTTCTAATTTTTTGTATATATTATAAGTAGTCATATTTTAATGACTTTAAGAGATATTGGCATAAAATCTTCAATGTTGATCACTGTTGACCTTCAGCATGGTCAAGGTCATGCTGTAAAAGTCAAGGTCAAAGTCCTTTATAAATGTTTTTCATGGTACTATGTATTTTGAATGGCTTATTCTTTTAATGCTATTGCCTATAAGTAATATTTACGTAGATTAAAAGATCAATTGTCAAGGTCATTCAAGTTTTATCACGTCCTATTTAATGACCTTTCTTATTTTTAAAGATATCTAAATAGTTTTTTAATAATTTTTGTTCTTATTAATTGCTATAGACAAATTACGTATGTTTCTTAGCTTTTTGGTTTCAAGGCCATTTATTTAAGGTCTTCTTTTGAAGTGGAAAGCCTATTAATCGTTCTTTAGAACGATTGAACCTATATTTAAGGCTTTCCACTTTCCAGTGGAAAGACTTATTGCATTTTGTCTGTTTCTTATTATTATTATTATTAAGGCTTTCCACTTTCCAGTGGAAAGACTTACTGTTATTAGTCTGTTTCTTATTATTATTATTATTCTTATTTTTTTTCCGCCAACTTTTTTTCCTCATTATAAATTTTGTTTCGCGACATGTCGTAAAGACATTTTGTACTATGAATGTATGGGACATTACGCTTTCGCAGTTGACCCTGTCACACCGAACACTTTTTCTTTACGGAGTTATTTCCCTTGTCACAAAAAAGCTTGTGTACAGATAAACTTTGAAACCGTAAAAGATTTTGTAATAAAAGTTGTTGCAAAATGGTCAGCTATTGATTGCGACAATTTGTTACATATTGCGCAAAGTATTTTGATGACTCCTTGTTGGAGTTATTTCCCCTTATTTATTGGAAGTACAATTTGTACCATAGTAACTCATGAACCAGAGGTGATAGAGAATAGATATTTCACAGTTGGTCATCATTGACCTTGACCTTGAAAAAGGTCACAAGGTCAAAGGTCAAGGTCACATTCTAATTTTTGACATTGTGTTGTGTACAGATCTCCTCCTTTACTATAATAGATAGAGAATTGAAACCTTTACCAAAATGTGTATCATATTAAGATCTTGAATCGTCACTTTTTTATTTGACATTTTTATAAGAGTTATCTCCCCTAGACCACTAAAATATATTGTGAGTTGCATTATATCACTTTATCTCAGTAACTATAATATATATTTAGATGAAACCTTATATCATTAGTCATCATTTACCTTGACCTTGAAAATGGACTCAAGGTCAAAGGTCAAAGTCACGTTTGAAATTTTGGCATTGTCTTGTCATCGCTATTCCTTTGAAACGGTAAAAGATAGGCAATAAGTTGTAATGGATAAAATGTTGGCCTCATAAAGGCGCAACTTTTTTCTATTTGGAGGGTAAGGATCCGGCTTCATCTTATAGGAGTTATGCCCCATTACAACCATTGATAATTAGTTTTTCATTAATTGCTTATCAACTATTGATAGTAGAGGCATGGAGTCTTTACTATAGATCATTAGGACCCTTGACCTTGAAAACAAATACAAGGTCAAAGGTCAAGGTCATTTTCTATTTTTTTTGTATATATTATAAGTAGTCATATCTCAATGACTACAAGAGATATTGGCATGAAATCTTCAATGTTGATCACTGTTGACCTTCAGCATGGTCAAGGTCATGCTGTAAGAGTCAAGGTCAAAGTCCTTTTTAAATGTTTTTCATGGTACTATGTATTTTGAATGCCTTATTCTTTTTAGTTACGTATGTTTCTTAGCTTTTTAGTTTCAAGGTCATTTATTTAAGGTCTTCTTTTAAAGTGGAAAGCCTATTAATCGTTCGGTAGAACGATTGAACCTATATTTATTCTTATTATTCTTCCGCCAAGTTTTGTTATCCCATTATAAATTTTGTTTCGCGACATGTCGTAAAGACATTTTGTACTATGAATGTATGAGACATTACGCATTCGCAGTTAACCCTGTCACACCGAACACTTTTTCTTTACGGAGTTATTTCCCCTGTCATAAAAATCTTGTGTGCAGATAAACTTTTAAACCGTAAAAGATTTCGCAATGAAAGTTGTTGCAAAATGCTCAGCTATTGATTGCGACAATTTGTTACATATCGCGCAAAGTATTTTGACGACTCCTTGTAGGAGTTATTTCCCCTTATTTATTGGAAGTACATTTTGTACCATAGTAACTCATGAACCAGAGATGACAGTGACTAGATATTTCACAGTTGGTCATCATTGACCTTGACCTTGAAAAAGGTCACAAGGTCAAAGGTCAAGGTCACATTCTAAATTTTGACACTGTGGTGTGTGCGATTCTCCTCCTGAACCATAAGAGATACAGAAATAAATCTTTTACCAAAATGTGTATCATATTAAGGTCTTGAAAGGTCACTATAAATGATTTGACTTTTGAAAGAGTTATCTCCCCTGGATCAATTAAATATAGTGTATATAGCGTTATCTCAGTAACTATGACAGATATTTATATGAAACCTTATATCATTAGTCATCATTGACCTTGACCTTGAAAATGGACACAAGGTCAAAGGTCAAGGTCACGTTTGAAATTTTGACATTATCTTGTCATCGCTATTTCTTTGAAACGGTAAAAGATAGCTTATAACTTATAACGGATAAAATGTCGGCCTCATAAATGCGCAACTTTTTTCTATTTAAAGGAAAAGGATTTGACTTCATCTTATAGGAGTTATCTCCCATTACAACCATTGATATTTACTTTTTCATTGATAACTTATTAACTATTGATAGTAGAGGCATGGGGACTTCACCAAAGACCATTATGACCCTTGGCCTTGAAAATAGAAACAAGGTAAAAGGTCAAGGTCATCTTATAAATTTGGGTATTTATGATAAATACGCATTTCTTCATAATTATAAGACATATTGAAAAAGGATCTTCACTGTTGGTCCTTTATTGACCCTCAGCATGGTCAAGGTCATATTGACAGCAGTCAAGGTCAAATAATATTTTTTGGAAATTCTGCTTTTTCGTGTATATAAAATGGTAAATACAAGTAAATGATTTGTTTTTAAAGCATTGAATATGCAAATATCAAACACTTGGTAGTCAAGGTCATTTATCACAATTAACGTCCTATTTTTTTACCTTTTTTATTTCAAAAGATATACGAATGGTTTTTCTTTCTTTTGTTTATTTTGAAAAGAAGATTCAATTTCCATATAGCCAAAGTCAATGTCAAGGTCATTTATGCAATAAGTGGAAAGCCTCTCATTTGTTCGGTAGAACCAATGAACTTATATTTATTAAGGTCTTTCCCCGTTCCAAGGGAAAGACCTTACTGTATTTCGTATGATTATTATTATTATTATTTTTTTTCTTCTGCCACAGATGTCAAAAAAGTGTCTTGACATATCGCTTTGAAACTTGGCATACTTAACCGACACTAGCTGGGCTCGACCTGAGTCACCCTGCGAAACCGAGCTATTTTTAGAAACGGAGTTATCTCCCCAAACACTGTTTACCCTTGTTTTCAATTAAACTTTTAAACCGTAACAGATATCAAAATTCTAAGGTGTGAAAATTGTCACCTGACTCCTGACAATGATTAATAACGCAAAATTTTTTTTTTCGATCAACTTCCTGTTTACGCGATTTTCACGCGAAGTTTGTCGAAAATGTCAAAGTTGTTCGATTTCCACAAAAATTGGTTTCCAAGTAGATATGAGGGTCCTAATTACATCTATCGGATCCAAATTTTTTTTCGGTCCACCATTTTCAAAATGGCCGCCATTGAAATTTTGTTTTCAACATAACTCAAAAACCATACAAAATTGAAGCAGACAATATATGAGAAAAATGTTCCTCTCATTGAGATCTACATTTGATATTATTGGCTGAAAACTGTGCGACAAACCGTTTTCGAGGTTATGGCCCTTGACAGGTTTCGGCTAATTTTTGTTTTCAATATAACTCAAAAACCATAAAAAATTGAAGCAGACAATATATTAGAAAAATGTTCCTCTCGTTGAGATCTACATTTGATATAACTCTTCAAAAACTGTTCGACAAACCGTTTTCGAGGTTATTGCCCTTGACAGGTTTCGGCTAAATTTTGTTTTCAATATAACTCAAAAACCGTAAAAAATTGAAGCAGACAATATATCAGAAAAATGTTCCTCTCGTTGAGATCTACATTTGATATAACTGGTCGAAAACTGTGCGACAAACCGTTTTCGAGGTTATGGCCCTTGACAGGTTTCGGCTAAATTTTGTTTTCAATATAACTCAAAAACCGTAAAAAATTGAAGCAGACAATATATCAGAAAAATGTTCCTCTCGTTGAGATCTACATTTGATATAATAGGCTGAAAACTGTGCGACAAACCGTTTTCGAGGTTATGGCCCTTGACAGGTTTCGGCTAAATTTTGTTTTCAATATAACTCAAAAACCATACAAAATTGAAGCAGACAATATATGAGAAAAATGTTCCTCTCATTGAGATCTACATTTGATATACAGTGTTGAAAACTGTGCGACAAACCGTTTTCGAGGTTATGGCCCTTGACTGGTTTCGGCTAAATTTTGTTTTCAATATAACTCAAAAACCGTAAAAAATTGAAGCAGACAATATATTAGAAAAATGTTCCTCTCGTTGAGATCTACATTGGATATAACTGGTCGAAAACTGTGCGACAAACCGTTTTCGAGGTTATGGCCCTTGACAGGTTTCGGCTAAATTTTGTTTTCAATATAACTCAAAAACCATACAAAATTGTAGCAGACAATATATATGAGAAAAATGTTCCTCTCATTGATATCTACATTTGATATACAGTGTTGAAAACTGTGCGACAAACCGTTTTCTAGGTTATGGCCCTTGGCAGGTTTCGGCTAAATTTTGTTTTCAATATAACTCAAAAACTATAAAAAATTGAAGCAGACAATATATTAGAAAAATGTTCCTCTCATTGAGATCTACATTTGATATTATTGGCTGAAAACTGTGCGACAAACCGTTTTCGAGGTTATGGCCCTTGACAGGTTTCGGCTAAATTTTGTTTTCAATATAACTCAAAAACCATACAAAATTGAAGCAGACAATATATATGAGAAAAATGTTCCTCTCATTGAGATCTACATTTGATATAAATGTCGAAAACTGTGCGACAAACCGTTTTCGAGGTTATGGCCCTTGACATGTTCCGGCTAAATTTTGTTTTCAATATAACTCAAAAACGATACAAAATTGAAGCAGACAATATATGAGAAAAATGTTCCTCTCATTGAGATCTACATTTGATATTTAGGTTCAAAAACTGTGCGACAAACCGTTTTCGAGGTTATGGCCCTTGACAGGTTTCGGCTAAATTTTTGTTTTCAATATAACTCAAAAACCATAAAAAATTGAAGCAGACAATATATCAGAAAAATGTTCCTCTCATTGAGATCTACATTTGATATCAGTGTCGAAAACTGTGCGACTAACCGTTTTTAAGTTATGGCCCTTGACACAAAAATGCAGGGAAAGACCTCACATTTGTTCTCGGAATTATTATTATTTTTTTTATTATTCTTCTTCTTTTCCGCCGCAGATGTCAAAAAAGTGTCTTGACGTATCGCTTTGAAACTTGGCACACTTAACCGACACTACCTGGGCTCGACCTGAGTCACCCTGCGACACCGATCTATTTTTAGAAACAGAGTTATCTCCCCAAACACTGTTTACCGTTGTGTTCAGATACACTCAGAAACAATGACAGATATTAAAAATCTAAAGTGAGGAAAATGTTGCCTGACTTATGGCCATGATTTGTCATGCAAAAAAACACTCTTCGATCCACTTCCTGTTTACGCGATTTTGACGCGAAGTTTGTCGAAAACGTCAAAGTTGTCGGATTTACACAAATCTTGGTTTCCAAGTAGATATGAGGGTCCTAATTACATGTATTGGATCAAAAAAATTTTTTGGTCCACCATTTTCAAAATGGCCGCCATTGAAATTTTGTTTTCAATATAACTCAAAAACCATAAAAAATTGAAGCAGACAATATATGAGAAAACTGTTCCTCTCATTGAGATCTACATTTGATATAGAGGTTTGAAAACTGTGCGACAAACCGTTTTAGAGGTTATGGCCCTTGACAGGTTTCGGCTAAATTTTGTTTTCGAAATAACTCAAAAACCATACAAAATTGAAGCAGACAATATATGAGAAAAATGTTCCTCTCATTGAGATCTACATTTAATATAACGGTTCGAAAACTGTGCGACAAACCGTTTTAGAGGTTATGGCCCTTGACAGGTTTCGGCTAAATATTGTTTTCGAAATAACTCAAAAACCATAAAAAATTGAAGCAGATAATATATCAGAAAAATGTTCCTCTTATTGAGATCTACATTTGATATAACAGTTCAGAAACTGTGCGACAAACCGTTTTAGAGGTTATGGCCCTTGACAGGTTTCCGCTAAATTATTTTATGAAATAACTCAAAAACCGTACAAAATTGAAGCAGACAATATATCAGAAAAATGTTCCTCTCATTGAGATCTACATTTGATATAACGGTTCGAAAACTGTGCGACAAACCGTTTTAGAGGTTATGGCCCTTGACAGGTTTCGGTTAAATTTTGTTTTCGAAATAACTCAAAAACCATACAAAATTGAAGCAGACAATATAAGAGAAAAATGTTCCTCGCATTGAGATCGACATTTGATATACAGGTTCAAAAACTGTGCGACAAACCGTTTTAGAGGTTATGGCCCTTGACAGGTTTCGGCTAAATATTTTTATGAAATAACTCAAAAACCGTAAAAAATTGAAGCAGACAATATATCAGAAAAATGTTACTCTCATTGAGATCTACATTTGATATAACTGTTCAAGAACTGTGCGACAAACCGTTTTAGAGGTTATGGCCCTTGACAGGTTTCGGCTAAATTTTGTTTTCGAAATAACTCAAAAACCATACAAAATTGAAGCAGACAATATATCAGAAAAATGTTCCTCTTATTGAGATCTACATTTGATATACAGGTTCAAAAACTGTGCGACAAACCGTTTTAGAGGTTATGGCCCTTGACAGGTTTCGGCTAAATTTTGTTTTCGAAATAACTCAAAAACCATAAAAATATAAAGCAGACAATATATCAGAAAAATGTTCCTCTCATTGAGATCTACATTTGATTTGAATTATTGAAAACTGTGCGATTAATCGTTTTCAAGTTATGGCCGTTGACATTTTTCGGCTAATCAGTTTATGGCTTTTAACTTTTAAACCGTCAGAGATAATATAGTGGACATAGGTTTTTTGTGACCGTCTCAACAAGCCCTTCGATTTAGGACCAAAGTCCAATGGTTATGGGCAGCAATTTTCAAAATTAGCAACCATATACCTAGACATAACACTAAGAAAATGCCGGGAAAGACCTCACATTTGTTCTTTGAACAAATGACTTTTCATTAAGGCTTTCCACTTCCGAGTGGGAAGCCTTACTGTTATTCTTCTGTTTCTTATTATTATTATTAAGGCTTTCCACTTCCGAGTGGGAAGCCTTACTGTTATTCTTCTGTTTCTTATTATTATTATTATTATTATTATTCTTATTTTTTTCCGCCAACTTTTCTTTTCCCATTATAAATTTTGTTTCGCGACATGTCGAAAAGACCTTTTGTACTATGGGTGTATGAGACATTACGCTTTCGCAGTTGACCCTGCTACACCGAACACTTTTTCTTTACGGAGTTATTTCCCCTGTCATAAAAAAGCTTGTGTGCAGATTAACTTTGAAACTGTAAAAGATATCACAATAAAAGTTGTTCCAAAATGTTTAGCGAAGGATTGCGACACTTTATAACATATCCCATTAAAGAATTTTTCACCTTCTTATAGGAGTTATTTCCCCTTATTTATTGCAAGTAAATTTTTGACCAGAGTAACTCATGAACCAGAGGTGATAAAGACTAGATATTTCGCAGTTGGTCATCATTGACCTTGACCTTGAAAAAGGTCACAAGGTCAAAGGTCAAGGTCATGTTCTAATTTTTGACCCTTTGTTGTGTGCAGATCTCCTCCTTTACTATAATAGATAGAGAACTGAAACCTTTACCAAAATGTGTATCATATTAAGATCTTGAATCGTCACTTTTTTTTATTTGACATTTTATAAGAGTTGTCTCCCCTTAGACCAATAATATGCATTGTGAGTTACATTAGATCACTATATCTCAGTAACTATAACAGATATATACATGAAACCTTATATCATTGGTCATCATTGACCTTGACCTTGAAAATGGACACAAGGTCAAAGGTCAAGGTCACGTTTGAAATTTTGACACTGTCTCGCCATCGCTATTCCCTTGAAACGGTAAAAGATAGGCAATAACTTGTAATAGGTAAAATGTCAACTTTCACCTTGACCTTGCCCAAGGTCACAAGGTCAAAGGTCAAGGTCACCTGGGTTTCAGTACAGCGACATGTGAATTTTTTTACCTTTGGATTCGCTTTGTTTTTTTAGCTTGCTACATGTCGCAATAAAATTTGGTGCCAGGCATGGGCAAAAACATGGGGAATTTGAGGGTATTCCGCCAGCTTGCAAAAATAAAAAGGGGGGGGGTGTTTTTCTAAGGGACCCCATAAGAATGTAGTGTGCAGATTTCATCCTAGACCACAGAGAATGGTGAAACAAAATGGACGCCAAATAGTTCGGGGATCGATGTCCTTGACTTGTCGCTACAGTAGAAATCATTCTGACGAACGATAAAAAAATTTCCAGGTCATGAAAGTTGAAGATAGGTTTTTCATGCAAAAATCGCGATTTTCAGAAAAACCATAAATCCTAGCCTTTCGAAAATGCCGCCAATCGATTTAGAATGTCGATTTTACCCCAACCAAGTATCTCGGATGTGCATAAATGTCAACAAAATCGAAAATCGGCAGAAAAAATCAAATGTCGAGGCCCCATCGGTACCCCCTAAATTTCAGCGATTGAATGTTTGTGCATTGATAAATCCTTAAAATATACATCTGAATTATGTCTTCATGAGTTGTTCTAGCTGAAACAAACATTTTTTCTACTTGATCATTTATTTTGAAATGCCATCGAGTGTCGTCCGGTATGCACGACTGCTGTATTTTACCGAACAAAGAAACGGTTTCCCTATTACAATGAATCGAAAGTAACATTCCTTTGAATTAAACTGTCAAAATAGCATCACTGTTGACCTCCTGAAAAGTCATCTTTTCAACAAAAAAAAAAAAAAAAAAAAAAACAACTTCGTGATAATATATAAAATTGTCACGTGACTTTAGTCGTTTCCACCAGTCAAATCAATGCGTTTTATTTGTATTTTATAAATAAAAATCAAAGAATTTTCTGTCTTTCTTATTTATTTCATTGGTAAATACACGAAAACATTACAAAATGTCTTTGTATTTTAAATGTAGAAAACACATTGAAGGTATATATACGTCAAAATTTGACTTTCTGCATATCGTCATCCGTGGTCCAGTGGTATCAACGAGGGCTGGCAAGACTGACATCGTCGGTTCGAGCCTAGGATGTGACATATGATTTTTGCATGGTTTTCTGCTACGTTTCACGTATATTTTATGCAGTTATGGTTTTTTATATAGAAAAAACAAAAAAAAACTGAAATTTTTTTACGCCGCGGTGTAAAAAATGTCGATGGAAGTGGTAAGCCATGATTATTTGTGGCGAAGTCACAAATGAACCTATATTTATTATTATTATTCTTATTTTTTTCCGCCAAGTTTTCTTTTCCCATTATAAATTTTGTTTCGCGACATGTCGTAAAGACATTTTGTACTATGGATGTATAAGACATTACGCTTTCGCAGTTGACCCTGTCACACCGAACACTTGTTCTTTACGGAGTTATCTCCCCTGTTACAGAAAAGCTTGTGTGCAGATAAACTATGAAACCGTAAAAGATTTCGCAATAAAAGTTGTTGCAAAATGGTCAGCTATGGATTGCGACAATTTGTTACATATCGCGCAAAGTATTTTGACGACTCCTTGTAGGAGTTATTTCCCCTTATTTATTGGAAGTAAAATTTGTACCATTGTAACTCATGAACCAGAGGTGATATAGACTAGATATTTCACAGTTGGTCATCATTGACCTTGACCTTGAAAAAGGTCACAAGGTCAAAGGTCAAGGTCATGTTCTAATTTTTGACCCTTGGTTGTGTGCAGATCTTCTCCTTTACTATAATAGATAGAGAACTGAAACCTTTACCAAAATGTGTATCATATTAAGATCTTGAATCGTCACTTTTTTTATTTGACATTTTATAAGAGTTGTCTCCCCTTAGACCAATAATATGCATTGTGAGTTACATTAGATCACTATATCTCAGTAACTATAACAGACATATACATGAAACCTTATATCATTGGTCATCATTGACCTTGACCTTGAAAATGGACACAAGGTCAAAGGTCAAGGTCACGTTTGAAATTTTGACATTGTCTCGCCATCGCTATTCCCTTGAAACGGTAAAAGATAGGCAATAACTTGTAATAGGTAAAATGTCAACTTTCACCTTGACCTTGCCCAAGGTCATAAGGTCAAAGGTCAAGGTCACCTGTGTTTCAGCACAGCGACATGTGAATTTTTGTACCTTTCGATTCGCTTTGTATTTTTCAGCTTGCTACATGTCGCAATGAAATTTTGTGCCAGGCATGGGAAAAAACATGGGGAATTTTAGGGTATTCCGCCAGCCTGCAAAAATAAAGGGGGGGGGGTGTTTCTAAGGGGACCCCATAAGAATGTAGTGTGCAGATTTCATCCTAGACCACAGAGAATGGTGAAACAAAATGGACGCCAAATCGTTCGGGGATTGATGTCCCTAAATTGTCGCTACAGTAGAAATCGTTCTGACGAACGATAAAAAAATGTCCAGGTCATGAAAGTTGAAGATAGGTTTTTTATGCAAAAATCGCAATTTTCAGAAAAACCATAAGTCCTAGCTTTTCGAAAATGGTGCCAATCGATTTAGAATGTTGATTTTACCCCAACCATGTATCTCGGATGTGCATAAATGTCAACAAACTCCAAAATCGGCAGAAAAAATCAAATGTCGAGACCCCATCGGGACCCCTTAGATTTCATCGCTTGAATTTTTGTGCATTGATTAATCCTTGAAATATACATCTGAATTGTGTCTTCGTGAGTTGTTCTAGCTGAAACAAACATTTTTTCTACTTGCATTTATTTTGAAATGACAATAAAGTGCGCGCGATCGAGTGTCGTTTGGTACGTACGATTGCTGTATTTCACCGAAGAAAAATCCGTTTTTCCTTTTACAATGAATTGAAAGTAACATTAAACTGTCAAAATTGCATCATTGTTGACGGCGATCATATGTATACAGTACGTATGACGCCTGTTTTCTATTTTTTTTTTTTTTTTATAAGTCCACGATAATATATAGCATTGTCACGTGACATCAGACGTCTCGACCAGTCAAATCAATGTGTTCTATTTGTATTTCATAAATAAAAATCATAGAATTTTCTGTCTTTCTTATTTATTTCATTTGTAAATACACGAAAACATTACAAAATATCTTTGTATTTTAAATGTAGAAAACACATAGAAGGTATATATACGTCAAAATTTGACTTTCTGTATATAGGCTTCCGTGGTCCAGTGGTAACAACGATGAGCTGGCAATACTGACATCGTCGGTTCGAGCCTAGGATGTGACAAGTCATTTTTGCATGGTTTTTTGCTACGTTTCACGTATATTTTATGCAGTTATGGTTTTTTATATAGAAAAAACAAAAAAAAACTGAAATTTTTTTACGCCGCGGTGTAAAAAATGTCGATGGAAGTGGTAAGCCATGATTATTTGTGGCGAAGTCACAAATGAACCTATATTTATTAAGGCTTTCCACTTTCCAGTGGAAAGCCTTCTTGTTATTCTTCTGTTTCTTATTATTATTATTCTTATTTTTTTCCGCCAAGTTTTCTTTTCCCATTATAAATTTTGTTTCGCGACATGTCGTAAAGACATTTTGTACTATGGATGTATAAGACATTACGCTTTCGCAGTTGACCCTGTCACACCGAACACTTGTTCTTTACGGAGTTATCTCCCCTGTTACAGAAAAGCTTGTGTGCAGATAAACTATGAAACCGTAAAAGATATTGCAATAAAAGTTGTTGCAAAATGGTCAGCTATGGATTGCGACAATTTGTTACATATCGCGCAAAGAATTTTGACGACTCCTTGTAGGAGTTATTTCCCCTTATTTATTGGAAGTACAATTTGTACATTTGTAACTCATGAACCAGAGGTGATATAGACTAGATATTTCACAGTTGGTCATCATTGACATCGACCTTGAAAAAGGTCACAAGGTCAAAGGTCAAGGTCATGTTCTAATTTTTGACCCTTGGTTGTGTGCAGATCTCCTCCTTTACTATAATAGATAGAGAACTGAAACCTTTACCAAAATGTGTATCATATTGAGATCTTGAATCGTCACTTTTTTTATTTGACATTTTTATAAGAGTTATCTCCCCTAGACCAATAAAATGTATTGTGAATTGCATTATATCACTATATCTCAGTAACTATAACAGATATATATATGAAACCTTATATCATTGGTCATCATTGACCTTGACCTTGAAAATGGACACAAGGTCAAAGGTCAAGGTCACGTTTGAAATTTTGGCATTGTCTTGTCATCGCTATGACTTTGAAACGGTAAAAGATAGGCTATAAGTTATAATGGATAAAATGTTGGTCTCATAAAGGCGCAACTTTTTTCTATTTAAAGGGAAAGGATCCGGCTTCATCTTATAGGAGTTATCCCCCATTACAACCATTGATAATTAGTTTTTCATTAATTACTTATCAACTATTGATAGTAGAGGCATGGGGTCTTCACTATGGATCATTAGGACCCTTGACCTTGAAAACACATACAAGGTCAAAGGTCAAGGTCATTTTCTAATTTTTTGTATATATTATAAGTAGTCATATCTTAATGACTTTAAGAGATATTGGCATAAAATCTTCAATGTTGATCACTGTTGACCTTCAGCATGGTCAAGGTCATGCTGTAAAAGTCAAGGTCAAAGTCCTTTATAAATGTTTTTCATGGTACTATGTATTTTGAATGGCTTCTTCTTTTAATGCTATTGCCTATAAGTAATATTAACGTAGATTAAAAGATCAGTTGTCAAGGTCATTCAAGTTTTCTTACGTCCTATTTAATGACCTTTCTTATTTTTAAAGATATCTAAATAGTTTTTTAATAATTTTTGTTCTTATTAATTGCTATAGACAAATTACGTATGTTTCTTAGCTTTTTGGTTTCAAGGTAATTTATTTAAGGTCTTCTTTTGAAGTGGAAAGCCTATTAATCGTTCTTTAGAACGATTGAACCTATATTTATTATTCTTATTTTTTTCCGCCAAGTTTTCTTTTCCCATTATAAATTTTGTTTCGCGACATGTCGTAAAGACATTTTGTACTATGGATGTATAAGACATTACGCTTTCGCAGTTGACCCTGTCACACCGAACACTTGTTCTTTACGGAGTTATCTCCCCTGTTACAGAAAAGCTTGTGTGCAGATAAACTATGAAACCGTAAAAGATTTTGCAATAAAAGTTGTTGCAAAATGGTCAGCTATGGATTGCGACAATTTGTTACATATCGCGCAAAGTATTTTGACGACTCCTTGTAGGAGTTATTTCCCCTTATTTATTGGAAGTAAAATTTGTACCATTGTAACTCATGAACCAGAGGTGATATAGACTAGATATTTCACAGTTGGTCATCATTGACCTTGACCTTGAAAAAGGTCACAAGGTCAAAGGTCAAGGTCATGTTCTAATTTTTGACCCTTGGTTGTGTGCAGATCTCCTCCTTTACTATAATAGATAGAGAACTGAAACCTTTACCAAAATGTGTATCATATTGAGATCTTGAATCGTCACTTTTTTTATTTGACATTTTTATAAGAGTTATCTCCCCTAGACCAATAAAATGTATTGTGAATTGCATTATATCACTATATCTCAGTAACTATAACAGATATATATATGAAACCATATATCATTGGTCATCATTGACCTTGACCTTGAAAATGGACACAAGGTCAAAGGTCAAGGTCACGTTTGAAATTTTGGCATTGTCTTGTCATCGCTATTACTTTGAAACGGTAAAAGATAGGCTATAAGTTATAATGGATAAAATGTTGGTCTCATAAAGGCGCAACTTTTTTCTATTTAGAGGGAAAGGATCCGGCTTCATCTTATAGGAGTTATCCCCCATTACAACCATTGATAATTAGTTTTTCATTAATTACTTATCAACTATTGATAATAGAGGCATGGGGTCTTCACTATGGATCATTAGGACCCTTGACCTTGAAAACAAATACAAGGTCAAAGGTCAAGGTCATTTTCTAATTTTTTGTATATATTATAAGTAGTCATATCTTAATGACTTTAAGAGATATTGGCATAAAATCTTCAATGTTGATCACTGTTGACCTTCAGCATGGTCAAGGTCATGCTGTAAAAGTCAAGGTCAAAGTCCTTTATAAATGTTTTTCATGGTACTATGTATTTTGAATGGCTTCTTCTTTTAATGCTATTGCCTATAAGTAATATTTACGTAGATTAAAAGATCAGTTGTCAAGGTCATTCAAGTTTTCTTACGTCCTATATAATGACCTTTCTTATTTTTAAAGATATCTAAATAGCTTTTTAATAATTTTTGTTCTTATTAATTGCTATAGACAAATTACGTATGTTTCTTAGCTTTTTGGTTTCAAGGTCATTTATTTAAGGTCTTCTTTTGAAGTGGAAAGCCTATTAATCGTTCTTTAGAACGATTGAACCTATATTTATTATTCTTTTTTTTCCGCCAACTTTTTTTCCTCATTATAAATTTTGTTTCGCGACATGTCGTAAAGACATTTTGTACTATTAATGTATGAGACATTACGCATTCGCAGTTAACCCTGGCTCACCGAACACTTGTTCTTTACGGAGTTATCTCCCCTGTTACAGAAAAGCTTGTGTGCAGATAAACTATGAAACCGTAAAAGATTCCGCAATAAAACTTTTTGCAAAATGGTCAGCTATTGATCGCGACAATTTGTTACATATCGCGCAAAGTATTTTGACGACTCCTTGCAGGAGTTATTTCCCCTTATTTATTGGAAGTACATTTTGTACCATTGTAACTCATGAACCAGAGGTGATAGTGACTAGATATTTCACAGTTGGTCATCATTGACCTTGACCTTGAAAAAGGTCACAAGGTCAAAGGTCAAGGTCATGTTCTAATTTTTGACCCTTTGTTGTGTGCAGATCTCCTCCTTTACTATAATAGATACAGAACAGAAACCTTTACCAAAATGTGTATCATATTAAAATCTTGAATCGTCACTTTTTTTATTTGACATTTTTATAAGAGTTATCTCCCCTAGACCAATAAAATATATTGTGAATTACATTATATCACTATATCTCAGTTACTATAACAGATATTTATATGAAACCTTATATCATTTGTCATCATTGACCTTGACCTTGAAAATGGACACAAGGTCAAAGGTCAAGGTCACGTTTGAAATTTTGACATTGTCTTGTCATCGCTATTTCATTGAAACGGTAAAAGATAGGCTATAAGTTATAATGGATAAAATGTTGTTCTCATAAAGGCGCAACTTTTTTACATTTAAAGGGAAAGGATCCGACTTCATCTTATAGGAGTTATCCCCCATTACAACCATTGATAATTAGGTTTTCATTAATTACTCATCAACTATTGATAGTAGAGGCATGGGGTCTTCACTATAGACCAGTATGACCCTTGACCTTGAAAATAGAAACAAGGTCAAAGGTCAAGGTCATCTTATAAATTTTGGTATTTATGATAAATAGTCATTTCTTCATAATTATACGACATATTAACATAGGATCTTCACTGTTTGTTTGTCCTTTATTGACCCTCAGCATGGTCAAGGTCATATTGACAGAAGTCAAGGTCAAAACATATTTTTCGGAAATTCTGCTTTTTCGTGTAAATAAAATGGTAAATCTTAATAAATTCTTTGTTTTTAAAGCATTAAGTATGCAAATATCAAAAACTTGCTGGTCAAAGGCATTTATGTCAATTAACGTCTTATTTTTTAACCTTTTTTATGTCGAAAGATAGCCGAATGGTTTTTTTCTTTCGTTTGTTTATTTTGAAAAGAAAAGCCAATTTCCGTAAACCAGAGTCAATGTCAAGGTCATTTTTGCGATAAGTGGAAAGCCTCTCATTTGTTCGGTAGAACCAATGAACTTATATTTAAGGCTTTCCACTTCCGAGTGGGAAGCCTTACTGTTATTCTTCTGTTTCTTATTATTATTATTATTATTATTATTCTTATTTTTTTCCGCCAAGTTTTCTTTTCCCATTATAAATTTTGTTTCGCGACATGTCGTAAAGACATTTTGTACTATGGATGTATAAGACATTACGCTTTCGCAGTTGACCCTGTCACACCGAACACTTGTTCTTTACGGAGTTATCTCCCCTGTTACAGAAAAGCTTGTGTGCAGATAAACTATGAAACCGTAAAAGATTTCGCAATAAAAGTTGTTGCAAAATGGTCAGCGAAGGATTGCGACACTTTATAACATATCGCATTAAAGAAATTTTCACCTTCTTATAGGAGTTATTTCCCCTTATTTATTGCAAGTACATTTTTGACCAGAGTAACTCATGAACCAGAGGTGATAAAGACTAGATATTTCACAGTTGGTCATCATTGACCTTGACCTTGAAAAAGGTCACAAGGTCAAAGGTCAAGGTCATGTTCTAATTTTTGACCCTTTGTTGTGTGCAGATCTCCTCCTTTACTATTATAGATAGAGAACTGAAACCTTTACCAAAATGTGTATCATATTAAGATCTTGAATCGTCACTTTTTTTATTTGACATTTTATAAGAGTTGTCTCCCCTTAGACCAATAATATGCATTGTGAGTTACATTAGATCACTATATCTCAGTAACTATAACAGATATATACATGAAACCTTATATCATTGGTCATCATTGACCTTGACCTTGAAAATGGACACAAGGTCAAAGGTCAAGGTCACGTTTGAAATTTTGACATTGTCTCGCCATCGCTATTCCCTTGAAACGGTAAAAGATAGGCAATAACTTGTAATAGGTAAAATGTCAACTTTCACCTTGACCTTGCCCAAGGTCACAAGGTCAAAGGTCAAGGTCACCTGGGTTTCAGTACAGCGACATGTGAATTTTTGTACCTTTGGATTCGCTTTGTTTTTTTAGCTTTCTACATGTCGCAATACAATTTGGTGCCAGGCATGGGCAAAAACATGGGGAATTTTAGGGTATTCCGCCAGCCTGCAAAAATAAGGGGGGGGGGTGTTTCTAAGGGGACCCCATAAGAATGTAGTGTGCAGATTTCATCCTAGACCACAGATAATGGTGAAACAAAATGGACGCCAAATCGTTCGGGGATTGATGTCCCTAAATTGTCGCTACCGTAGAAATCGTTCTGACGAACGATAAAAAAATGTCCAGGTCATGAAAGTTGAAGATAGGTTTTTTATGCAAAAATCGCAATTTTCAGAAAAACCATAAGTCCTAGCTTTTCGAAAATGGTGCCAATCGATTTAGAATGTCGATTTTACCCCAACCATGTATCTCGGATGTGCATAAATGTCAACAAACTCCAAAATCGGCAGAAAAAATCAAATGTCGAGACCCCATCGGGACCCCTTAGATTTCATCGCTTGAATTTTTGTGCATTGATTAATCCTTGAAATATACATCTGAATTGTGTCTTCGTGAGTTGTTCTAGCTGAAACAAACATTTTTTCTACTTGCATTTATTTTGAAATGACAATAAAGTGCGCGCGATCGAGTGTCGTTTGGTACGTACGATTGCTGTATTTCACCGAAGAAAAATCCGTTTTTCCTTTTACAATGAATTGAAAGTAACATTAAACTGTCAAAATTGCATCATTGTTGACGGCGATCATATGTATACAGTACGTATGACGCCTGTTTTCTATTTTTTTTTTTTTTTTTTATAAGTCCACGATAATATATAGCATTGTCACGTGACATCAGACGTCTCGACCAGTCAAATCAATGTGTTCTATTTGTATTTCATAAATAAAAATCATAGAATTTTCTGTCTTTCTTATTTATTTCATTTGTAAATACACGAAAACATTACAAAATATCTTTGTATTTTAAATGTAGAAAACACATAGAAGGTATATATACGTCAAAATTTGACTTTCTGTATATAGGCTTCCGTGGTCCAGTGGTAACAACGATGAGCTGGCAATACTGACATCGTCGGTTCGAGCCTAGGATGTGACAAGTCATTTTTGCATGGTTTTTTGCTACGTTTCACGTATATTTTATGCAGTTATGGTTTTTTATATAGAAAAAACAAAAAAAAACTGAAATTTTTTTACGCCGCGGTGTAAAAAATGTCGATGGAAGTGGTAAGCCATGATTATTTGTGGCGAAGTCACAAATGAACCTATATTTAAGGCTTTCCACTTTCCAGTGGAAAGACTTATTGCATTTTGTCTGTTTCTTATTATTATTATTCTTATTATTCTTCCGCCAAGTTTTTTCTTTTCCCATTATAAATTTTGTTTCGCGACATGTCGTAAAGACATTTTGTACTATGAATGTATGAGACATTACGCTTTCGCAGTTAACCCTGTCACACCGAACACTTTTTCTTTACGGAGTTATTTCCCCTGTCATAAAAATCTTGTGTGCAGATAAACTTTTAAACCGTAAAAGATTTCGCAATGAAAGTTGTTGCAAAATGCTCAGCTATTGATTGCGACAATTTGTTACATATCGCGCAAAGTATTTTGACGACTCCTTGTTGGAGTTATTTCCCCTTATTTATTGGAAGTACATTTTGTACCATAGTAACTCATGAACCAGAGTTGACAGAGACTAGATATTTCACAGTTGGTCATCATTGACCTTGACCTTGAAAAAGGTCACAAGGTCAAAGGTCAAGGTCACATTCTAAATTTTGACACTGTGGTGTGTGCGATTCTCCTCCTGAACCATAAGAGATACAGAAATAAATCTTTTACCAAAATGTGTATCATATTAAGGTCTTGAAAGGTCACTATAAATGATTTGACTTTTGAAAGAGTTATCTCCCCTGGATCAATTAAATATAGTGTATATAGCGTTATCTCAGTAACTATGACAGATATTTATATGAAACCTTATATCATTAGTCATCATTGACCTTGACCTTGAAAATGGACACAAGGTCAAAGGTCAAGGTCACGTTTGAAATTTTGACATTATCTTGTCATCGCTATTTCTTTGAAACGGTAAAAGATAGCTGATAACTTATAACGGATGAAATGTCGGCCTCATTAATGCGCAACTTTTTTCTATTTAAAGGAAAAGGATTTGACTTCATCTTATAGGAGTTATCTCCCATTACAACCATTGATATTTACTTTTTCATTGATAACTTATTAACTATTGATAGTAGAGGCATGGGGACTTCACCAAAGACCATTATGACCCTTGACCTTGAAAATAGAAACAAGGTAAAAGGTCAAGGTCATCTTATAAATTTGGGTATTTATGATAAATAGGCATTTCTTCATAATTATAAGACATATTGACATAGGATCTTCACTGTTTGTCCTTTATTGACCCTCAGCATGGTCAAGGTCATATTGACAGAAGTCAAGGTCAAAAACATATTTTCGGAAATTCTGCTTTTTCGTGTATATAAAATGGTAAATAAATGATTTGTTTTTAAAGCATTAAATATGCAGATATCAAACACTTGGTAGTCAAGGTCATTTATCTCAATTAACGTCCTATTTTATGACCTTTTTTATTTCGAAAGATATACGCATGGTTTTTCTTTCGTTTGTTTATTTTGAAAAGAAGATTCAATTCCCATAAAACCAAAGTCAAGGCCATGGCAGTTCTTGCAATAAGTGGAAAGCCTCTCATTTGTTCGGTAGAACCAATGAACTTATATTTATTATTATTATTCTTATTTTTTTCCGCCAACTTTCCTTTTCCCATTATAAATTTTGTTTCGCGACATGTCGAAAAGACCTTTTGTACTATGGGTGTATGAGACATTACGCTTTCGCAGTTGACCCTGCTACACCGAACACTTTTTCTTTACGGAGTTATTTCCCCTGTCATAAAAAAGCTTGTGTGCAGATTAACTTTGAAACTGTAAAAGATATCGCAATAAAAGTTGTTCCAAAATGTTCAGCGAAGGATTGCGACACTTTATAACATATCGCATTAAAGAATTTTTCACCTTCTTATAGGAGTTATTTCCCCTTATTTATTGCAAGTAAATTTTTGACCAGAGTAACTCATGAACCAGAGGTGATAAAGACTAGATATTTCACAGTTGGTCATCATTGACCTTGACCTTGAAAAAGGTCACAAGGTTAAAGGTCAAGGTCATGTTCTAGTTTTTGACCCTTTGTTGTGTGCAGATCTCCTCCTTTACTATAATAGATAGAGAACTGAAACCTTTACCAAAATGTGTATCATATTAAGATCTTGAATCGTCACTTTTTTTATTTGACATTTTATAAGAGTTGTCTCCCCTTAGACCAATAATATGCATTGTGAGTTACATTAGATCACTATATCTCAGTAACTATAACAGATATATACATGAAACCTTATATCATTGGTCATCATTGACCTTGACCTTGAAAATGGACACAAGGTCAAAGGTCAAGGTCACGTTCTCAATTTTGACATTGTCTCGCCATCGCTATTCCCTTGAAACGGTAAAAGATAGGCAATAACTTGTAATAGGTAAAATGTCAACTTTCACCTTGACCTTGCCCAAGGTCACAAGGTCAAAGGTCAAGGTCACCTGGGTTTCAGTACAGCGACATGTGAATTTTTGTACTTTTGGATTCGCTTTGTTTTTTTAGCTTGCTACATGTCGCAATAAAATTTGGTGCCAGGCATGGGCAAAAACATGGGGAATTTGAGGGTATTCCGCCAGCTTGCAAAAATAAAAAGGGGGGGGTGTTTCTAAGGGACCCCATAAGAATGTAGTGTGCAGATTTCATCCTAGACCACAGAGAATGGTGAAACAAAATGGACGCCAAATAGTTCGGGGATCGATGTCCTTGACTTGTCGCTACAGTAGAAATCATTCTGACGAACGATAAAAAAATTTCCAGGTCATGAAAGTTGAAGATAGGTTTTTCATGCAAAAATCGCGATTTTCAGAAAAACCATAAATCCTAGCCTTTCGAAAATGGCGCCAATCGATTTAGAATGTCGATTTTACCCCAACCAAGTATCTCGGATGTGCATAAATGTCAACAAACTCGAAAATCGGCAGAAAAAATCAAATGTCGAGGCCCCATCGGTACCCCCTAAATTTCAGCGGTTGAATGTTTGTGCATTGATAAATCCTTAAAATATACATCTGAATTATGTCTTCATGAGTTGTTCTAGCTGAAACAAACATTTTTTCTACTTGAGCATTTATTTTGAACTGCCATCGAGTGTCGTCCGGTATGCACGACTGCTGTATTTTACCGAACAAAGAAACGGTTTCCCTATTACAATGAATTGAAAGTAACATTCCTTTGAATTTAACTGTCAAAATAGCATCACTGTTGACCTCCTGAAAAGTCATCTTTTCAACAAAAAAAAAAAAAAAAAAAAAAAAAAACCCCCAACTTCGTGATAATATATAAAATTGTCACGTGACTTTAGTCGTTTCCACCAGTCAAATCAATGCGTTTTATTTGTATTTTATAAATAAAAATCAAACAATTTTCTGTCTTTCTTATTTATTTCATTGGTAAATACACGAAAACATTACAAAATGTCTTTGTATTTTAAATGTAGAAAACACATTGAAGGTATATATACGTCAAAATTTGACTTTCTACATATCGTCTTCCGTGGTCCAGTGGTATCAACGAGGGCTGGCAAGACTGACATCGTCGGTTCGAGCCTAGGATGTGACATATGATTTTTGCATGGTTTTCTGCTACGTTTCACGTATATTTTATGCAGTTATGGTTTTTTATATAGAAAAAACAAAAAAAAACTGAAATTTTTTTACGCCGCGGTGTAAAAAATGTCGATGGAAGTGGTAAGCCATGATTATTTGTGGCGAAGTCACAAATGAACCTATATTTATTATTATTATTATTATTATTATTATAGTGCTGACATGCATATCGGTGATTTTTTTAGTTATAGTTTTCATTTGCCTTAAATTATCATTCAAATTTTCCAATTTAAAGCTAGCCAACTTGTAAAATGGATTTAAGTTTTAAAGTAGAATTAAAGGAACTGTGCAAAAGAGTATATTACCACTGAAGATATTTAATAAATAAAAGATGTGTTAATCTACTGTCACGACTTGCTGCTTTATATATTGACTTTGTTTATAGATTCTTGTATACAATTTGGTCTTGATGTTCTACCAGTGTACTGCACCGGTTGTTGTTTTTTAATATCAACTATGATGATTTTCTAACTAGCTCAGTCTAAGGAAATCATTCTGATGTATTTAAAATGTGTGTACCTCTTTTATAATGAATCCTTACATTGAAAGAACGACTTAAAGAAAAGTTGGGAATGAATTAAATAAAGAGGTTCTAGGTTGTTGTGCAATACATTGAAATGTTCATCCCCAATTCAACCTTGTTGGGTATTATCCTTTCTGTGTATAACAGACATTTTAGACACATCTGTCGTATATTTAGATTTCGTTTAAAGTAGACATTTGTAACGTTTGAATAAATTCATTGAACTCATTAATGTTTAACATTTTAAATTGTGTAAATAGAAAATAAACTTATTTGGATATATTTTCAGAATTAATACTCGTTCTAATCAGTCATGTCTATATTCCAAATATTTACAGGTGATAATTTTCGAAAAAAATAGGTTAACTTGTTCTATTGTCAAAAACATTCTCTTTATGGGTTACTGTCTGACAAACAAATCAGTTGTAAGTTTAAAAATTTTGTAAATGTTTTCATTCAAATTTTCCTTTATATTTTTGAAATATGGACGTTGTGTAAATGGGCATTATATTTATCAAAAGTTTCTTCATTCTAAATTCTCATTTTTTGCCACACAGTTGCCTTAAATTTATTGTATTTTTATTAATTAGTAAAGTAAAATTTAAAGCTACATTTCAAAACTTTTACTGATGGCATTCTGATAACAACAAAAAAAGTGCTTGTCAGAAATGTGTTTGTTAAAAATTTATTATTATTATTATTATTATTATTATTATTGATGATGATGATGTGATTTTTGTGATTCTTATAAAAAAAGGTTCACTTATTAGCACAGTGCTTGCATATATGTTTTTAATGTCTTTTTTATTGTTATTATAATATTGATGATATGCATATTTGTGTGTTTTATAATATTAATTTTTATCCGACTGAAAATTTTCATTCAAATTTTCCAATTCAAATATTGAAAACCAACGTTTCCAAAACCTTAGTCATCTTTATCTTTTTGTACCCTCGCTTAAATAATGGGGGTAAATAGTGATTGGCGTGTTAGTCCGTTATACGGAAAATTTAAAGATAATTACTTGTAGCATTTCATGTGATAGTTTTACTAATATAAAACATCATTAATAATGAAGTCATAATGAAAATTTCTAGTGGCCAAGTCTTTCCAATTTATACTCGTATTTCAAACTTGTATGTGTGCTAATTTAGATACACAAATAGTATTTGTTAAAACTGTACACCGGGTTTATTGGATGAAAATAAATGTGTTATTCGATTAACTTGAGGTTATGTGTTATTCGATTAACTTGAGGTTAATCGCCACATAATTAAAATTTCACTTCTGTTGATGCTTTGAAGTTTTGGAAACTTAATCTCGTTTGCTTATGTAAACACATGTAGAGTCAATTACCAGTATATCTAATGACCCGCATTTCTAACCTGCTGTGTTGTCTGTTAAGTTTTCAAAACTAGAATTTTCGATTTAAATTTCATATTAAAAGTTTCCAAAATAACAGTTTTGGTTTCTTCTAAAGTAAATTTTTAATCTTGTATTGAAATCTTTTTTTTTTATGTTTTTTTACACGTTACTAAAATACTGTTTCTTACAAATTCGTAGACTGGTAAATTCTCATCTTTTAATTCTTGTATTTCGAACATCTTTTATAAACATATACATTTACACGGTTATTAATGAAAATAAATTATTCGAATGACTTCACAGGTTGCTTAGAGGTTAATCCATAGTTACAATTTTACAGCTGTTTAAATAAGTATAATTAGGTTTCGAGATGATATTTGCTTATGTAAAGAACACCCGTAGAGTCAATTATTATATTTTCTTAATGCATTTCACTTCTTACCCATTTCATTACTTTGTATTGGTTTTATTAAAAATGAGTTATTCGAATGACTTCACAGGTTGCTTTTGATGTAAACCCATAATTACAATTTCCCATTTCTCAATGCTTTCTAACTAATTTCATTGCAATGCATACTAGACATTCCAGTGACGTCACACATTCTTTACATTCCCTTGATGTCATTCGCCACCCCTAGAACCCCATTGCATACTAGACATTCCAGTGACGTCACACATTCTTTACATTCCCTCGCCACCATTCGCCATCCGTAGAACCCCCAATACATCACTACTATTGTCAATCATGTTATTGTAACAATATTAATAAATAAAACAAAAATACTCACTCAGTATTTAGTAAGATGTCCTTTGAGCCTGATTAAATTCATAATTCTACGAGGAATCGATCTGTAGAGACATTTTACATAGTTCAGAGATATGTTAGTCCATATATTTGGATTTCCCTATACAAATCAGCTTGAGATTTTATTTTACTAAACCGAGCCTATACTTTTCTTTTAATATTGAGCCAAACGTTCTCAATCACATTCAAATCGGGACTTTGGGCGGGACAGTTCATAGTCTTAATACCATTCCTGTGAATGATATTCTGTGTAGACTGAGCGCGATGCACTGGGGCATTGTCATCTTGAAAAAAATAGCTATTATCTGAAAAATGTCTGACTAAAACTGGCCACAGGTTATTGTCCAATATCTCCTGATACTTAGCTGCATTTATGTTGCCGTCCACCTTGCTAAGCGTTCCTACACCGTGCCAGGTTAAACAACCCAAGACCATGACTCCATACTTAGGATGACTTTTACCGGGTGTTACCAAGTCCGGCCTCCAACCTTCTCCTCTCTTTCTCCAAATATGCACCCTTTGATCGTGTCCAACCATTATTTTTTATTCGTCCGAAAAAATAACTTTGTTCCAATATCGATCCACAGTCAGACGACGTTTTTCTCGGCACCAAGCAAGATGTTTTTTCCTCCCGGACAGTTACTTTCTTCTGTGCTACTCTACGTGTGTACTCGTGTTTGTGAAAATGGAATTGAACAGTACGTTTAGAAACAGGTCTGTCTCTTCCTTCATTAAATTTACTAGTAATGTCCGACAAACTGTCCCTCCTGTTAGTTTTCACCAGCCTCTCCAACTTACGGTAATCACGCGTACTGACAAATCCCTTTCTTCCACTTCGTTTTAAGCTCTCTGTTGATCCACGCGCTTGAATTCTCTTTCTAACATCCCCGATTGTAGATTTTGGAATCTGCAACAAGTCTGCTATCCACCGGATACTATGCCCTTCCTCAGTTAATTTTCTGATGACTTCTTTTATCTCAACACCAAGCTCTTTTCCTTTTCTACCCATCGTGTTTAAACTCGAAAGTAATTACGTAAACCAACGCAATAAATTACGTCATCATTGTAAGTAAAAGGTCAAATAAGTTGATGCCGTAAAAATAGTAACAAAAAGTTTACACTGTATTTTATTTTATTTTTATTTACAGTGAAACACGTGGTCGCGCTGTTTACAAACTTGCCGCCGCCATATTGTCCGAATATATATTGCATCACTCTGTATATATATTCTGAGTGAGATTTCTCGTACGAGTTTTACTTCGGGCAGGGTGGGCTCGACTCAAATTCTAATTGATAAGGATTGCCAATTTTCCTATCGCAGGTCGGGGGTTTTCTCTGCGTACGACGGTTTCTTACCCCAATAAAAAGTTGACGCCATGATATAGCAGAAAAAATGCTAAAAGTTGCGTTAAAACGACACTGAAACAAACAAATATATCATACAAATGCTAATGTCTAGTAATAGCGCAGAGAAAATATGTAAGCCCTGATGGGTTAAATATTTTTGAGTATTTTTTGCGTTTTGAGCACAATGCCTTCATGCAAAGTTATTGTAAAGACTTTTAATTTAGTCCAAGAAATTTCTTTAAATAGTAATTGTATCTTAAGTTCAAAAATTTATTATATTGTTGGAAAGGTTGGGTTTTGCTTAGTGTGTATGATCAGTTAGATTTTTCCATACATTTTGTACTAGTATTTTTATTCAATTATATCACAAAATGCACAATTAACGCATAATATTCCAAACTTAACTATTTAATTCCTTAAAACACGCATATTGTCAAAATGTAAAATTATGAAATTTTGTTTGTAATATCTATGGAATAAAAGTTACCCACCATTGATATTAAAGCAAAGAAGTCACAATTTAAATTAAAAATTAAAAAAAAAAGTTAGTCAACCTGGAGACATAACTTTTTATTAATGCCATGTCATCGCTTTTAGTAACGCCATGTACCAGTGGACCATGCCCGTACGGACTTTGTTATCTTTCCGGATGTGGTTACTCCTGTATGAGCAGCATCAACTGTAAGTTTTTATTTCAGTCATATTTAAACTACCAAGGCAAAATACATTTTAGGGTCAATAAAAGGAACAATTCTACTTTAGCAAAACTTAGACATCGACATTATTTTCAAGGTCAGAAGACCAAAAGTCTTTACGACTTACGACTTTTTAATTTTTGTTTATAACAGCTTCTGCTCTATGGAATTTATGATTTTAATATATTTCCAATTCATAGTTATAATGTTCAAATAGTAAATTCGTTTGATGATTGCCGATTTCTACGATAATGAATGAAAATGAATAAAGTGAAAATAAAATAAAAACCTAAACTACTACGGTATTTTAGCAATATGGGAATGATTGTGTACTAACATCAATTCAGGCTGCGTGTTAAAGGTGTGTAAAATCTTTTCCGTGAAGCGCAATAATTTGCATCATTTCAAGACAAATACATCAATTTTCGTTATTCGTATTTTACTCTATATTGACTGCTACGAGACATGTATTGAACTTATGGATAGTTTTGAGTACTGTAGCAGCTACAATGCTCTGTATTTATTTTTTAAGTCTACAAAAGAATTATTGAAAGGAGCTAGGTAATCTTTAAACATGTTACAAAATATTTTCATATTACAACCTGACAATCTCCTCTTTCTTTATCCACCCACGCTTTTTAAGTCTTCATACAATTATCTGTCTGGTTATATAAAGCATTTTCTGAAAAGGTCAGTTTTTGGCGCTGCATTCCGGTTCGTTGCTTCTCTATCGATCATTGGTGCTTTTGAACGTTTTATCGATCACATTACTACAATAATTTATTCAAATATAAGAATACATTCGCATGTATTAAGCTTTTTGTGGTTCTTAATTTTTTTTCGCTGTTAAGTATCGGTTTTTAAAAGTTTTTCATGCTACTATCAGCAATTTATCAGCTATATCGTATTTTGGCGAGGAAGCTGGAGTACCAACGAAAACCATCAGTAGGATAAGTTGCAATTCTGTTAAATAAAATACACTTTTCCAGCAACATCAGATTTGACAAGCGCATGATTAATATAAGGTGACTAATTTCTTAAACCACTCAGTAACATAGGCCCCATTTAAGTGTACTGATATACTCAGAAAATGAAGGCCTCCGTGACCGAGTGGTTATTAGTTATCTACTATTGCTGACGTTCCTGTCAACGCCGAGGTTGTGGGTCCGAGCCTAATTGTCGATATTGGTGTGCTCGACTGCAACAATAATGGGCATTGATTGTTTTCCTGTCAAAGGTCGAGGGTTTTCACCGGGTAATCTGGCTTCCTTTCAAATTAAATTCTAGACATGTTACAGCGAGCACAGCTCGTAGCGCTGAGCTCTACATCATTCTGTATCACGTGATCAAAATCTGCCCAATGATGATTTTGATGATTTTGTACAGTTGTCGACACCGTCGCAATACCGTCACGAAATGAATTTTATCCGAAGGAGCGAGCTCAATATCCACACAACGGATTCTGGATATCCTACGACATCCACAATCACTGGAAACCAGTTATATTCTCTGTGCGGGAGAGTGGAAAAAAACACTAAAATTAATTTAAAGGTGGACTTAAAAAATGACATCGAATAAGTGTTATGTAAAAATGTTCAAAGTAACAACACAAACTCCCGACAAATTTTTCGCAATCATTGTAACGCTCTATTTAAATATTTACAATGGTGTGACATAAATGTGACATTACCATTAGGGAAAGACGTCACTTGTCATCTGGAATTCAGCGGCACGGATAGGTTGCTCAGAAGTACCGTCATGAAATGTGCGATTCTCGCATTTTGGCTGCGCCTATATTCATTATAGATAAAAATCGCTGAAAGTGTCATTAAAACCCATTTAAGAAACCAAAACAAACTCAAATTACGTTAAACTACTATTGCAAACACTTATTTGGCCTATTTTAATAAGTTGATGTGTTGTTGTAAGATTGATTTTATAGCTTCCATTTTTTGAATAAAGAATAAAAAACATCGTTGAAAGCTTCGTCTTTGACACTTGATTGTAAAAACTTGAGTACTTCAAGTTAAAAGTTAAGTATACAGTAGTTTGTAGTGGCGTGGACATACACTTAGAAAAGTTAGCGTTATGTTGCAAATCATTTGGTTAACATTTTGTGACATGATAAACCCATCTGTCAAAGAAGAGTGGTATACTGTTTTACCCTTGTCCGTCACCGAAATTTCCGTCACAGTTTTCTAAGAAACTATAGCATGTAGAAGCCTGATGTGGATATTGCTTTATCCTATAGTGCCATATGGTGTATAGCGACTTCATGCTCCTATTTACTGAATACTTTTTGGCGGGGGTATCACTAGTGAGCATAAGCTTATAGATACACTTTTTGCATATTGTTTTCTTTTCTAGGCTTATGATGGATCGTCAACGAGTGCTCCGTTGATAGCAAATGTGTCGGGAATATCGACAACAGATATTAAGAGCACCGAAAAGTACATGACTATTACATTGCAAACCGACGAATCGATTGTAAAAGAAGGATGGTTTGCATGGGTGTATATGGTTTAGGAAATTTGGTGAGACACACAAATCCAGAAATTGTTATTTACAAATAAATTGTAATTAATAGCTCTTTGCAAATTATACAAAATGTATTTGCTCATTTATATTTGAATTTTATTTATGTTCCATGTCTTTTTTCAATATATATTACACATTCATATCAACAAGTTGTATATTTTTATATGACCTAGAAGTAATTTGTGATAGCTTGTATATAAATAGAATAAAAGTAATGAAACGGTTATAACATTTGTAATGGAAATAGAAAGCAGGAGGTATTAACTACAACATAAAAGCAGCTGCAGATCCTCAACAAATCTTTGTAAGTCTAAGTCTTAAGTAACAGTTTTAACCAATCTAAAAATAGAAATCACACTAAGGACTACACGTAAGACTTACGAGTTCCTTGCTCCATTATAAAAACTATAAACTTTGGAAAGCAGAGATGATTTTCGACGCAAATATTTAAAAAGTCGTGGTTTCGTATTATTGCAAGACGGTAATGTGTTAATTAAGACGAATATTACTTAGAAACCATTAAATATCGTGGGTAAAAATTTTCTTAGTTTGAGAAAAGGGGCCAGGTATGTGATATTTAGTTTTTGTGGTTTTGTCGTTCGTTTCTATCAATGTAATCGGAAAATTGCGTTTAATCGACAGCTTAAATGTGTCGTCTATCAGTCTCCTCGAAATTGACAAATCAGTAAACAAAGTTCAATAACTAATTCATAGTGCCATTATTAATTGTCTCCGCAACCTCCTTCCTATGAAAACCCTGACGTCACTTTAAAACTGAGAAATTGTACTATTCGCAAAACGACAATCTAAGACAACATATGTAAAAAAAATTAAGAATCGTATAAGAAAAACTAAATATGTTTGCGTCATGTAGACTAAGACAATATTTTATAACAGAACTATTCAAATCGGGACATAAACACGAAAAGAAGCCATCGTTTAATTTTTTTTTCAATGTAGGATATTTATGACAAACACTTAAGTTTTATCGACAAATAAAAATATTTGGTTTTTTTTTTCGGTCTTTCAGCTACGGAAATTATCTATATACAACTTTTATGTGAGCAAATCGAAGGTACCGAGAAGTACTCAATAGACAATACAAGTCAAGAACAGACAAAACCATGGTTTAACAAAAGAGGAGACAACAACAAAACAAACTATCAAATATCATAAAAACAAAAACTGAGTGAGATAAACCCCACAAAAAACCGGTGTCGAGAACAGTTGCTCCGGAAGGGTAAGCAACTCATGCTTAACGCATGGCACCTGTCGTGTCAGGCAAAATATCGGTAGTAAGTAATATCTGGTGGTAGTAAAAAATCCAGTAAAAAGGAGGGAAAATGATTACCACAAACGAACAAATCAACGGTCACAGATATAATTAAGACCTTAAGTTTCTATCACATTTGATTCATTAGTACAATATAACACTGTCAAATTGCAATGGAGGAAGCGAATAACTCTAGAGTTGTCAAAATCTATATCCAACAACGAGATGCGATCTACAACTGAAAATGTTGGAACAATTGACATTATGACATCTGTAAAGGTTTAATAATTTATCTGAACACAAGATTTTAGTATTAATAAAGAAAACTCGTAAAAGGGGGTTTAACGTGCCAGTATGAACTGCTAGAACGCAATGTCAAATCGGCCCATGGTGCAAAAAGTCATGTGGCGAAACAAAAACTATGCGGTTCATAGAATACTTGGCAGAAAAAATACAATTATCTTAGGAACGATAAATATGCATTCCACCCTTTTAGGCATCCGCTAAAATAGGAAAGGCTCAATTTTGGAATATTATGTCCCAGACGTTTACTTTATTTATATTGAAAATGAAGCAATTTCCTGCATAAAAAATGAAACGCCAACACCATACATATATCTTTGGAAATGAAAGGTGCTAAAGTGGGACATTTAAGGAGTTTGATAACGTATATCAATGACCGTTTCATATTACAATAAATTATTCATTTGAACTCATTTAAAAAGAGGAATTATTTTTTCGCATTTTCACCTAGCCATTCTGAAATTCAACAATGTTCAACTGGGAAGATCGTGTGTCAATGTGTTGTAGTTGCAGAAATCTGGCTATGTATAATAAATTGTATTGTTGCATGGTAGATTACTCTTATATAGGTATATTAAAATATATGACTTTTGACGACCTTTACAAGAGCAACATGTTTCAAGGTTTAGTTTTGTATCATTTATAGTTAAAAGATGATCTGCACACAACAATCAGTCAAAAATGTAAATTGACTTTTACCATTAGCCTTGTGAAAAAACAATTTTCTCTCACATATTAAAACAACTTTTTATATATTTTATTGTTTCAAATTATATCTTCACAAAAGGTTTTTTTATTGACCAAGGAGATAAAATAACAGGTTCAATGTGCCAGCACTAACTTCAAAACTGTAATGTCGAACCGGTCCAAGATACAACATTTATTTACAACATATCACGACACAAACACTATGCAACAACCAGAAAACTTAATGGATAAAATAAATAATAGTAAGAAATAGACACGTTACCAGGTACAAAAACGATAATAATATTAAACAGACTAATAAGAGTTAACAGAGTAAACAGAGTTAAGTGAAGCTTCAATACACACGACATCATATAAAATAAATGTGCAAATATTAAAACTACAAATTACTTTTCTTACCGAAATATCTCGAATTATAAAATGAGCCCATCAAGCGTAAAAAATACAAGTTAAAGATAACAACAAGAGACAAAGGCAAAGGTACGAAACAGAGACAAAATACAACAGAAGCTCAAAATGGGTAACTCAACCCCCAAAATCCATAGCTGCAATCAGGTGCTCCGAACGACTAAAAGTATAAGAATATATGTTTGGAATATAATTGTCTCTCGTGTATTGTATTTAATAGTCGTTTTAGTGTTCTGTAACAAAAACTTAGGGACATTTATATATCAATCTGATAATAATAATAAACCATTTTTATTATCAGATTGATATAATTATACATGTCCCTAAGTGGGGTACGTATGTCTATTTCTTACGATGTATTTTAAAGCATGACACATATTTAATTGTTAAACAATATCAGCTGTTACTTCGTTAACAATAAATGATCAAATAGATACAAGTTATCAAATAATCATGCTTGTTATTCGCGAATAAGGATTAAAAACAAGCACAATATTTAAAAATAACTTAATGAATATTTGCAAATATAAATATTGTTTCCATTATGGAAAAGCATACTTACGTTTGGAATTGGATAGTATTTGTATGTTGTAGCTTATATTAAATTAATTTTTATTTAAGTTTGATCTAATGTATTCGACATTATGCTGTATTATATATTGCTGTAATTTTGATTTTACTTTTCAAAGCAAAAGACTTAGAAACTTTTAAACGATTGTTCGTGTAGGATCACATTACGTACCCAACAGTTCAATAGATGCAAAGTACTGCTCTAAAAGTCATTAAGATAACTCTTAAAAAAGCGTAAGCCTTCGTACAAAAGACTAAATTTCCCGCCCGTGTTGTGCCAGTCAAAATGAAGCTTTCATTGACCAGCCTATTGCAACCAATTGACATTAATTATTTGATTCTTTGTTTCTGTACGCCTAAAATATACACCTCGCCTTAAGTTAAGAAACACATTTTTTTTATAATTTCAAAAATCTGAATGAATTTTAACTTTGTGTTACTTATGTACTAAAGCCATCATTCGAGCACGGGAAAGTTACTTTAATTAACTCCTCAGGTAAATCTTTAAATAGCAAAACCAGTTTGTCATACGGTAGTCGAGCACGCCTACAAGCCTTGTTTTCCTTAACGATTTAGTGTTAAACAGACAAATTATTTAAATCATTTAACCATTAAAGCGTATGGTATACTTATAGATAAATTGTATATTTGTATATTAATATCCGACTGGGATCGGTGAACGTCTTCAAATGAAAGGTGGATTTTACGGCTATGTAAGATGATTTCAGTGGCACTCAGATCGACATCAGATTTGCAGATGTTGATGATTCCTAAAAGCGAAATTCTAGTTCATATTTTAATAGTTGTAGATGAATGAGACTTATTACAACTTGGAGCGATATTTCAAATTACTATTTCGGTATAACAACGTTTTTTCGAAAAAAATGTAGCAAACACATCCGTTCTTTTTCTTTCGGACTTTAATGGCAGATACAAAAACAGATGACATCTCTTAAAAAAACTATAAGTAAAGACACCTTTCTACAGTTGTCACGATTTTTTTATTGTCGATTAAGATTTGATAAGACCACACCCTGCCCGCATTGTGACTCGGACCAGCAACATCAGTGTTAACACACAACGTGATCTAGAGTAGATAAAAAACGAAATCTCTTGGCCATCGACGACCCCTTAATAAATCAGCAATAGCAACAAAGTAATTAGAATGTCATATTGTTATAATTAAACTAAACCAGTTGTAGGCACATCGATAATAAATTCCACAATTTTGTAATTGTTTTTTTTATTGCATTTATTTCGTTAATTTACCAAATTCCATTTGATACACATTTGTGATGCTAAAGCAGAATAGATTTTTATGCATAATTGTATTACGTCTAACAAATTATGTAGTAAGTTTTTGATAATTTCTTAAATTTGAGTTTAATTAAAGAACAATACAACTTCTATAGATTCACGTCTTTTATCAGCATTAGATTTGTAACCTTAGTTAGACTTATACAAAATTTTGATTTTATCAAACTAGTTTGAGGATCGAAACCGGTTTTTTAAGCAGGCTTTTGGCAATATTTACTAAAAAGACGTTTTCAGTATTAAGCAAATCACGGGAATATGCGTAATACATATGCCGTATTTTACTGTGAGTAATTGTAACAAAGAGTAGAGTTTTTTAAAGAAAATAATAAGTAACATTTTCTCTTTTCAACGATTAGAGTATTAGTTAAGGGTTAACACATTAAATTACCATGTTTCATCTTTGTAATGAAAAGAATCCATAAACGACTGAAAACGCATCATCACAAGATATCCTAAGTCTAATATTATGCTTTGTAAAACGCAACATTATGCATTTGAAACTTGATCTGAACATAAAGTGAAATGATACAGATCATAAAACCTCGTCGAATATTAATAGGACGAGATCATACCAAACTAAAACATGTTTTGATATAGCTACCAATTTAACCAATTCTAGAGGAAGGTTTCTAAAAGGCTATAAAATTAAACATTTAAATACTAATGTGAAAGCAGACAATCAATGAACCCTATAATTCAGTTGAAACATGAAAAATAAGGCATATCGTTTATTTTGTTATGAACTGATTTGTATGTTAAAGCAACATGTTTAATATAATAAATACTATTTTATAAAATGTTTAGCTATAGTTTGTAATTAGTAATTTTTAAAATGCGAAATCGCCTATTCTTATCCCTTATCCCATTTACATCTTTTTGACATCGATATGAACTCTGTTCGCCTAACCGTCCAGTATAATTATCATAAGACGCATGCAATTATTGATTGTTCAATCAGTCTCAAATGCTCTAATGTTTTAGGTTTTAAAATTAAAGACAATATTATTACGTTTGAACATTGAAATTCTGATTTGTTTTGTCAACTGAGTATATAAAAATATGTGAAATTTTATACTTTAAAACTTTGTCACTATACTGAACCAATATGTCAATACATGGCTGTTCAAACGTTATTCAGATTCAGAACTATCAACAGAAGTATACGCCTGGAAAAATGTATTGCATGATTTTTTTCTATGAACAAATTTGCTGTTAAGCGAATACAGCTAAGATGTATATTTTATACTAAATAATAGTTATTTATTTATATAAGCATTACAATATTTAAATAGTATTACAAAAAACAGTATTGAAACAAAAATACCAGTTTTGCGTTGGAAATAATTGGTCTTAGTGATTCACATTTCATAGAAAAACATTACAAAATTGTCTGAAAATGGCTGCACTGTTGTACGTATTTATTTCTGTGATAAATTTTTATACTAAGTGTTTACACTACTAGTATTAGAATCAGTGTCCAACACGAAGTGTCCAATCATAAATGTACTTCCAAAAGTTATGACGCAATCTGTGGACTAAGGTGAATTTCAAAACAGTCCACTTGTACTAAAAGGTAAATCCAATAATAATAAAATATCCAAACAATATTTATCAAGTTTAAAATCCAGCCTAAATATAATCTTCTAACATGTAGCCATGTGCTTTATATTCATTTAGGGGGTGTATATATATAATGTTCTAGAATTTTGTAGATCATGGAATGTTGTGGCTAACCTGTGGATTATTATTTCGAAGTAAATAATTCTAGAATAATCTTCAACGTTATTTTTCGCAAGCAAACAAATTACAATGAATATAAAAGATTACAATGTAATTATTGTATTATTTTATACAGATTTATTGTTAACAAATATAAAATACATATTTAAGGTCTACCAATGAAAGCTGCAATATATATATGTTAGACTCAGATCGAAGTACGTCCTTAAATCGAAGTCGCTTTCTCAAATCTATAGCAGATGACGTAACAGACGAACGTAACTTCTATGATCAATAGTCGATGACGTCATCAAACGTTGATGAACTCTAAAATACACAACTGACAATATTTCTTAAATCATTTGCAATAACACCTTGAAAAGTAGAATAGGAAAAATTCTTTATCACATTAACAAAAAATAATTCGCATGTTGGCTTTTTCTTTTAATTCTGTTTTCGAAAAAAGGTAAAAAACAAAGAAAAAAAACGTTTATGCATAGACAATAAGTTAAACAAGTTGAACAAATTATCAATGAAAATGACAAAAACTATTCAGAAAATAGACTACTAGTATTATGCAGTTAGTTTTCATCTATTTAAATATAAAAATCAGAATATTTCTTTAAAATTATTAGATAGGAATAGAAGAAATTTGCTCGTTTGGGGATATATTCGGCTGTTGTAACATATGCATTTGCTTGTTTAACTTGAAGGCAGTAATATCATTTGTCAAGACTGATTGCAGTTTAATAGATCATTGAATGTTTGCTTAGCGCTTCAGATAAAACATTTTAGCTTTAGTTTTTTAAACATTAAGTTTATGACTGTTTGATTTTAAGACTCTGACTGTCATGTTATATTATTGCGCAAAATATTGACACCAGATTCTACAAAAAGTGTTTGCTTCATTTCGAAACACATTTCACAAGTTGGATGGAATAAAACTTCCTAGTTGTTTTAATTTTATATAAAATTTATACATCTAGACGACATTCTGTTGCGTCCAACAAATTTCATGGTTAGGTGTAGTTGATCTCATTCGTTATACTCAATGATATTTTTATCCCTGTTAGATTTTGAGCAACCAAAATGTGCCATGAATTTGAAGCGTTTATGACGTACGTGCCATAGATTTGAGTATTTTCTATTGTATGACGTCATCTGCCATAGATCTGAGAATATGCTGTCGATTTGAGGACGTACTTTGATCTGAGTCTAATATATATATTTGAATAAAAATAAAACAAAAATAGCTATATGCATAAAAAACAATCAAGATCTCGATAAAGCACCAGCTACAGCATTATAATCTTTTATATGACAAATATATAAATGTTATAATATATATATGTAATAGATATGTTATATTCTTGTAATAAAAAGCATGTCATAATATTCAGGAAGAAAAGAAGAAAAGTCTCTAAAAGGGCAATCTCTCATTCCAATTATTTGCGATTAGACAATATTTTACAGTTGGGGCGAACCCATTTTATCAGAACCTGATTAAGACATGAAACGTAAACGAAGGAAAATTGTGCACGTGCAATAATGAGACGATAAGGCACGATGAACAATTTTCCACATCTAAACGATCATTTAAGTTCCACCATTTAAACAAATTTAAACTAAAAGAAACAATTTAAAATTGATGTCTTATTTTTATTTTATTTATAATTGTTGCTGCAGTACTTTCCGATTGCAATTATATCAGACAACTGACTTCATACAAATTATCATACTTATTTATTCTAAACGTCACCTATTTCAAATAGGTTATACATTTTGATTTGGGTTTGTAAGTAATGAAAATTTTGTATAAATTTTCTGTTCTCCGAAAACTTGAATTTTGGTAACTGAACGCCCTTTAAATATGTAAAAAATTTATGATATCAAACAATTGACCGTCACAGTCTGTTTGGCCATAAAAGGTTGATATAATCTAAATATATTGGTATATGATTAGGTGTCCTATTTCAATATAACTTATATAACTTTATTGATTTCTTAAGACAAATTACTAATGTTGTTTAGAAGTTCAATTTGAAAATCATTTATTACAGGTTGGTTCTTTTTAGTAGCATTAAATGGAAAGAATATTATTCTTTCGGCAGTGATAATACTTAGTTAAAACAACAGTGTATTTCTGGCAACATTTTGTTCTCGTCGGTAACCAAATATTACTCTCCCTACTCATTCCATGATTCTAGTGCTCGTTCATCTTAGTTTTCATTGATTAATATACATAAGATTTTAAATAGAGGTAAGACCCATATCGATGTACTCTTTCCAATCAAATGCCATCTATATGTCTATGTCGGATGGCGTGAGTAACTCTCAGACCTATTCGGATTTATTGGTGGATGCATATAATATATAAGCTATTCCTATAAATTTAGTTCTAGTAGGCAGGTTTATCCGTTTTTCTATTTCGAACTTGATTAATGGATGTAGAATTAAAATTAACTTTTCAAACAATTTCAAATGCACTAAGGTTTTTTGTGTTGTTTTTGTTTAATTATGTTATTCTATTAATTGAACAGTCATTTAAAATATGAACACCGAACATGTTAATGATATACTATAGAATCGTAACGGTCCAAAAATGTCTTAAAACAATATGATATCGTTAATCTCTTTAACATATCAAGCGCAGTATTTTAACACTTCGGAATAGGAGCTATTTTCTCTTTTTTTATATTGCAAGTGTACCATTAAACTCTTCTTCAAGAAGTGATAGATAAATGAGTCCTTCATTCGTAGTGATCACTTGCCTAGACTTCGAAAATGGTTACAAGGTAAAATCTCAAAGTCGCTTTATAATTTTGTTAGATGATGTTGTGCAGATGTACCCTTTAACCACGAACCTTGACAAAAATGCACATCTTGGCGAAGCATGGAAAACAATCTTTTATATTTTAACAAATATTTCCCTGAGTCAACAGCAGTTATTGTGAATAGCAATATTTTAGTATCTATAATATATTTTTACATATAGGATACTAACTATCAGCAAAACTATCTATCAAATAACTAAAGACATATTACTACTATTTGTAGAAGTCAAAATTCATGGTAATTTAATGACGGTAGGTTATGTTCAGTTGTATAAAATGCAAAGCATATCAATTGTTCTTCAATCGATTAAACTTATGCTCTAACGTGAAATGCTTTCAGCAAATTATAAATCACAACTTTATTATTATTTAAAATACTAGACAAATATAAACTATAAAGTCAAAGATTCTTTTGAAGTACAACGTCATCCCGTGTCAATAGAAAATGTAGTTCGACTTAGGTTTGTGAATATTCTGAATTACTTTAAAACTGTTGTTTTCGGAAAACTCAAATTTAAATACCTCAAGGACTTTATTTACTTAACTAACTCAAGGCTATCGACAGTAGTAGTCTTAATTGTCACAGGTAAGGCTAAAACGGATCTTGAAACACTAATAATATAATAAATATATCTGTATTTATTCATTAAGTCATAAAATATACTTTGGAGCCACTTATATAATTATCCCATATATTTATTGTAGTTTTATGTGTTAGATAAAACATATAATAAGTTATTAGTGTACTCTCTTAGGCAGTATCTAATACATTTTTCATAATTCTTTATTAAAAAAAGAACTTTCCAATTAAATATGTTGATAACTTAACATAAAATATCAATATATGATGTTGAATCCTCAAATAAATTTAAGAAAATACATACCTTGAAATAACATTAAATGTGTATGCTCTTGGCTTTTAAATGTTCTTAATTTTTTTATTTGAAAAATAGTAAAAATTTAACACAGATTTGAATTAATTTAGACTGTTAGAATTTAAGGGGGTTCGTGATATCTACTCTCTAAGTAATATGTCAAAGAATTTTCAAAAGAACCAGTAACTATTATTAAAATAAAACTAAGCGGTTTCTGAAAATATTGACAATGGGTCTGAGCACCGAAATATCCAACTCTCTGATAGATTTTACCATGAAGAAAATAAAAATGCACTAAAATAATTGTTTTACAAACTTCTGTAAAGTACAATTAACTATTTCAAAGTCAATTTTGTTTTGCTAAAATTTGAAATTGATTGGGGTCAAAATAACCTGACCTGTTCAAATTTTCATTGCTATTATTTTTGCATGTACCGAATACATTTAACGAAAACTTTTTATTTAAACCATTAGTAATTTATGGTAATATAATGAGTATGTCTTTCATGAATAATTTTAATGTTTTGGTTATTACAAGACAATAATGAAAAGAAAAATAAATATTAAATTTTCACAAAATGGCAGATGGTGTCGTGCATCCCCTTAAATGTTCATGAAAGTAATTAATAATTGAAATAAAATGCAAATTTGAATTTAATTCAATTTTATGTATTATAATACTATAAAACATTTACTTTCACAAGTTTTGAACAAAATATGCCACCACGAAGATTGCAAATACATTAAACATAACTATCTATAAAATGACATTAACTGGAATTACTGGTGTTTCGAAAATTATAATGTTGAACTTGTTTATTCTGGAAACTGCTAAACCTGAGTTCAAAGTCATTCATTTCAAATAGGTAACACAATTCAATTTGAGGTTGGTGGTAATTTAAATGTTTTATAAATCTGCTGTTCTCCGAAATCTCAAATTTAAATACCTCAACGCCCTATAATAATTTTATCAGCTCAACATATATCATTATTGCCAGTTGGTGTCAGTTTTATAAGTAAGGAATGAGATTAAATTTCTACCCTGTAATATAGGTATGTGTAGTTACATTTAAGTTATGTGAGCAAAATGTGACAGAGAATTTGCTAATTGTTCTTTCTTATTATAGCCCTAAACTTACTTTTTAAATGAAATTTTTTGATCTCAACAACTCGAATTATTAGATATTTTAAATAAAAATGTTAAAATTAAGCGTATTTTTGTTAATGGCAAATTCAAGATATAATATAAATTTATAATGAATATTGTTACGTGTGAAGTGTTTATATCAAAATACTTATTCGATTCGGTCGTATTTGTTTGCCTTTCATGATATATACAACATTTGTCATGAAACATATGTAGCGCATTTATTTTGTAGCTTTCAAAATGGGTTGCCAACCTACGAAAACAGAATTGTAAATGGCTGTACAATTATAATTAACTTTTCGGACAATTTCAAATGCACTAAGGTTTTGCGTTGTATTTTATAAATTATGTTATTCTTCTAATTGAACAGTTAATAAAATATGAACACCGAACATGTTAATGATATACTATAGAATCGTAACGGTCCAAAAATGTCTAAAAACAATCTAATATATGGCTAGCCTCTTTAACATATCAAGTGCAGTATTTTAACACTTCCGTATAGGAACAATTTTGTCTTTTTTTATATTGCAAGTGTACCATTAAACTCTTCCACAAGAAGTTATAGATAAATTAGTCCTTCATTCTTAGTGATCACTTACCTAGCCTTCGAAAATGGTTGCAAGGTCAAATCTCAAGGTCGCGTTATAATTTTGTTAGATGATGTGCAGATGTACCCTTTAACCACGAACCTTGACAAAAATGCACATCTCGGCAAGGCTTGGAAAACAATCTTTTATATTTTAACAAATATTTCCCTGATTCAACAACAGTTGTTGTGAAAAGCAATATTTTAGCATCTATAATATATTTTTATATATAGGATATTCACTATCAGCAAAACTATCTATCAAATAACTATAGACACATTACTACTATTTGTCAAATTTCATGGTAATTTAATGACGTAAGTTCTGTTCAGTTGTATAAAATGCAAAGCATATTAATTGTTCTTAAATCGATTAATCTCTAACGTGAAATGTTTGAGCAAATTATAAATCGCACCTTTATTATTATTAAAAATATCGGACATTTTAAACTATTAAGTCAAACATTATTTTGAAGTACAACGTCATCCCGTGTCAATAGAAAATGTAATTCGACTTAGGTTTGTGGATATTCTGAATTACTTTTAAACTGTTGCTTTCGGGAAACTCAAATTTAAATACCTCAAGGACTTTATTTACTTTACCAAACCTATCGACAGTAGTAGTCTTAATCGTCATAGGTAAGGCTAAAACGGATCTTGAACCTCTTATATATATATAATAAATATATCTGTATTTAGTCATTAAGTCATAAAATATCCTTTGGAGCCACTTATGTAATTATTCCATATATTTATTGTAGTTTTATGTGTTAGATAAAACATGTAATAAGTTATCAGTGTACTCTCTTAGGCAGTATCTAATACATTTTTCACAATTCTGTATTGCAAAAAAGAACTTTCCAATAAAATATGTTGATATCTTAACATAAAATATCAATATATAAGGTTGAATCCTCAAACAAATTTAAGAAAATACATACCTTGAAATAATATAAAATGTGCATGCTCTTGGCTTTTAAATTTCTTAATTTGAAAATATCAAAAATTTGAAAACAGAATTGAATTAATTTAGACAGTTAGAATTTAAGGGTGTTTGTGAGATTTACTCTCAAAATAATATGTCAAAGAATTTTCAAAAGTACAAGTAACTATTATGAATAATTTTAATGCTTTGGAAATTATAATGAAAAGAACAATAAATATTAACTTTTCACAAAATGGCGGATGGTTTCATGCATCCCTTAAATGTTCATGAAAGTAATTAGTAATTGAAATAAAATGCAAATTAAATTTAATTCAATTTTATGTAATGGCATGCTATAAAACATTTACTTTTACAAGTTTTGAACAAAATATGGCACCACGAAGATTGCAAATACTTTAAACATAACTATCTATAAAATGACATTAACTGGAATTACTGGTGTTTCGAAAATTATAATGTTGAACTTGTTAATTCTGGAAACTGCTAAACCTGAGTTCAAAGTCATCCATCTCAAATAGGTAACACAATTCAATTTTGGGTTGGTGGTAATTTAAATGTTTTATAAATCTACTGTTCTCCGAAATCTCAAATTTAAATACCAAAACGCCCTATAATTAGTTTATCAGCTCAACATATATCAATATTGCCAGTTGGTGTCAGTTTTATAAGTAAGGAATGAGATTAAATTTCTACCCTGTAATATAGGTATGTGTAGTTACATTTAAGTTATGTGAGCAAAATGTGACAGAGAATTTGATAATTGTTCTTTCTCATTATAGCCCTAAACTTACTTTTTAAATCAAATTATTTTATCTTAACAACTCGAATTATTAGATATTAATACAAATGTTACAATTAAGCGTATTTTTGTTCATGGCAAATTCAAGATAAAATATATATTTATAATGAATATTGCTTTGTGTGAGGTGTTTATATCAAAATACTTATTCAATTCGGTCGTATTTGTTTGCCTTCCATGATATATACAACATTTGTCATGAAATACATGTAGCGCATTTATTTTGTAGCTTGCAAAATGGGTTGCCAACCTTCGAAAACAGAATTGTTAGGTAGGTATTCATAGTATTTACAATTGGTGACTAATAATATATGCAAACAAATACAATATTTTCATTTCGTTTATAATTTAATAATAAATCCTTACTATCTGCTTATAAGTCTGTATAATAATATATCGAATCAATGTATTACCAAAGACCCACTTTTGTAAATGAAAAGACAATATTAAGACGTTTCCATTTCTGCAACTAAGTGTATTGTTAAAAAAATATTTAAAACTTGTGAAAAGATCTATGATTTTTCTTTGAATGCGAAACATATTTTATTTTACAATATTAACGTTGCAAGAATTATAGAATGTTCATTTTTTATGCAATATTTGACGCGCGTGGTGTACTGATTTTCTGATTCTCAACTAAACGTTTCGAGTTCTTATTTTAAGATATTTTGTTTGAGATAATAACTTACCGTTGCGTATTAACATCATGCTTAAGCGTGATATGTTACTCGCCGAAATAATATAATATGTTTTCCATCATGTCTCTAATTCGCTTCCATAGAGTGACAAAACAAAATGGACAAAACACAACCTAAAATATCGTTCGATGCCTGCTGCACAAGTAAAAATGATAGTGTGTTATATCACTGTCACTTTCTGAATTCTTTAAGCGCGTTACAAATATGTAACACAGCCTTCAAAGTATCTACTGTACACAACAATAATTATTCCATTAGTCTTGTTTTTTATAAATTAAGTTAAATAGATTAATTTTGATTTATAAATTGTCAAACGAGGCACTTTTTGAATCCTCAAAAATTTGATATGTTATTCATAAAAATTAAAAAATATATTTGTCTATAAATAATCTATATCTTTAATGAAAGCACAATAAAGAACGTAGATTATAATAGATTTCCATAATTTGACGATTAAATATATGTTATATAATATTTAGAACAGAAGAGACCATATTATACTTACACATTATGTAGTTTCTTGAAAAAAATATTCTATCACTTTTAAAATTTGTTATATATTTATCATTAACATGATATTGCCATTTACATCGCATCTGATAAAACTTAAAACCTGCGTCTCCATCGCTGATTCTGGAAATTTTTTAAGGTTTTTTTTTAAACAAACGTTCAAACTTCAAGATTCTACATAGGAATGAGATATTTAAAATGGATGTATTTAATAGTTGTATATATGACCTGAACCAGTAATATTGGATAAAAATTTATGCGCAAATTTCAATACTTGCTAAACATTATCATGTAGTCCAGTGTGTTGGTGTAGGAGAAAGCAGAATGTCATTTTTGCCTGTATTATATTTTCCTTGATATAAGATATTTTTAATTAAGGAAATAAAAGCCTCAGGTCCGTTTATACAGATAACACAACCACCTCGCAACGTCCGTACAATCTTGAACGGCGATTTCATATGTCTGTACTCTATGTTTGCTCTGGAAAGGAAATATTCAGCAAATCAAGCCCTAATAGTTATAAATATCTTTTAGGATGGTTTAAACAAAGGACTGATTTACGGCATGAATATAATTGAGCTATTTGTCGGTCAGTATCTTTTCCATACAACAATTATGTGTCCAAGCCATGCTCCGAAACTTAACTTAAATGATACAAAAATAACATTTTAACTGGATTAACTATCAAACTGTTACCAAATGTAAGTCAAGAGTAAGACTTAACTTTAGTTATGCGTATTGTAAATCAATCAATATTTATTATTTATAATTTTCTCTTTAGCACAATTGAAAGCCAGCGAAAAGAATGAAAATTTATCACAATTACGAAAACAAATAAAAACTATACTTTCAACAGACGAAAACATAATTTTGTCTGAAAAATGTCTTCAAGCTGTAAATATGGCTGCTGATATTTACGTACCGTTGGACAAAAAATATTCAATTAAGTTCGAGTCCAAATTTGAGGAGAACAAGTGGCGTACGAAGTTAACTGAGCAGTTAAATGAGAAAGGGACAATAAGCAAGATATGTAATGTAGCAGTTCAACTTTGGTCTTCCGTTGCATTGGAAAATTATGAAGAAAATCTTATCATGGATGCTAAAAGCAAATCACTTAGTATAATAAACAGTTTTGCTGCATTTAATAAAGATATGGCAACAAAGATAATTAACCGACAAGATTTTGTAGAAGTTTTAGCAAACTTGCTAAAAGATTCAGCCATGGAAACTTTAGTAGTCATGAAGGTTAGTATTTGATATTCTGATTTGTGTATTTTATTTGACTTTCATAAGTTCACTCAATATTACCTGTTATTGTTAATGTTACAGATTGAATACTGCAATCCATATAATATTTCTTTTTTACTATTATAAATAATAAAACATGGTTACTTTATACTAAGTGCTATTTTAATCGCATGTTTTGTATTTATAAGTCTTAAGTATTTGTTCTTTATTGAAATCGAATCCGTAGAATACGCTACTAACTAAACTATCAAAAGGAGATTCGAGACATAGCGTATTAATAATTCAAAATCAATGTACTTCAAGAAAAGATATTATGTATATTGTTTTAGCATTGTCATTAATTTTTGAAATTTTAGGACAACAGCCTTGATGAAATACGAGAACAATGTCTCAGTATTCTTTATTACCTATCAAACGCTGAAAACGCCAAGGGCAGGTTGTGCTACCTAGACTTTGTAGAAATTGTGAAAAAACTGATTGCGGGTTCGCTTACTACAAATGAAAAACTGCTTTGTACCATAGTTTTATGTGTTATTTATCCCGAAGATAAATTTGAGGAATACATGAAAGACAAAAGCGATCTTCTAGAGTTATGTCTTGAGCATTTACAAAAAGGAAGGTGCACAGTTGTTACCATCCTGGACTTAGCGAAAGGTATAACAATATTTTACTTCAGAAATTATAATACAAGATTGTGGAGAAAAAAGTGACAACGTGGTTATAGTCAGAAAAAAATATAACTGAGATATGCTTGCTGATCAAATTTGGGGCCTTTATAATAGGATGGAATAAGCTAATGCTTAGTTACCTGTTCAGATCCATAAAGCTACCGCTGACATGTACATTTTCACCTTGCTTTTGCAATTACAAATATGCGCACTTTGTTAATATGTTATTTGATTAAGATTACCAGTCAATTTCATTTCACTTGGGGGCAGCTCTGTGTAATCTTTGAATAGTTGATGTTTTGACTAAATTTCAATAATATATCGCACCTATACTTATAAATCAGATAGAAAATTTCAATTTTACATTTGTTTTACATACAGGGAACATACATTCACCATGACCGATTTATTTTGTTACAGCTGTTAAACGTATTGTTGAAACTGGACATTTTAATGATCATTTAAAGAATGACAGAGGATTTTCTATATTGGTAGAGTTATCCAAAAGCAATAATAAAGATGAGCAAAAAGGTACCAAACATCTTAATTTATACATTATAGAAGTTTTTTTGTGTGTGGAGAAATCTGCATTTTAAAACAAGAGGAAAATAACAAATTTAGTATTAATTAGCAATAATAGTTGCCTAATAAAGCGATTTCGAACGCAACGTTTTACAATTGTCTGGTTTTCTGCAGTGTGTTGGCTGAGTACTTTTCTATTCTGGTGGTCATCCAAAATATTCATTTCCGATAATTTGATGACATGGCGCAGGGCAAGTTGAAAGGTTAACCTATTACAATGAGGATTTGCAATGTCATGCCTAACTCTATGTTTACCACTATGCTAATCAGAAATGACAGGTATTGTGGTGTTGGTCACCGTGAAAGTTTCATTTAATCACTGGTATTAAACTTTGGACCACATAATGCAAACACAACTACAAGTATCCACAAACTATGTTTTTGTTTAAATTAGCAAATTGTCAAGGGCTATTTTTCTAGCCAGGGGTCTAGACAGCATATTGATAATTACTTCCGCTGGAAACTTATGATTTGCTTGTCGAAACAACAATGTCAGTGCCAAAATAATTTTTAGTTGGATTGTTGAAGCATAAGTATTTTAAAATAATGCAGTGTATCATTCCTTCGTTGTCTTTGAACTTAAATGTTTATATGTGTGTTACAAGTTGTTCATGAATATTTTACTTGGTCACTAGCATGCCACATTTTTTTCCAAAAACAAGTGCCAGTAAGTTGTCTTATGATATCATTTTAGTTACCCCTGTTAAAACTCTTTTAATTCGTTCATTTATTATAACCTTTATTTAACTAAATCTATAAACCTATAAAACTCGATTTCATGCTACGTTTGGTGCAATAGCAACAACATAAACATGTTCTATACAACAATTTATATATGTACAGCAATCAAAACTACTGGGAATGACAACGATTCAATATGAACCCATGTGATACAATATTACGTTGTGTACGAGATTCATTATGTAAATCTTTAGCTGCCTGTGATTCTTATTCCAGTGGCTGTCTTAGCATTGGGAAGTCTTGCCTATTTCGAGGATCTGCATGATCAGATGATAAAGAATGGAGTATGGGACAGATTCCAAGAACTCTCTAAAGTGTCGGTAGATGATGATATTAAAGAAACATGTAAAATATCTTCGTGGATTAGAAAAACAAAGCTCAATAATACAGGTAGGTCATGCCATAACACCATTTCGACAGTGAATTGAATAGATCAACTGAATAATCTCTTGCAATGATTAAGACATGCCGTCTTTAACGTATTAAAGCACACAAATTAATTTATTAACATATTCATTCGGGTTTATTAAGAAATAACGCACACAAAATAACACTAGATTTTATTATATTGTTTCAGGCGTCGAAAGCGATACCAAAGGTACGAAAGGTCATATTATGATAAGTTACTGCCAGAAAAATAAAACCATTGTAAAAAGGATTGCAACTGACCTGGAGAATGAAGGTTTCAATATCTGGATAGATTATAATAATATGCAAGGATCGACGCTGGATGCAATGTCGGGAGCAGTTGAAATGGCAGATGTTGTATTAATATGTTACTCCTCACTTTACAAAGATAGCATAAACTGTAAGCGAGGTATGAAATATCCAGACAAAAAGTCTCAATCATCAAAAAATAGAACAATAAAATGCTTTCTTTGAAAATGACGTTTTTTGTCAAGAAAAGATAATTGAATTGTCGTAGTTAAAATCGGACCTTAAACACGATGCAAGAGATGCAAAGTGTGCTTAGCTTCATTCTAATACAGCCGCTGTAAAGGACAAGAAAGTTCAGTTATAATCAAAACCTTGTTCATATAAATAATACGGTTAACTGTGGTGGCCTTGTGTACGTGTAAACTTAGTCTAAGCTATAAAACTGCATGCTTTGAGTAAGCAGTCAATACATCTAGATATATTCAATATACAAAATATTAAAAGATAACACGTAGTTACAAATTTAAAATAACATATAAAATTGCAGTCACGGTGGCGAACGACAGAAGGGGCGAATAACAGAAATGATAACAGCTTAACGGAATGGTGTAAAATTAAGAAAACTATATAATTTATATTTCAGAGGCAATGTATGCAGATAAATTAAAAAAGCCCATGAAGTTTCTAAAATTAGAAATGACTTACGATGGCACGGGATGGCTTGCTATGGTACTGGGTGATAACCTGTATTTTGACTTCAGTGGAAAGTATCGTTATAAAGTAAAAATACAAGAGTTGTTGAAAGATTTAAAGCCGTATTCGAAAGTTGAGATAAAGAGTCTTACATCCAATCAGAACGACGAAAACAGTATAACAGGTCACTCTATAGAAAACGGGATTATAGATGACAGAAATGAAGCCACACAGACCAACGAGACAACAGCGTCTGACACCAAAAACAAAGAAGAAATCCACAGCAGAATTACAGATTTTTCAATTGTTGAGAGTAAAGATGAAAGCCAAATATCCACAGTAAATACTCCAGCTAAACAGGTCGTTTTACTTTGTAATTTGATACGAATATACTGAATAGAGAATATATGCGCGGTGCTCAAGCGAACTAAAATTTTTAACAATAACAGGTGATACTGTATAATTTAAGCAAATTGCTCTATAAAGTTATTTATTTTTTAAATAATCTGAACATGGGCTTTTGTAATTGATCCCGTAAACTAAATGTAACCTTAAGTCTGTTGAAACGATTTCGCCAAGGAAAAGCTACGAAATATCAACAGTATTTTATTGTTAAAAAACTTGTAAGCTGGTACGAAAATATATTTCGGAAAAAGAAGAGTTTGCGCTTTACGGTCATTATTGTTTGAAATTACTTTTTATTTATATTCAAGAAAATGAAAGACTCCTTCAACAGTAAACACCATAGCGATGACAGCCTTGTAAAACCGACCACTGACATAAGAAGCTGGACAATCGAACAGGCGCAATCGTGGTTAACCAAATATGATCTGAAGGTGAAGGAGTAAGTGTAAATTTTTGTTGTCAAAATGTCTTTAAAAAAATATTTTGATGTGCAATATGTACTAACCAAGGTAGCCTAGTTCGCGTGGTACAGAATTACGCAAATGACATTCGTTTAGCCTGTTTGCTTACCCATACTATCAATTCAAGCTAAGGCTGTAATTCACAGTTTCTTCTTTTTTAGTTCTTTGGATCATTTAAGCTAAAACCGTTTACAGACAAGAGACCGTTAAAGCAAAATTTCAAAATCCGTGTGATTACAATAGCATACTATTTGTTTTAATGTCATTATATTTGTTAAAAGTATTTAGTACGTTGTTGCAATTTTATTTTATTTGGCGCATTTTTCCTTTGTAGGAAGGACTTTGAAAAGTTCACAGGTCTTGAAATTGCTTTTCTGAAGTCGTTGTATGACAAGGTAACAATAGGTTCTCACAAAATTTATTTTAATATTAGTACGTGGAAAGCAACTTTGAATCCTTGACTAATAAACTCTGATGCAGTTGTCACAGTGTAATAAGTTTGTCATCAACAGAAAATGCGTCACAAATGTTAAATACAAAGACAATAAAGATTACAAGTACTTTTATAATTTTTAGAAGATGATAAGTAAATAAAAGCAATTCCGTTAAAACATGGCTTACAAGAATGATTTAATAACAAAATTAAAAATACCAGAAAAAACGAGAGCGTCATTTAAAGGTGTGTTCATATACCATTTAAGCCAAATTAGGACAATCAAACTAGAAAAATTGGAGCTTAATGTATGTCACAAATGTAAATAAAATCTAAGTAAGTAAGTACAGTACAAGTAATTTCACAAGTGATAATAGTATTTATCGGTAATTTGTGTTATTTTCCTTCGATGTGTTCCAACTGATAATGTTTGTCTCAGCATACTAGCCGTGATACAAAAAATATCAGGCAGTTCATTACCGGGCATGCGTGACTAATGGTGGAGGAATCTAAAAATGATTACGTCACAGTAATTAACAGAATGTTCAAAAATAAACAAAGCAAGATAAAATAAAACACGATCTAATAACCCCCTTCCCCCAAATGAAAAAGAACAAAAAAAAAAACAAAAACAAAAAATCAAATATTACACATTTTCCTAGAAATATAGCATAGTCTGCTTGTAGTGTGGACCCCCTACAGCGCATGTTTTGTTTTAACGATTTGAAAATAACCATCCAATATTCTCTGCCCTCCGTTCTCGACCACCAGGGCTACGTTTTCGCAGCTAGCTAACAATCATACACTTTAAATAATCTGAACAAAACTCTTCAAATTGCACAAACATCAAAATTCAACAGTGAAGTGAAAAATCCCGATTATATAGTGTTCATTAGCCAGAAGAACTTGCGAATAACCTCGTTGTTTGGTTAATCCGACAAATCACAAAATTATAATAGGATCATTACGGCAGTAAAATTAGTCCTACACAATAACCTACAACTCATTACATACTGTACATCAATGCATTTTAATTAAAATTGGAATTTTTAAATAAACGATGTGTAAATCGTATCTCCCCTTGCCACTGCAAAGTACTGAAAATTACAAATAACACAGCACCAAACAGTTACCAGAAATGATAACGATATAAAATACCAAATATAGAAAACAATAAAAAGTGAAACTGACACTCCATTGCAAAATCGGTCAGAAACGTTGGCACATAAATTTGAAATAATAGTTAATACGTTGTCAAAGACAAAGAGCAAAATATTTAAAACACAAAATTTGACACCCTATATTATAATTAAGTGTAAAATAAAAGATTCTCATTCACAAACTATTACATAAAGGCTTAAAAATGACTTGCCTTGTAATTTTACACAGGATCAATGAAATAAACGTCCATTCATTACGTCACATTCCAGTTGAATGACGTTGACGTTAAATAACGTAGCACTCTGTTTTTCACAGATCACTCCGACAAAATAGTCCCTTTGAAATGTTTTGAATAACAGATTGATTCTGTATTTTTGTAGAACTTTTGCATGGATTTCATAAAGATATATTCTTAGTTATAAATTACCGATAAACAAAATATAAGGCAATTGGTTTTAGGTAGTGGCTTTCTCACGGTGATATCTTAGGTTCGCCCTAACGGGCTCACCTGAGATGTACCGTGAGAAAGCCACTACCAAAAACCAATTGCCTTATATTTTGTATATTACAATACTCTTTGCCAGAAATAACTGAAATTATGAGATAATTATTATAGTAGGATGTAATTATTATTTTTTATTATTCCAGCATCCTGAAGTCTTCATAAAATCTATGAATAAGTTCCTGAGCATCAAAGACCTGAGTGCATTGGCTAGATTCAAGTTTGCATTAGATAATGTCGCTATATAAACTTTGGGAAATAGTCAAATGAGTGTGGAAATTAATGAACTTAACATTTTAAGTGTTTGGGTTTTGTGAGTGTGTGATAACTATACCTTTTTATTTTACATTGTATATCAAGTTCTGATTAAACGCGTTGCTTTAATTGCTGAATTGTCTAATAAATAATTTTGATAAAAAGTGTGTATTGTATTACTTACTGTTTATTAAATGATGGACTTTTACTTTATAAATTATTTTTAAAAACTTCCCAGGAATCTTACCACCTACGAAATGAAAAGTGCAGTCTGATTAAAAATTACCTAGGTTGATCACATTTTATCTGCGTCTACTGAATCGATGCCTCTTATGGCAGAGTGTTATTCCCTAAAAGTAACACCAGTCTAGTAGGCACATTTTGGTGCTGACACAAGTATTATTTATTCACTCACTGATATAGTGATTGTCTAAACTAAAGTGTAAATTACCTAAGTAGGATTTGTTATAAAGTTCTGGAAATTTGTGATAAAAGCTTTTCAATATCTCAACTAATTGACTGAAAACTTAACTCAGTTTAAATAAAGGAAGCCCATTCAGTATCTCCTTTCTAACAAGGATAGTTGTAACATACAGAGTTGTCAAGCTTGTTCCCAGCTGATGGATATGGATTTATTCTAGTTAACAGGAGGGGTTTCAGCTTATAGTACAACAAATAACCTTTTATAGATCTCTAAAAAGAGTAGACTCATTGCAGTTGATACAAACTGATAAAGTATACATTCACGTACCATGCTATATATACTATGAAACTTTTGTCGAAAAAAAATAACTTACCTTTCATTTGTAGTAAATGAAATTTCTTGTTAACGACATGCGCAACCAGTTTTGATTAACAAATAACTGTTTATCAACACAAAAGTAAGACAGGAGCACTTTAAAATTTATTACATTGCAACCGCATGCAAGTGCCTGTTATATAGGAAATAACTTCAACAGAATTTTGTCGTATTACTTATAAAGAGTCATTTTGATATATGTTTACTTAATGCCCTTAATGATTTCGTTTTATACATTCACTTTGTACATTGTATTTGAATGTCGAATCAACAATGCATATATTTCTACTATCAAAAACTAATATATTGGTTCTGCTGAAAGCTTTCAGTAAAGAAAAAAGACTCAAAGAATCAAAAGAATGTTATGTAAACTATTAAGGTAACAATTTAGTTAATAACAATTGTGGATAGTAATTTCGTAAAAACTATAGGATCGAAACGCCATTCAAATTTGACTTGCAACTCCTGAATGTTGACTTACAATATCTGCAACCGATTAGCTAACAATCCGGAAATCCAATCTGTTACATTAGAGAAAGTTTCTATGTCCAAGGGTCATAATTTATTCAAAAACATTAGACCATAACTATATTCCAATCTGTAACTCATTCTAGTTGACTCACACATCAAATATCAGCTCAATATTTTCAAGTGTTTAGATAAAATGCTTAGTAAACTGTAAATTTTAAGAAATTGTCCAAGTCCAAGGGTCACAATTTCGTCAAATATCATCGGACTGGAACGCCATTCAAAATTGATCTGTAACTAATGATGGTTGACTTACGTACCAAATATTAGCTCAATAACTTCTAGCGTTTAAAAGAAGGTCTGCAAAACATGTGTGTGAGGCACGGACGGAGTGCAAACCTATCGTCCCTTTCGGCGAAGACGATGGGGACTAAAAAGCGGTGGTGAGTGCAGGTGCTCGGAAGGGTAATAAACTCCTGCTCCACGCCTGGCACCTTTCGTACTCTCAAGTTAAAATCCACGAATTATTCATATTTGTGTAGTCATAATCCAGTTTTGGAGGAGGGAAAGTAGGTGTGACCAACGGAATTATCCATTCATTTTTGTGCAGGAAAGTGTAAACAGTTCTGAGAGTGTAAACAGTTCTTTTAATTTGTTTCTTATCACATTATAAAGAGTATTAGTAATATAAAGATTTGAAACAATTTGAGGCGAGATAAGTACATGGTCAAATTTACTGCAATTTAATTTAAATAAATTGAACTGTTTATCGGCGTCCGCACAAACTGTTTACGACAAACGATTTCCGTGTTTTGGTATACATTTAACAATATTTAAACAGAAATGAAAAACAATATGCAATATAATACTCAAAATTGTATTCTCCTCTCTATATCTATGTTGTAACCAAATTACCCGACGACGGCCGTTTCTTAAAATGACTTAGTTTTTTGTGAGTTTTATCTCTGACGACTTTATTGATATATAAAATGGGATAACAACAATTAAGTCGTCATTTTGTGTAATTATACGCCAAATTTTTTCACTTTGTACATAACTTCTTGCATGTGCTACAATTCTTACGATAGCAAAGTCAGACCTAAAGTCAGTCGTATTTATCATTGCTCGTTCTACTTTTGACCCTCTGTGAATGTTATGTCAACTAGTTTAAAGATAAAGTCCCGAAGTTTAGAATTAACATATGTTTCACGTTTTGGGACAGATATATAACGTAACAGCTACAAAAATAATGTTATTTTCTAAATTAAATTTTGTCCAGCATTCAATTACAGCTTTGGGATTTTTGTAGATATCTCTACTTAATTTGTATTGGTATAGTCTTTGATCCCCGTAAAAAATCAAACTGAATTGTGAAATACTCTTTGTCAAACACGGTAATTATCGGATACGTTTTCTCCTCAGTTGGAAATAATAGACTAAAACAGACAAAGATCAACATCAATGAGTAAAAACACAAAAAATACTAAAGATAAGAAAATTAGCAAGGAAATATACCCAACAAGAAAAGCCGAAAGCATCACGAATCCCACAGACCTAGGCATCCCAAGAATGATTGTAGCCAAGTTTGTTAAAAATAGTCAAGTTGTTTCATAGGTTTTTAAAGTTATGGCCGGACGGACGACAGACGGTTTGTTTTGTTTGTTTGAATGTTGTTTGACGTCACTTTCATAAATTTTTATGCTTTATCATGGCGTCCAGTTTTTATTGGGGAGGAGGCAGGAGTATCCAGAGAAAACCCCCGACCTTCGGTAGAAAAACTGGCAATCCTTGTCAATTAAGATTGAAGAACTACTTTAACCACTCGGCAACCGAGGCCACTGACAAACGGTGGATGCCAAATGATGATTAAAAGCTCACATGCATTTTCGGTCCGAAAATCTGGTAGTGAAAATTCTTTTGACTTTTTATGCAAATGTAGTGCAAATACTGTAAAAGGTCTAACATGTCACAATGATCCTGCTCCATGTTTTTGTAGTGTAGCTGATCAACCCCCATCACGAGTGCATTAAGAATCTGAAAGCTATTTATAAAATAGAGCAAATTGTTCTAGCTTAAAAATATTTACAACATGTCAACCATTGGACCAGACTGTGTGAATTCATGTAATAATGCTCAAACGTACAAATTTATTTTTATTTCTATAAATACTATTAAAACATTGTACACATGTCTATAAATAACATTTACAGTCTACTTTGATTACTGTTATTATACAAACATAGAATTACAAACAATACAGACGACAACATCAAGACCTGCTTATTGCTTATAAAATAACACTATTTATCTTCATGAGACACATTAAAAGTTTACGGTGATAAAGGATTTTCAAATTTTTGTGTGTGGTGTGATTTTGTTATAGTCAGATCCGCATTTCTATTTAGTTATAGATCAACAATGATATGTGATGCAGCAATATAAAAACTTTCATCCAATTAAATCTTCAACAGTTTAGTAATTGCCAATAACATTATAAGGCAAATTAGCATAAAAACCTATAAAAGAAAAACCTTTTTGTTTCTAAAGTTAGTTTTTTAATTAATAGAAAGGATTAGCAATACAGTTAATGCTGACACACTTGCTGCTTTTATAATTGAGATGGTTTGGCAGAATGTGATTTGCAATAGGTAGAACTGCATATTGTAAAAAGGATTTCCCCGAGCTCAAAATTAATTTAACAAGCATCTGTCCACGACTTAATAAAAATAATTGCATGCAATAATATGCAGAAAATATATTCAATTGTTCCTTATGTATAACTGTTATGTCCTAACTAGTGACTGCTACTCTAACATCAAGATCTATTATCAACAAAGAAATACTTAATAAAGTTATCTATAGGTGTTCATAATAACTAGAGGTTGATCATGAACATGTAGATCACCTAGAAAAAAAAACGGTAAAGCTAGTGATTATTTCTGTTTGTTAGAAATAAAAGTTTTTAGAAACTCTAGAGGTTTGAATTGGTTAGATTAATTCTTTCTCTAGTTTCTTGCTTGCTGATATCAAATAAAAAGTGAATATTAAAAAACTGTAAAGTAACTTCAATATGATTAATTTTAACATATTCAACCAGCAGAAACATTTGAAGACCTAGTCTTATGATCACTTCTGCAGGCAACAGTTTAAGTCTAGCTGTTATAGTCTAGGGTTGCAATGCAGTAACTAAAAAAAATTAATGGGCAAAACCTTGAATAGAGTTATCAACAATTGTGAACTGAGTCTGCCAGGTCTGTTGATACTTTTTTTATAAATTGACAATTTCTCTTTAACTGTTATTAAAAAGGAATATGGAATCCAAAATCATCTTCAAAAAAGACAAATTAATGTGCAAAACTATATGAAGTGATCTAAGGATTTTCAAAGCTATTGATAATTCTACTGATAATTTTTTTCAATTAAATTTTCTATGTAGCTGTTTAAAGTTTATAAGTAATAAGGCGAAAACGCAAAAAGTAGTCAAAATTTTAAATAGTCAATAAATCCTATTTGTCATCACACAAACTTTCACAAACTGATGTGCTGATAATTCTGAGGTAATGGTTTTCATAGCTGTTATCATTTTCTAGTTATAACTAGATAACCTAAGGTTGATTTTGGGACACATGAGAGAAGATATTTAAAAAGTTAACAACGGACAACAGATGCCAGGTGATTGCACAATATTTAAAATGGACCAATGGTCCTTGTAACCTAATAAATAGTTAACACCATACTCACTAACATACAACAAGCAACATGCAAAACAAATAGTTTTTGTTTCTTATAAATTGATAAGCAAAAAATCCATCTTCATCTATATTAAAATGTTTACATACTTTATTATTTAAAATAAGATGATCTAAGGCATATTTTGAAACACACGAAAGGATATTCCAAATGTGCAGTTGTAAATAAAATTAGTTTACTCATCATTACTTACTATTAATTTAATAGCCATCATACTTGCAGTCTTAAAACTACAAGCCAATAAATATTTAAAGTTTGTCTTTTTTCAACTTTCAATTTTTGGAGGCAGAATGACTGTGTATGAAAAAATAACTGCAGAATCTCAGATGTAAACATTTGAAATGTATTCTTGTTCTGTTGTGTGTTTTTAACTGTACATAGCATTTATTTTATGAATCAAAATTGTGCTTTAATTGTCATAATAATCTAATAAATAATCATGGACTTATTAAACTGATTTAAGTTAATTGCTTAAGCAAATCTCGAGCAAATTTTTCTACAGCTTTAGTAATTTACGTGGAGAATCAAAAGTTTGTATGTGATGTTTCTTAGCTCCAAAAAGAAAAACTGTGAAACTAAATCTAAGATGGATTTTGATTCTTCTTTTCACTATCTGATGACAATACATGTTAAATCAGGCATTGAACATAGGTAACAAATCATACTTATTTATTATAATTATAACTATAGTTCATAAAAGAATAATAAATCGGGTCACATCGACAGCTGCTGTCTACAAGATTTTCTGCATTAACGCTAATCATTGAAAATACAAAATGTTCACCGAGCCTGGTGTTCAAATGGTTGTTAAAATTAGAAATAAATTTTAGTAAAAGAACTAAATATGCCAAGAATAACAATAGGGCATTGTGCTTTATGTTTTAAATATACGTGATATAATATTTGGCTTGAAACAGGTTTGACTAGTTTTTTCTGCCATCTTGTATGGACAAGTTTTGTGTATTAAAAAGCTGCGAAGAAATAATAAAAATTTCATAATAATTCCTCTGTTGATTTTTAGCATATCTGTTATGAAATTATCAAAAGACAGTTAGGAGTCAACAGGCAAATAACTTGAATGCATTGTAATATATAAAACCTGAAGTTAAAAAATCTGACAAAAAAAGTAAATATTTGACAAGCAAAAATTATTAAACAGTTATTTTATTTAGTTATGGATGAAACGAGAAATTAACATATATATATATATATTGGATATCAAAATTTTATATAGAACATCTTCATTTTATTTTCTGATGTTTTTGCTTAAGGTGGTTATAATTTAAATGGAGCCAATCATTATGTCCAGTCTATTTAGTGAGTTTTTCTTTCACACCTGGTGGGGAAAGGTAACTGTTACCAGGTGACAATCTACTTATGAGTACTTCTGTACAGATACTCGTTTTATCTATTATGTGGAACATACAGTAGAAGCAACATTGGAAAACAATGAAAATTAAATATATTGGTAATAAAATATATGTATGAAAACTTCATGAGAACATTTGCACTGAAAATTGAACACTAGCCATGTACCAGTGTTACTTTGTAAATTCACACACGTACATTAAGTGTAACTTGTTAATGATTAAAAACACATTTTATGAAATAAACACTTGATACATGGCATGGCCACAAAAACAATCATTTAGAACTACTCTGTTCTAAACATGTGACAGTGTTTTAAAGTAATTTCTAGTGGCTATTAACCAATACAAAGATGTTTACAAGGGAACTTAAATATAGTTATTATACAATAAAAGTACATCTTTCTACCTTTAACTTGTTTGTTGTACTGAACTTTTTCAAATTCAATTGTTTCGGATTTTTCTTGCAATTATTTTTCATTTGGTTTCCAAAAATTAAAAATCTCACAAATTGTATTTTATTTTTTTTTATTTTTTTTTATTTTTTTTTTGGGGGGGGGAGTCAAAAATGTGATCTGTTGTTCTGTAAACTAATTAATCAGGAAGGTATGGCCTGCTGTAGAGAATTTTATGATCAAACAAGAAATGTATGTTATTGAAAAGTATCAATTTAATTTGTACTCTACAAAAAAGGATATTAAAGTGAACTTTTCTTTTTAGTACATGATCATAAATATAAATATATTGTGACAAAATCTATTAAACTAAAGGGTTTTCCATAAATGGAATGCTCAGCACAATATTGCATAGAAAGACTGTGATGATAGTTAATGTTTTAGCAAAACATATCAACAATTGTATGTTTGTCAAGTATTTGACAAAGTGATATAAATAGAGTAAAAAAATCTAAATAGTCAAATATAAAAACTGTCAATATTTGTTCACATCAGGTCCCAGTTTCACAAAAAGCCACACCACTTACAACTGGTCAGAAATCTTGTAAAAACCATACATCTTATGACTGACTGTAAGTCCTGTGACCTTTTGTGTAACAGGGCCCAGACAACAATATCTTGACAATAGATATTACTGTGCATTGAGATCAAAAGAATATCATCAAATCATTAATAAGAAAAACTGCATTTACAGACCATATATACTGGTTCAGTAATTAGCTGCATATAATGCACATAGATGTATTATACAAACTCAATCCCTTGTAGCAGCAAGGTAAACTATGTTGAAAAAAATGTAAACAAGCTTATATTGTTCATCATACAGCAGTAGACAATGTGTTCTCAGCAAATATCAGCAGAACAAACCTATTCTGTTACATTCTGTCATTTAGTTTTATGTGTTTGCCTCATGGGTTTTGCATTGACAACCGATTTTTCTTTACCTGAAATATTAAATGTAATTTTAATTTGCAAATTAGCTTACAAAATAATAATATATAAATAATCGCTAAAGACAGAAAAGGGGCCTCGGTGGATAGTTCGTTAAGGTTCTAGTCATTTACATTTACGCCTAGTTATTTAAAGATTTAATGTTTGTATAAAATAAAAATTTAATCTGATGCTATTTTTCAGAATACAGAAACTTGATTAACCAATCACAAAATATTTTTCATAAATCAAATAGAACATTCAATGGTATAAAATTATAAATTTTTACCCAATGTTTGTTGACCAATGTCAAAAACAAGACACATTCAACCCACAGCCACAGGAAAAGCTTGCATGATACATATGCTAGTAAAATAGCCTTTGCATTTTTATTTTGTACGTGAAAATTTTTTTACAAATTAGCCGCAATTACTGCAGCAGTTGTTTTTCTTTAGGTCAAGGTTTTCTCCTTTTTTTTTTTAGAATATTTCAATTTATTAACAGATAAGCTGTTATAATACCAAGGTTTTCTCCTGCTACTTCTGCCTACTCCCTCAGCAAGAACTGAATGCCATGATAATAATAGCTGAACTATTGCTAAATGTAGCTTTAAGCTTTTCTTTAAACAACTAACAATTGTGTATTAACAAAAGACTTACCCCAGAAAAACTTATTGATTGCCTCCCCTAGTAGATACAAACTTATAAACAGGAATAATAAAACTATAATGAACACAGCTCTCTGGTGTGGCTGTAAGACTTTAAGGACAGGATACACCCATATATTGGCATAGTACGCTATCCACAGTATCCTGGAAAAAGAAAATACAATTGGAATGCTACACAGGATGGTCATATTGGGTCATATTTTTTAAATCTTGGTAAAAATGCTGTTACAGGAGGATTAGGGCTTTTGATGATAATAATTTGTTCTTCAGACACTTTATAATACAATGTATTATAAAATAGCAAAGAAATAAAATGTTGTGTGTAGACAGTGAGTCAGTTGAACTATAAATAAATAAAACTGCACACTTTATGTCTATTATATTAAAAACTAGAAAAATGAACACTTCCTTGTTGTTATTTACTTCCTATAAAGTGAAACAAAATCACATGAAAGAAATAGCTTTTACAATGCATAAGGGAGTTTTAATATTACAACTTCTGTGAATTCCACATAAATGTCTGTTTATCCTGTTTATTGCATATTTCTTTCGTTGAATAATTGATTAAAAGGAATCGTCTGAACTCAGGTAAAAAAGAACTGTTTTTAAACAGTTTTGTCTGGTGAGTACAGTGCACGAGCCACACTTTCACTATGTATCACATCACACAGAACTTTTACATGTATTCCTCTTCCTTGGCATCATGTGATTTTTGGAATAAGTCAATTTAAAATAGCTTATTTTTAGTTAAGTATCAAATGGACTGGTCTATCAGACAAAAATCTGGATATAACAAGCACGCTCACAAAGGGACACCCTGCTTTGCTTTTAAGTCCAATTATCTCTCCTTAATGATATCCGAGGTAAAAAAAAATCCTTCATGCACATCTACATATAATGTACTTCCTTTATGCTAAGTTTCATTAAATTTCATCAAGCGGTTTAGGAGGAGTTGTGCTTACAAGGGATGTGGACATACAGACAAGACAGACAGAGGAACAGACAGGGTGATTACTATATACAGTAGTCCCCCTCTTATACGATCCCTTCGCCAGAGACCACCCGCTTTATCCGGCCTAAACCCTGATGCATTAAGTGTTTCTAACGTAAAATTACCTCTCGTGAACGACCACCCCTCAAATGCGACCAGCGACCACGTTTTTTTGACACAACAATGTAAATTCCCCTCACGAACGACCATTTTTACTAACCGGATGTTTATTTTGGAAGTCTCGAATAGAACGAGATTTGGTTTTATTATCGTAAACCAGTTCGGAAACAGTTCAAAACAACCGGTAAACAAAATGTGGAAATCGTGCAAAAGAAAGGTTTTTAAGCTAGATTAAAGGGGAAAACAAGTAATATATTGTAGATGAGTTTGATTTCGGCATGACGGAAATCAGGTTTATTACAAGAAGACTGAAATATTCAACAAGGAGATAATAATACAATGTACCAACATAATCATAAATCAAAATTTACTACAAACGATGTCAAAAACTTGGGAAACTGGAAACAGAGAAAAACCTGGATTTCTCCAAATTAGACAGAACATTAATAAACTACGAAGTGGAACCTGGGCAGACAATAAAAGTGATAAAAACAACGATAATGCAGATGAAACAGGAACAGAAACATTCACTGTTAAGAAGACTTGGAATTGTTATATTATCATTACACATTTTGAACAGATAAAAACTGCATAAATTCTTTTTATTTTTATTTATACTGAATAATAAAAGACAAATACTTATTTTGTGTGATTCTTAATCACTTCACGGCTTTTGATGCTAATCAACCGACCAAGCTCTATAGACCTGTATAAATTGTATCCCCTCAAGAAAGACCACCCCCATTATAAGACCACTTTCATGACTCAGATGGGGTGGTCTTATAAGAGGGGGACTACTGTACCCCCCAAACAAGTTTGCGGGAACATGGTTATTCCTATATACCCCCCAAAAAAAAAGTTTGCAGGGGGTATAATGAAACATTCTAACGATCAAATATATCTGATTGGTCCAGTAGTGATCAAGATTTTAATTATTTCTTGTCAAAATATGCCAGATTGGCGTATTCTGCAAAATCAAACCAAACGAATCAAGTTTTTATTTAAAGTAGCTAGCAATTGAAGTTTATTATAACACAAGGTCAAATAAAATAGCAAACGTATAATGGTCAGCATGCTTGGAATACATGCTAAACAACTTCTATTCCTATTTCTATTCTATTCTAAGATTAACAGTTATCTGATATTGATGAACAAAGAAAAATCAGCACATTATATATAGGATCCTTTGTTTTGAGTAATAATGACTCTTGGTTGGAGGCTGGCCAACAGAACAGCTATCAGCTATAATTTTGGTACAGAAACTTCCAAGGAAACAACAAAGAAATGAAAATCTTACCATAGAAACATCATGCAAAAACTTATCTCGTCACAAACAACTCTGAAAAAAGACTTACCATGCTAGATAAAGTATGGCAAAAAACAGCATGGTGGTTATACCAGATTTTCTGGATGGATACTGATGGTATACTATGTACTTTTCTACCAATAAAAATGGTAAAATTGTTGTGTGCTGAAATAAACAACATCCATTAATATACACAAGACCTTTTTGTACACTTCATTTTGCTTTAAACCTGGACAATTTAAGTATTAAAATAGTGAAAAAGTTTGTATTGTATATATGCATTTGTAAATTACTCAACATTTCATTTTGTCATGTAGTACAAAAGATACAGGTTCTTGAATGGATTGATCAAAAATTGGTTGATCCATTGGTTTCTTGATTGTTGCTTGATTATTTGATTGTTTTGTTTCGGTTCATTAATGTCCCTGTCCAGTGGGCAATATTTCTCAGGGGGAGAACAAGTTACCCAACAAATAGATATCAGCGAGATGGTATTCATTACTGTGGGCCCCGCCGACCTTGAGGTCAAGGACATCAACCATGGTATGTGACACATCATCTTGATATTATCTACCCGCATACCAAATATAAAAAACCTACCCCAAAAGATAAAAAAAGTTATAGCCCGGACACAACTAGTTTTTACAGATGGACAGTCAGACGGACAGACTGATAATTGCAGGGTGTCCACAACTAAGTGGTGCCACTAGAGAAGCATGGAGAGCTGTTGGAAATGGACAATTTAGCATTTAGTGGTGGTTACAAAGCAATAACACAAACTTTTCAACATGTACCAAAGGGGTCATTAATATGAGAAGTGTGGCACTGAATCTAATTCATCAAATTTCACTAATATTCTACTCCAAAAAACTATTTTAACACAAATTATTATCAGTGCTCTTCCCAAGTGAAAGATTTCTTTGTACGGCTGGACACCCTCACAGAATGATTGACTTTGGAGGATGCATTAGTATGACAGATGGCAATATATAAACACTATAAATTATAATTAGTGTCAAAATGTATATATATATAGTCCAGTGAACACTGGGCAAATGGTGGACAAAATATACCATCTTGTTTGAGGTCTTAGTCAGGTATTGATATGGAAAGCCTAGCTGCAGACTTTAGTAGGCAATATGTTTGTCAGTGCAATAATTCTAGCATGTTAAAAACACTTTTATAGATGTCAATCAGAGCAGGTTCCTTTTAACCGCTACAATAGACTACATCTCTTAACAACTCTATATACTTTTTTAGCATAGAATATCTTCTGCACATTGCCCAACATCCCTGGACGGCCACTGATTTATTGTCTTTAGAGTTGTTCATTATGGTGCGAGTTTATCCTGTAACTTACGGTACACTAACCGTGTCATTAATTATAACTTACCATGGTTCTGCCAAAAATGTATGGGTTTATCCAGTGACTTAGTGTACACTAACTCACTGTCACCTGATTAACTTATGTTGTACTATGATATGATTCAGTCATGAAAGTAAATATCAGTTTATCCAGTGATATATGGTACACTAACTCAAAATATGGTTGTAGATAGTTTTGCCTATTTTAAATTCAGTGCTAAGATGATTGTTGGATACTCTTATTACTGACTAGTGGTTTATGATACCCATCTATTTTAATCAACTGACAAACATTCTACAGTAATGGAAGCGGGGGGTTTGGCATGCCATAAAACCTGGTTTAACCCACCAATTCTTTTGAAATGCCTGTACCAAGTGGGGACCATTGATGTAGTTGCATTATGTTGGTTGTTGGTTCTGGAATATGCCGGTTTCTCTTACTTTGATTTAAGGATTGTCTTTTTTGACAGTTTTATTGGAGATCAGCATTTTTTTTTAATTCGTCAGTAACTCTGTGTCATTAAATAAACTTTACGTGATATGGTTCATCCATGATGGTATGAGTTTATCCAGTGCCTTGGGGTACACTAACCATGCTAACTCTCTGTCATTAATTATAACTTACCATGATATGGTTCAGCCATGATGGTATGAGTTTATCCAGTGCCTTGGGGTACACTAACCATGCTAACTCTCTGTCATTAATTATACATTGTAACTTACCATGATATGGTTCATCCATGATGGTATGAGTTTATCCAGTGCCTTGGGGTACACTAACCATGCTAACTCTCTGTCATTAATTATAACTTACCATGATATGGTTCATCCATGATGGTATGAGTTTATCCAGTGCCTTGGGGTACACTTACCATGCTAACTGTGTCATTAATTATAACTTACCATGATATGGTTCATCCATGATGGTATGAGTTTATCCAGTGCCTTGGGGTACACTAACCATGCTAACTCTCTGTCATTAATTATAACTTACCATGATATGGTTCATCCATGATGGTATGAGTTTATCCAGTGCCTTGGGGTACACTAACCATGCTAACTGTGTCATTAATTATAACTTACCATGATATGGTTCATCCATGATGATATGAGTTTATCCAGTGCCTTGGGGTACACTAACCATGCTAACTCTCTATCATTAATTATAACTTACCATGATATGGTTCATCCATGATGGTATGAGTTTATCCAGTGCCTTGGGGTACACTAACCATGCTAACTCTCTGTCATTAATTATAACTTACCATGATATGGTTCAGCCATGATGGTATGAGTTTATCCAGTGCCTTGGGGTACACTAACCATGCTAACTGTGTCATTAATTATAACTTACCATGATATGGTTCAGCCATGATGGTATGAGTTTATCTAGTGCCTTGGGGTACACTAACCATGCTAACTCTCTGTCATTAATTATAACTTACCATGATATGGTTCAGCCATGATGGTATGAGTTTATCCAGTGCCTTGGGGTACACTAACCATGCTAACTGTGTCATTAATTATAACTTACCATGATATGGTTCAGCCATGATGGTATGAGTTTATCCAGTGCCTTGGGGTACACTAACCATGCTAACTCTCTGTCATTAATTATAACTTACCATGATATGGTTCATCCATGATGGTATGAGTTTATCCAGTGCCTTGGGGTACACTAACCATGCTAACTGTGTCATTAATTATAACTTACCATGATATGGTTCAGCCATGATGGTATGAGTTTATCCAGTGCCTTGGGGTACACTAACCATGCTAACTCTCTGTCATTAATTATAACTTACCATGATATGGTTCAGCCATGATGGTATGAGTTTATCCAGTGCCTTGGGGTACACTAACCATGCTAACTCTCTGTCATTAATTATAACTTACCATGATATGGTTCATCCATGATGGTATGAGTTTATCCAGTGCCTTGGGGTACACTAACCATGCTAACTGTGTCATTAATTATAACTTACCATGATATGGTTCAGCCATGATGGTATGAGTTTATCCAGTGCCTTGGGGTACACTAACCATGCTAACTCTCTGTCATTAATTATAACTTACCATGATATGGTTCATCCATGATGGTATGAGTTTATCTAGTGCCTTGGGGTACACTAACCATGCTAACTGTGTCATTAATTATAACTTACCATGATATGGTTCAGCCATGATGGTATGAGTTTATCCAGTGCCTTGGGGTACACTAACCATGCTAACTGTGTCATTAATTATAACTTACCATGATATGGTTCAGCCATGATGGTATGAGTTGATCCAGTGCCTTGGGGTACACTAACCATGCTAACTCTCTGTCATTAATTATAACTTACCATGATATGGTTCAGCCATGATGGTATGAGTTTATCCAGTGCCTTGGGGTACACTAACCATGCTAACTCTCTGTCATTAATTATAACTTACCATGATATGGTTCATCCATGATGATATGAGTTTATCCAGTGCCTTGGGGTACACTAACCATGCTAACTCTCTGTCATTAATTATAACTTACCATGATATGGTTCAGCCATGATGGTATGAGTTTATCCAGTGCCTTGGGGTACACTAACCATGCTAACTGTGTCATTAATTATAACTTACCATGATATGGTTCATCCATGATGGTATGAGTTTATCCAGTGCCTTGGGGTACACTAACCATGCTAACTCTCTGTCATTAATTATAACTTACCATGATATGGTTCAGCCATGATGGTATGAGTTTATCCAGTGCCTTGGGGTACACTAACCATGCTAACTCTCTGTCATTAATTATAACTTACCATGATATGGTTCAGCCATGATGGTATGAGTTTATCCAGTGCCTTGGGGTACACTAACCATGCTAACTCTCTGTCATTAATTATAACTTACCATGATATGGTTCAGCCATGATGGTATTAGTTTATCCAGTGCCTTGGGGTACACTAACCATGCTAACTCTCTGTCATTAATTATAACTTACCATGATATGGTTCAGCCATGATGGTATGAGTTTATCCAGTGCCTTGGGGTACACTAACCATGCTAACTCTCTGTCATTAATTATAACTTACCATGATATGGTTCAGCCATGATGGTATGAGTTTATCCAGTGCCTTGGGGTACACTAACCATGCTAATTCTCTGTCATTAATTATAACTTACCATGATATGGTTCAGCCATGATGGTATGAGTTTATCCAGTGCCTTGGGGTACACTAACCATGCTAACTCTCTGTCATTAATTATAACTTACCATGATATGGTTCATCCATGATGGTATGAGTTTATCTAGTGCCTTGGGGTACACCAACCATGCTAACTGTGTCATTAATTATAACTTACCATGATATGGTTCAGCCATGATGGTATGAGTTTATCCAGTGCCTTGGGGTACACTAACCATGCTAACTCTCTGTCATTAATTATAACTTACCATGATATGGTTCATCCATGATGGTATGAGTTTATCCAGTGCCTTGGGGTACACTAACCATGCTAACTGTGTCATTAATTATAACTTACCATGATATGGTTCATCCATGATGGTATGAGTTTATCCAGTGCCTTGGGGTACACTAACCATGCTAACTGTGTCATTAATTATAACTTACCATGATATGGTTCATCCATGATGGTATGAGTTTATCCAGTGCCTTGGGGTACACTAACCATGCTAACTCTCTGTCATTAATTATAACTTACCATGATATGGTTCATCCATGATGGTATGAGTTTATCCAGTGCCTTGGGGTACACTAACCATGCTAACTCTCTGTCATTAATTATAACTTACCATGATATGGTTCAGCCATGATGGTATGAGTTTATCCAGTGCCTTGGGGTACACTAACCATGCTAACTCTCTGTCATTAATTATAACTTACCATGATATGGTTCATCCATGATGGTATGAGTTTATCCAGTGCCTTGGGGTACACTAACCATGCTAACTGTGTCATTAATTATAACTTACCATGATATGGTTCAGCCATGATGGTATGAGTTTATCCAGTGCCTTGGGGTACACTAACCATGCTAACTGTGTCATTAATTATAACTTACCATGATATGGTTCAGCCATGATGGTATGAGTTTATCCAGTGCCTTGGGGTACACTAACCATGCTAACTCTCTGTCATTAATTATAACTTACCATGATATGGTTCAGCCATGATGGTATGAGTTTATCCAGTGCCTTGGGGTACACTAACCATGCTAACTGTGTCATTAATTATAACTTACCATGATATGGTTCAGCCATGATGGTATGAGTTTATCCAGTGCCTTGGGGTACACTAACCATGCTAACTCTCTGTCATTAATTATAACTTACCATGATATGGTTCAGCCATGATGGTATGAGTTTATCCAGTGCCTTGGGGTACACTAACCATGCTAACTCTCTGTCATTAATTATATAACTTACCATGATATGGTTCATCCATGATGGTATGAGTTTATCCAGTGCCTTGGGGTACACTAACCATGCTAACTGTGTCATTAATTATAACTTACCATGATATGGTTCATCCATGATGGTATGAGTTTATCCAGTGCCTTGGGGTACACTAACCATGCTAACTCTCTGTCATTAATTATAACTTACCATGATATGGTTCATCCATGATGGTATGAGTTTATCCAGTGCCTTGGGGTACACTAACCATGCTAACTCTCTGTCATTAATTATAACTTACCATGATATGGTTCAGCCATGATGGTATGAGTTTATCCAGTGCCTTGGGGTACACTAACCATGCTAACTGTGTCATTAATTATAACTTACCATGATATGGTTCAGCCATGATGGTATGAGTTTATCCAGTGCCTTGGGGTACACTAACCATGCTAACTCTCTGTCATTAATTATAACTTACCATGATATGGTTCAGCCATGATGGTATGAGTTTATCCAGTGCCTTGGGGTACACTAACCATGCTAACTCTCTGTCATTAATTATAACTTACCATGATATGGTTCAGCCATGATGGTATGAGTTTATCCAGTGCCTTGGGGTACACTAACCATGCTAACTCTCTGTCATTAATTATAACTTACCATGATATGGTTCAGCCATGATGGTATGAGTTTATCCAGTGCCTTGGGGTACACTAACTCTCTGTCAACAGCATATATACCCCAGAAAGTCATTACAACAAACTGAAAATGAAATAAAATCTGTACAAGGAAAAGTTGACATTTGCTGGCTAATAAAAGACAGTAGAGTATTTCAGCAGTAATTTTCAATAGTCCAGTAAGAAAAAGTACCCAATTATTGAGCTATCATTGCTAGCCAAGGGTTACGATCCTGTCCTCTCATTGAAGATGATTGGATAGATCATAATCCTTCACTAGCAAAGATGGACTTGAACAAACTTTGTATTATACATTCTTCATTGTCTCCATACTTTAAAGCCTATGATTTTTAACATCACATGAACTAGGGATGGTCTGTCATTTAAAAAGAAACTAGCCAATTGAGTCTGGCTAGTATTAAAAGCCATTAGTGAAAAAACTAGATATTAGTGAGATGTTATCCATCTCTTTGGGCCCTGCCGACCTTGAGGTCAAGGTCAAAGGTCATTAACCATGAAATGCAACACATTGCCTTGATATTATCTACCCACATACTAAATATCAAAAGCCTTCCTTAAAAGATAAAAAAGTTATAGCTCGGACACGATTAGCTTCAGACGGACGGACGGACAGACTGATCACGAAAGGGCATTTCGGGGCCCTAATAATGTCCTAACATCTAGTATTCAGTTATTGAGTTAATATCAATTTTCAAGTAACCTATCTTCCATTTAATATCTAAATTCCCATTCAGATTGGGTTAACTGGTTATCCAACGAAACCAAAGAAGTTATAGCAAGTAAAAAATTAGTGTATTGTGCTTCATTTAAACCAGAGGCTCCCAGGAGCTTGTCATTCCTAGCCTGAACATGTAACATAAATTCAGCACAATCTGAAAAAGAATTCCTTTTTCTTTAAGAACTTATAATACTCAATCTGGCCCAGTGGTTTCAGAAGAAAAGAATATTTCATGACTGGTAAAACATGTACATGTAAGATCATCATGTTCCTAATTGCATATTCCTTCAAAGTATCCATTTTCAGAAAAGAAACTTATTATATGTAGAACTACTCATCTTTATAAAACTAATTTGACTATTACTGTGAAATACTTTTTATTCGTGGGGTATCAATTTTCGTGGTTTTCGTGGAGGCCTCGGACCACGAAATTAAAAATCCAACGAAGAATAAAACTTCATTAACCAATGGGAACTTGGGAACAACGATCTGAAAAACTTCATTAACCAATGGGAACTTGGGAACAACGATCTGAAAATGTCCGAGATCGGACATTTATTTGTAAATGAAATATATGATTTTGTGGTTCGATCCATTACTAATGGTCAGCTCAAAATCCATCTTAATGATTATGTTACAGGTTTCATGTTGGAATTGTGTTTTTATTAAATGTAGGTATTATTTAATTGTAAAGCGTACGAAGAAACATCGACTTCCGGTCAAGGTGGGGATATATGAGGTGTTCATTTTCTATGTTAAAAAGTAACAAATTATTATCGGAATTATGAGTTTGGTTGCTCCTTTGAACATAAATTAAAATAACAAATAAAATATTTAACAGATAAACTATACTTTATCTTTATTAGTGCATATCAATGACACGCTATATCAAATGGATGTTGTGATAATACCGTTCATGGCACAAATGACATTAAATTACACCTTTGTATTTATTGCTACTCAACACATGAAGTGACAAATGCCCTTCGGCTAGGAATGCTTCTATAGATAACAATTAGAGAATTAAATAGACTCAAAGTAGTTTTTATTGCAATTAATCAATTAATTAATACATGACCGTGTTTATAATTAGCTATTGATTTCCGTGTTGTTAATTTAACATTCGTTACCACGCGCGTAAACAACATCATGTAAATAAACTGTGTTGTCTTCTTTATATGTTGATGTTATCAACAGTGAAAATGATTCTGCTGTAATCATTTATTTTGATCGCTACCTCACTTTTTGCATTTTCGGAAACCGTCAGTCCACGAATTTAAGAACCCACGAACATGTAAAATTTCACCAAACCACGAAAATTGATACCCACGAATTTAAGTACTTTCACAGTATTAAAATCTGAGCTGGTTTTGCAGAAGTAAAACAATACGTAACTCGCCAACTTTCTGTCAAGTGAGCTACATGTCTAACAAACCATACATGTAATATTTCTGATCAGTGTCCAGGGTGTTCGAATGGACTAAACGGTATGTGAAGTTTCATAATTAATGCAAGTTTTTTTGGTTGACCTTGTTTTTGTTACTATTTGTATTTTCTATTTTTGTTCTTTTACTCCCTCATTAAAAAGTTTCATGAAAATTTCTGACACACATGAACTTAAACAGGATGAACCATTTTTGCATGTTACTAGTATCCCAACTCTGTTAAAAATACTGTTTTTTGATTGGCTAAAGTGTCTTTTACATTTATTGTATCCTGCCTCAGTGAAATCAAATGATTTTCTACTAACCCTAAAATGTTCATGTATGAAAATTGTAAGATGTGCCTAAATCATGTGATTTTCTACCAACTCTGAAATTCTCTAGTATCCTGCTTCAGTGAAATAACAAGATTTCTACCAACAGTGAAATTTTCTAGTATCACTCTTCCTTGGAATCATGTAATTCTGTGACAAAATACATTGAAAATATGCTTCTGCCAGGTTTGCTTTGTGTAGCAAGAATAACATTGCTTTTCAAAGACTAATAAGGACAGAACTAAAGTTAAAGGAATGAAATTTCATCTCCAGGACAAAGTCAATTAAAGGGGCATATGGAAATACATGATTTGCATGAACAAAATTCTTGTTCCTGAGTGACATCTCGCCTCGTATGAAATTTGTTCCTGCACTCCATATATTTCCGTATCCCCTTGTAACTGATAGCATCACTGATAGTACATGTACAGTAGCTCTTTGGAACTCTACGGCATTTGAAATAAAAAAACAGACACATCAAATAAAAAAAATCGATCAAAGACAGAAATGGCCAGATTTCATTAAACAGGAAGTAGGTGAGCGACAGACCTGAAATCAAATCCCACATTATGGGAGGCCATATGCTGATGCTGCATACCAAATTTCAAGAGAATGTGATTAATAGTTGCTGAGAAAACTGTTAAGAAAATTTTCTGCCATTGAACATTAATGTTAAAAATTAAATAAGTGGGTTAACAGGAGGTAGGTGAGCGACAGACCTGAAATCGAATCCCACGTTATGGGAGGCCATGCTGATGCTGCATACCAAATTTCAAGAGGATGTGATTAGTAGTTGCTGAGAAAACTGCTATGAAAATATTTTCCCCGACCGCCCGCCCGACATTCACCATTTTAATACCCAGATTTTCACTCTGTGAAATCCGGCAAACAAACCACTATACAAAATGTATAATGACTACATTTTGCGAATACAGAATATTTTTGTCATCACTTTCATTAAATTAATAAAGTTACTGTTAAGTAAAAACTAATAACTATATAATAAGTATGCTCATGCAGATAGAAATTAAGGTTGATTTATAAATATTTTTCAGAAATTGGGTTTGTTAAGACACAAATGAGGCCCTGGCAAAATCCTGTGGCCCTGCACACCTCTATTATGTGCACAAACATTTTATGTACATGTAATAGTAATATATAAATGCTGTATAAACTAGATATCAGTGAGATGGTACCCATCTCTGTGGGCCCCGCAGACCTTAAGGTCAAGGTCAAAGGTTATCAACCATGGTATGCGACACATCGCCTTGAAATTATCTACCCAAATTCCAAATATCAAAAGCCTACCTCGAAAGATAAAAAAGTTACAGCCCGGACATGAATTTGTCATTCAGAGAGCAATAATGTGACCAAAGGTCAAAGGTCATCAACCATGGTATGTGACACATATCCTTGATATTATCTACCCACATTCCAAATATCAAAAGCACACCTTGAAAGATAAAAATGATACAGCCTGGACATGAATTTGTCGTTCAGAAAGCAATAATGTGACCTAAGGTCCAAGTTCAAGTTCAAGGTTAAATGTCAGCAACCACGGTATGCGACACATTGCCTTGATATTATCTACCCAAATTCCAAATATCAAAAGCCTACCTAAAAAGATAAAAAAGTTACAGCCCAGACACGATTAGTTTTGGACAGACGGACGGACAGACTAATCACTATAGGGCGTCTGCCACAAAGTGGCTGGGCCCTTATAAAAACATTATTACTTACAATTCCCACTGGAAAAACAACTGTTGCTAGGAAAAAATCTCTAAATTTTTGAATTGCTGACTTTTTCTGTTGTTTATCTGTAGGTCCAACATTTGATCCACAGAGGTCATTAATCACAGTTATTCCAAAGTACAGGGTCTGGATACACTGTGAATAAATAAAAGGTCATGAAGATAGTCACGTTCAGAGATGAATGTAAATGATAAGAACTTTTCTATCAGATGGAGTGGTTCTCTTTTGTATTCTATTCTGGATAGCTTACCAAATTTAAGTATGTAGAACTATTCCTAAAAGATAAAGTCATGAAAGTTGTCCTTTGTATTTTTTAGGTACATGTATTTTCAGCAATTTTTTCAGCTATATCATGACAGCTTCCGGGAATCTTTCAGGACTTGGAGGGCTTTAATAACTTTTGTGGTCCTGCTGAATAAGCATCTGCTCAGGTACTGGTGACATACATGTATAATTTTACATTATAAACAAGTTTATTCTTTCAATTGCAGCTTATATGTTTCTCAGAGACAATGATTAAAATAAAATATATTTATAAATTTTGAAATTTTGAATCTATTATAAAAGTGTTTGTTTATCAATCTGTTACAATTTTTCATTAAACAAAGTTGTACTCTACTTTCTTATTGGTCAATGTCTATAAATAGTAAACAAATGGTAAATTTCAAACACATAAAACGTATGAAAAATTATTTTAATATGCAAAGTCTTTGCAATGTTTATTTGCATTACATATCTAATCAAAAGGTACCATTAATCATTGCTGAGGGAAATGCAACAATATATGGTGTCACACAAGACGGAAAAAAAGTATACATGTACATGTACCCCTATCCCCCATGGGAAGTGGCTGGGGGGGGGGGGGGTACCTAGAATACACCCATCTCACTGGATTGTTGTGCGGTCTTCGGCTCCTTGGGTGTTCTTTTTTTTTTGTCCAAATCACATACAGATACATTCACAGAACTGAACTAGGTGTGGGGAGGGGGGGGGGGGGGTGGGGTGGGGAAGGGGGATATCAAGTACTAGTATGTAAAAAATGTCCGAATTATTCTTGAAAATGCAGTAGAATAACAAAATAAATAATACTAGTACTTCTAATTATATATAATAAAAGAGAGTCATAAAACATATGGAATTTTTAAAATAATGATTTAAACATTTTTAGGTCAAAACAAATAATGTAAGTTATACATGTATTCTGAAACATACAGAATGAGCTCAAACTAACAAGGGGCTTATATATTATAATTAAACAAGTAAATGATCCAGTAAAAAAATAACTTTTTTAATGTATATAATAATATAATTAAAAATTAGTCAGTTATATTTAGGGTACGTCAAGATTTTTCTACAGTTTAGTATAAACATTACAAAATTAATTATTACTAAATGCTGATAAGAGGGAAAATATTATTTTGTTTATACAATGTTTATTGACAGAGATAAAGGTAATAAAAATGAAATAGTAAGTTTTCTAAATATTTAATTTAACTTAAATGCAAATTTACTATTTTAAATAATAATGCATAATTTTTTTTGTTTGGTGTTTTTCCTTTTTTTCAGTGGCAAAATTAAACTGTAAAAAGAATAAATGAATACTGTATAGTAAGTTTCGAAGCGGCAATATAGCGGTTTTTTTGGCTGACAAATAAAAACTGCTTACCGCGTTTGGTCCAGCTTATGCTCCTTTTGTAGATTATAGAATGTGTAAACTGACAACAACAATTATGTCCAAGTGATAGTCGGCGGTTTGAAATGCGGCAGATTTTTTCACTTTGATAGAGCACTTTTCTATAGTAAAGTTTGACCTAAATTACCACGGAAGTGTATGTTTGGAAGAGTCAATTGTTATCTATTCGAAATCCTTCGGGTCATGTCGTCTGCAGTTAAGGCGGGAAAAGTCTCGCGGTTTGTCCGAATACCATTGAACGTTACGAAAGCAGACGATCTTTTGAAAACAAAGCTAGGTCCCTTTAGAAACTCAAATGGTTGACTTCCCATGTAAAATTCCCGTAGCAAATGTCAAGGACGATTTCGGATATTTCAACAACAAAGACATAATATAAAATATGGACGTGCTTCTTCTTATTCTTTAGTTATCCTGTTATCCATCAATTTGTGATGATCACTAACAGTTGCATGCGTGGGTAAAATAATTTAGAATGTTATGATAGAAATAGATCTAACATATTTACAATTTGCCAAATAAATCAATAAATAAATATATTTTTTATTGCTATCGTGTAGATTTTTTTCAAATCGGATTTTAGCACTATAAAGGAACAGTATGGAATAATAAAAAAAATGCAAGCAAAACGCTGAGCGCATGTGGGGTGTAACATTTAGTATAATTTGTCTGTAATTTTAATTGTCCAATGATGCTTGAGAGAAAAAACAATAATCTTACATTACCACATTGCACCATGATATGTGATTAGGGGATTTTGAAAAGGTCACTAAGAAGAATAAGAATTATCCAAATCATGATTAGTTTGCTTTAAATCTTTTTTAGCCATATATATAAATTAGTCCAAACAATTTTTGGAGGACTTATTTTGTAACCATTTACAAACATTGGAAACCTATGAAGGTATTTTTTACAGTGCTAAAAATCTTGCTAGATATGAAGAAATTGTGGAGAATAACCTTGAATATTATATATACACATCAAACTTACAAAATACCAGAATGTAAGATACTTGAATTTGCCCCCAAATCCTTTATAATGAAGCAGGCCTCCTCCTTGTTCATCTTTCACATATAACTGATTGTAAATAAAAGATGCCAAAATTATGGAAAATGTAAAAACATGATAAATTTTGACAAAAATCGACGAAAACATATTTAATCTCTAGCGGAAACATAGAAAGGGCGATAACTCAACGTAATTTAAACTTTGGACTCGGTTTATCATATGCAAACACAGTTATATCATAAACCTCTGAATTTAAATTCCGGCGGATATTTCAAATTATAACATTTACAACTTGCATGTGCTTATGTTATGTAGCAACATTAAAAGCTAAAAAAATATACAGCGGTACAGTAGTCTTTATTTGTGCTGTTCAGTCTTCAGATTAACAGAAACTCGTAAACAATCTTACGCAATTCCAAAATGTCAGGAATTTGAACTTTCCACCATAACCTTCCCATCCTACTTCAACGTTGACAATATCATAGGTGAGAGAAAAGAGGTAAATTACATACACGGACAGGTGATATATAAACATCTTAAGCAGCCGGGAAATTTTTGTTTACGTCACGTGACATGGATGGGTTAGACTAATGTCAAGAAACTTTTTAAAAAGTTGATTTCAGCTGGTTTACTTCTTCGGTTGGTTATAAAGAAAATAAGACAGAATAACATGTTTACATTATATTTTAAAGTGTCAGTGAGATTTAAATTATATATATTTAAATTTAGTCAGAAATAGTACATTGAAAGCTATCTATATGATATTTTTGACATGACTTTATCAACCGCCCCCCCCCCCCCCAAGTTATGTGAAGACTGGTCCAAATTTAGAAGGCGTTATTTTTACTAATAAACCTCATATTTGTATAATTGACTGCCACGGCAAAGATAACCCGACCAGCAGGTTTCAGGATTAGTCCTTTAAAATGCGTTGTTCATCTTTCCAGAATGTACAATGTTAATTAAGTCGGAAAAACCCTTCGCCTTAAAGGCTAGTACACTCTTTACTCATGTAACACATACAAAAACTCTGAACAAATGTTATATTTGCCGATAGCCCAGTGTAGATAGTGGACACCGGAGTTTATTAATGAATAATATAACATTTAAATTATAACATAATAGTATTTGAACCACAATACTACAAAACAATAACATTTCTCCATCTTTGACGACATCGCCGGCCAGGAACGACCCTTAAACCCTTACAGGGAAAAATAGGAAACCTGTGTCCGGTCCCAATGCAATTGCCGTCTCAAGAGTCATACCCGGACAGTATTCAATAATATAAAGAATATACATGTACATTATAATTACTAAAACATTACATGAAAGTTTTCTTATGTGATAAATACAAATAATACATTATTACTTTTGTAGTTGTTGACCCGTCGGACGTGGGCTAGAAAGTGAACACTGCGGGAAATATTTCCCGCTCCAAACCTAAGTCACATTGTTAAAACACGTGACCCTTACATAAACATGCTTATGTACCGTTAGTACAATAATTTCTCACTATACTAACGTAACGTGAAAAATTATAAGTACACTCTTTACTCATGTAACACATACAAAAACTCTGAACAAATGTTATATTTGCCGATAGCCCAGTGTAGATAGAAAAAACAAAGAAAGGGAGAGATTACGATTTAATTGTTACAAACGTAGTTTTTTAGTTACAACAATTCTCTTATCGAAAGAATCTGCAATGTAGCAATCCTTAACAAAGTCAGTTTTCCACCTTCCATGTCTCTTAATACACCTTTCATTGACATCAGCTTTAGCTGCTGCTGATGCGCCACCCGACCTTAGTGAATGAAGCCCGAGATTCAAATTTGGTGCTACTTCTATCAATCTTTTTACTATGTTTTCTCTGGCAGTAGTATAGCTAATAGGCTTATTTTTGTGTATCAAATGAGCAACTCCCTTAGACCTAAACATTGGTTTAAAAATAAAATGATCCGATTTATTGTCTAATTTTGCAATTGACATGTACCTAGAGAGCATATTTACTGGGCAAGCTACAGTGCTGCCTGTAGATATTAAAATTTCGTTTCCGTGTCTGTATTGATCCGTTTTACTCTTAGAAATAAAAATTTTTATGTGATCGTCATAAAATTACACGTCCTTGCACCTAAGATTACTAATTTCATAGAATCTCAAAAAACCTGAATATGCTATTAAAATCATACATAAATCTCTTAAAATCAATAAATCGAATGAACCAGCATACAGAGAACACAATTCAATTAACATTTCACTATTTACTGGATCCTTTTTGACCACGGATTTAGCATTAAGTCTTTTAGCAGATTCTAAGAGAGATTTCACAAAACTATTATCAGTAGGATCGGTATACCCATTTAAATCATGTGCCCATTTTATTGCATAAAGTGCGGATTCAACTACGTAATGAGAACTATGTTTGTCGATAAGACTCGTTATATAAAGTGCAATATGTATAGACTGCGCAGGCAAATCATTTAAATCGTGATCTGATGCAAATTTTTTCCATCTATTAATGCTATAATAATATTTCTTTTTAGTGTTATTGCTTTTAGAATGTAACAAAAAAGTAGTCATTTTTTGTCCATAAGTAAAAAGTTCACTTTCCGTCTTCACTCCGCTGTCTTTGATTGCTTTCTCTACTCTTGGACCCAGTCTTAATCCTGAAATAAACATTTTAAAATCAGATCTTCAAAGCTAGCATTTTAAATTTGTTTCTTTTCACCAAAAACACCATTTTTACCGGCACCTTTAATGACAATTCTATTATCTGACAAATTTACAGAGTCTTCGATGAAATGAGCTCTGCCTTGTTTTGTGTAAATTAATGGCCAAAAAGGAGCCGACTTCCATTCTGGAACAATGAGTGTGCCCATAGCTTTGTCTGCAATGCATTTATGAATTGCTTGAGCTACTAAAGATGGTGGTGGTACAAACCAGTTGTTATCGTTACCCCAATTTTGAGAAAAAGCATTGATGGCTTCAGTTCCGGGGCACCAGTATTTTGAATTGAACCTTAAACATTGCGTGTTATAATGTGTGGCAAACCTGTCAATGGTATGTTTACCCCATTTTTTGTTCAAATATGTAAAAATGCTTCTGTTAATACTCCAATCGTCGCTGTCCGTTTTCTTACTCAGACAATCTGCAGTTTTGTTGTTTTCCCTAGGAATCCATGTTGGATTCAGTTTTATACTTTTACTTTCGCATAACTTATGTATTTCATTAGCAACACCCTGTAATTTTGCTTTTTTACTACCCACTTTCAGTATATGCGATACATTTCTATTGTCTGAATTGATAACAACAGTTCCGTTTTCTAAGTGACTTTGATGTGTGGATAATACTCGTTTGACGCATTCTAGTTCCCGCCATGTTGAACTCTCAAACATTTCGTTTTTTGTCCAATTACCGAAGACCTTATCAGATAAGTCTCCTTCTTGGGTAGTAAAATACCCGCCAAAGCCTACATCTGAGGCGTCACAAAAAATGTCAAAATCTGACACAAAACTGTCTTCAAATTTGCAAATATCTACTCCCTTTCCGTTCAAATGTCTGACTTCTTTAACCCAAAAAAACATTTCGATGAAAGCTTCTTGTGCCATTTGAACAGGAGCGTCCCAGCTTGCTCTGCCCATACTAGTGTAAAATCTAACTCTGTCTCCTAAGACAATCTGCATAGATATCAACTGACCTACTATTCCTGCCAAAAATCTGGCATTAAATAAAGTTCTTCCATCTGCTATTTCTTGTGCAGTTTTTTGTAAGCAACTCTCAACTTTAGTTACCCTTTCATCTTTTACATATATTTTGCCCATCTTAGTATCCCACACATATCCCAGCCATTCAATATTTTGGCTAGGTTCCCATTGACACTTTTCATTGGCTATAAAAAACCCGAATTTTTCTAAATCTTGCTTAATCTCCGAACTGCTATTTTTACAGCTATTAAAGTCATCATCTCCCCCTAAACCGTCGTCCAAAAACATGACGACTCTCTTACCTTTGTCCCTAAAATATTTTATAACTTCCCTTAAAACCTTAGAAAATATATATAGCCTGCTGTTGCAATTCTAAATGGCAACACGTTAAAGATGAAATATTTAGTCATTCCATGAAATTCGAATGCAAATCCTAAGAAATTTCTGTGAATTTCTGCTATCTCGATGTGATGGTAGGCCGACTTCAAATCATACATGTAACTGAATAAGAAATCGCCTTTATGAAATAAATCACGAGCAGTTTTTGTATCTTCATATTTGTACCTAAACTTAACCAAATGAGGATTTATGTGCCTACAGTCTAGTACTAGTCTAGGTTTGTTTTTATTGAAAGCTACTGTGAGAGGATTAACCACTATTGGCTTTTTACTAACTTCAGATATGCATTTTTTCTTGAGTAAATTCCTTATCTCGTCCTTGACAAATTCGTGGTTATCTACAGCAGATTTGTTATTTCTTATTGCAGTACTCTCCGGCTCTGTTTTAAAAGGTAATTTGTACCCATTTTCTATTACATCAATAATGTATGTATTGCTTGTAACTGATTTCCATTCAGTTAGTTTACCTTTTAAATTACCTACAGGTGTGATAGGTGTTTCATTGTTAATTACTGAAGCCTGACGGCTATTATCTAGTTTGACAGACTTGTCGTTTTCAGTAGTATGATCTTCGTCGTCTTGACATAGTTCAGTTTCATTCGTAAATAAAGTATCAAAATCAAAAATACTTATCTTTTTCTTGTCGGGACATTCGTTTGCCCAATGACCTCTCTTTCCACAAACAAAGCACCTCCCTGGTTTCCATGCGTTTTCGTCTTTTTCTTTATTCGGCGGAACGTTGTAAGGGGCTGCTTTTCTGTTTTTTCCTCGCTTTGAGCGCTCTGACTTTTCTTTTTTCTCTGCTCTGTGTTGTGCTCTTATCATTTTCTTTTCGTCTTCAGAGTCTTCAGCGATAGGATTTGAGACGTACTCGTTTACGACCTTCCATCCTAATTCTGACGAATCAGCTAATTTAATTAACTTTTGTCTTTCCCGTACTAGTTCTATACCTTGTTCAATCTTCTCTCGTGCCGTGTTAACAGACTCCATGTTAATGTCTGGACCTTCTAAGTTTGCTCGAGCTTCTGTCATCTTAACAAGTACTTTAGATTCATGCTTGTATTGATTTTCGTTCCCTTTACGTTTAAAAGTATAGTTCTCCGTTAGGGTCTGTTCGAATCTGGACATCTGTGTTTGTGAAATGTCTTGTTGTGTTTGTTTAATATCATTCTGAAATGAAGATAGCTTAGAATCCATGATGGTAGTGATGCTATTAAGAAGATTCTGCTGAATGTTATTCACTGCACTCTGTACTTCTTGTGATATCGCCTCCTTTAACTCGTTCGGTATACCGGTGTCCATTTTTGTAGTTGTTGACCCGTCGGACGTGGGCTAGAAAGTGAACACTGCGGGAAATATTTCCCGCTCCAAACCTAAGTCACATTGTTAAAACACGTGACCCTTACATAAACATGCTTATGTACCGTTAGTACAATAATTTCTCACTATACTAACGTAACGTGAAAAATTATAAATATACCCTTTTCACAACGTGTTTATTCCGATTTGGTCAGGATTGTAGAATATACCGGAAGTTTAGCGAGATCGAGGCTAAGGGTGTATCTGTCCAATCAGTCGTAGATAAACAGATGTATAAATTTGTTATTTTTTTATATGTATCATAAATAAATTGCTTTACTTTCTAAGTTTTTGTTATTATTTCATATAAGCCATCATAACATATGGCAGATGCATGTCCCAGTCTCGGTGGCGTTCTTCAACATACGTGCTAAGCATTGTTTCTAGGGTTTTGTTTAATCGTTCCACCATACCTTCCGATTTGGGGTGGTATGGTGAAGTCCTGGTCTTCTCTATGTCTAACAGTGTACACATTTCGGCAAACAAATTGCTTTCGTATTGAGAGCCTTGATCTGAATGAATGATTCTTGGGACACCAAAATAGTCGGATATAACTAAAATATACTTGTTACCATTTTCTGTTTATGGCAGTTCACCCAGAGTATATGTGGCAATCCTTTCCATAGGATAGCCAGCCCGTACTATTTGCATTGGTGCTCGCTTTGTCTTTAAAGGATGCTTCTTTCTGGCACACTTGTCACAGCCCGCCACATATCTTCTAATATCATCTTGTTGGCAAGGCCAGTAAAACATTTCCCTGACTTTTCCGAGAGTCTTCGCAACTCCAAGATGACCGGATGTCTTCGCATCATGACAATATCCCAGAATTCGTCGCCTTTCTTTTAAAGGCACTACAGCCTGACTGTAATCGGCTTTGTTACTTGGGTGTTCCCACTTTCGGCATACCAAACCATATAACATAAAGAGATGATTAAATTGGCTCCACAAACTGCGCAAGAAATAGCTTCCAGAAACTTCATGCCATGGTGGACGGTTTCCTTTTTGTATCCAGTCCCTGACCATATTAATATGGATATCATCCTTTTGTGCTTCTAACAAAGGCGTTACTACTTAAGTTTAGTTTTGGTTGTTGTCTGTGGCACCGGTGTAAAGGGACTGTATCGCAGCGTCACCAGGTATCGCCTCAATTCGAATTTCGCAATGATTACATTGTCTACATGGGAGACGACTTAGGGAATCGGCATTCTTATGTTTGTTGCCAGGTCTGTGTTCAATTTTCCTATCGTACGTGGACAAAACATCCAGCCATCTAGCCATTTGTCCTTCTGGGTTTTTGAAATTCAATAAACAGCGAAGTGAACTATGATCCGTTCGTATTTTAAATTGTTTCCCGTACAAGTAATTTTTGAAATATTTTGTAAAGTGGACTACGGACAAAAGTTCTTTTCGTGTGACACAATATCTACGCTCTGACTTTTTCAGACATCTACTAGCATATGCTATCACTTTTTCAGTACCATTTTGTTCTTGCGAAATAACAGCTCCAATGGCAGTTGCACTAGCGTCAGTGTCCAAGATGAAAGGTTTAGTAAAGTCGGGATGAGCAAGTATGGGTGCAGACGCAAGGCAGCTTTTAAGTTGGTCAAAAGCTTCCTGAAACTGTGTATGCCATTCAAAGGTCTTTGTCTTTTCTGTAATTTTATGCAGAGGTTTAGCTATGGCAGCAAATCCCTCGATAAACCGTCTATAATAACTGCAAAACCCTAAAAATGATCGCACTTCACTCACATCTTTAGGTAGAGGCCACTCTTTGACAATTTTTTTGGTCCGTCGACACCCCTTTTTCAGATACAATATGACCGAGGTATTCGACCTCTTCAGAAAAGAGTTTACATTTTCTAGGCTTTAATTTCAGTTCGGCTAACCTCAATCTATCAAATACCGTGGCTAAATTTTTCAACATAACTTCCAAGCTGTTTGCAAATACGATCACGTCATCTAAATATATTAAGCAAATTTCCCATTGAAGGCCAGAAAGAAGTGTTTCCATAAGCCGTTCAAATGTTGCCGGTGCGTTGCACAATCCAAATGGGAGGACTCGGAACTGATAAAACCCCTTTCTAGTTGCAAACGCTGTTTTGTGTCGATCAGGTTCTACTTCCACTTGCCAGTACCCGGAGCAAAGGTCCAATGTTGAAAACCATTTTGCGCCTGACATTTGTTCTAGTGAGTCAGCTATCCGTGGTAGTGGATAAGCGTCTTTCACTGTCACACTGTTCAATTTTCGATAATCGACATAAAAACGAGTTGTTCCATCCTTTTTCTTAACTAACACAACCCCTTAGGGCCATGGACTTGAGGAAGGTTCTATGATGCCTTTGGATAGCATGTCATCTATTGTCCTGTTAACCTCCTGCTGTAAATGGAAAGGAACTCTTCTAGGAGGTTCCTTATGAGGTGTAACATTCTGTGTTTTAATACTGTGTTTTACTATTGTTGTTCTACCTAAGTCATCGTCAGACTTTGCAAAAACATCAGCATACTTAATCAGAAACGTCTTGATTAACTGACTTTCATTTTCTGACATGCCTGCAATAGTTTCCTTGTAAAGTTCTTCTAAATGAGGGGGGATGCATGAATGTGGATCTACTGACGAGATTTGCTTTGCAATGATTTCTTCAACCGGGCTTAACTTTGCAATTATTGTTCCAGAATAGATTGTTTGATTTTCTGCAGTCAAATTCATAAGTCTAATGGGAACATTTTCTTCAGCCTGTACTAGAGTTCTCCCCAAAAGACTTTTGCCCGAATTTATAAACTCTGAGGTTGGCTCTACAATACCCAATTGAGTATGCGGTTTCATTGAATCTTTGATTTTACCATAAACTATCATCTCGCACTTCGGAGGTACATTTATGGTTTCAATGTTACTCTATAGCACCCTATTTGTCCCTCAAAACGTAATGGTATCTCATGCCCATTTAACCAAACTATACCTTTTGATACATTTATTACACAGTTTTGTGATCTTTGAAAATCAATACCTAAAATGACATCTACATTGATGTCGGCTACCACAGCCACATTTGTGCAAACATATCCATTTATATCAACATATCTATTATCGTCTTGCCAAAAAGTTTTAATGGAGTGCCATCGGCAGTCAAAATTTCTCTTTCAATTTTTGACAGTACAGCATTTCCCATTGTTTGAAATAAACCTTTTGAAATAAGAGTAAGGGTAGCCCCAGTATCAATCAAAAGGTTTGCATTTTGTCCATTCCCCTTTGCCTCAATAAACATGCCTGCTTCATTGGCTAGTTTGTTATAACGCCTGTCGAACCTTTCAGTTTCACATCTGAAACTGTTTCCTTCTTATTGATCTTATGAGCTGACCAATTTTTCTTCTCGGGGCAGAACTTTTGTATGTGACCTTCCTTACCACAATTAAAACATGTGCGTTTTAAGTTTGAAAAACGTCTTTGTGTGTCAAAAGTCGGTCTTTGTCTATTTTGTTTGAGATTTTTCACTTCCTTTTGCAGGTCTGATAAGGCAGATTGCATGGTTTGTAATAATTTAAGAGTCTCCGTTGTTTCACTATTTTGCTGTTTACTATTATTATTTGCATCAGTTTCGGTTTCGGAGGCTGCTCTTATGTACCCCCGACCATTTCCTCTCTTGAGCTCTGCTTTGTTAAATGCTTCTAGCTCAACGGCATGGCGAACTACATCGTTGAGATTCCCGGGTCTGGCTTTTTTGATCCGCAGTCTCATATCGGAACTCACCAGACCATCAATAAATTGTTTCCATGGCAAGCGTTTCGCGAACATTATTTGGCGCTGTTGGATATGCAAGATACGCCAGTCTTCTTATATCTTGACCAAGTTCCGGTAAACTCTCGGAAGCTCTTTGCATACGTTCCCGCAACTGCGTGCGGTATAACTCAGTTTGATTGCTTGGAGAAAATCGCTCCTCTAATGCCTTTACAAGTTCATTATAATTTTGTCCCAGCGCTCCAGATAAATTGCCGAGGACTCCTTGAGCCTGTCCCCGAAGTGAAACTGCCAAATATAAACCTTTTTCATGATCGGTCCATTGGTTGAGCTGCGCACAAGCGTCAAAGTGCGACTTGTAGTCTATCCAGGGACCCTTACCATCGTATGTTGCCGGTTTAATAGTATTTTTGTTTCTTGGTACATTATCATCATTTCGTGGAAAACTTGTGCTGTGTTCTTTATGATTTGCTGTGGAACCCCTGTCTTGCTTTTGTCGACGTTCTGTAACAAATCGGCTATCTAGACTAGTTTGATCAAAGGACTCCCGAGCAACGTTTAAACCCTCGTGTTTACTATCAGCACCCGTTTCTGCCTGTGTTGTAGATTCTACCATGCTTGGGGAACTGTGCACAACCTTAGCTTGTGCACCGATTCCAACATTTCTTGATAACGACATCCCAACACTCGGTGTCTCTCTATTGTTTCCAGACACAAACCCAGAGTCGCGCTGTTTTGAACGCGTTATTTGTAGTGTATTCGGTGTGGATTGTGTCAGCAACAATGAATTTTCCAAACGTGCAGTGTGAAGACGCTGTATTTGTTTGTTTAGTTCTTCTAGTTCTAGCTCAAGATTTTGCTTTTCTAAATTATCAGGGTCATGTAAAACTTCCTCGTGACTTTAATATTGCGACATTTTCCTTAAATACCACAATTTCACAAAACTTTGACGTTCAACGAACCAAAATCTAAAACTCACTACTTGCAAAACCTAAATAATAATAATAATTTTTTTTATTTAAAAAAAAAATTCAACAATAAATATATACAGAAATCAAGTTTACCCAGATCCCACCGCTGCCACCAATTTTGTAACGTGTAAGGCGTGATATACAATTCGTATCCGTTTTCACAGAATCTGGGAAACCTTAATAAATTGTCTTTTTTCCAACTCGCAATTGAACAAGTATTTCTATATGCAATATTTACAACAGTACAAACAATCTATCAAATATGTGCTTAAATTGAACGACTCCCCAAACCACTTGCTTCGCACACTAGTAGGACGAATATGGAGATTCTGGAGACCTGTTTGATTATCAGATGTCTAACAGACACTGGAAGTCACCAGGTAGCCACAAACTTTTCCTGTTCTGAGAGGCTTCAATAGCATCAAAACAACTCGGAAGTCTGAAGCTACCGTAAAGACTTTGTTCCGTTATAAACTTACTTGTAAGTGTATCTCTCTGATTGACTGCGAAATCACGACGACTAACATACTTACTTGGGGAGTTTTTACGTCGTACACCGACAACTTAATGCCCTTGGTCCTACCATACCCAACTATATCGGTCATAATTAGGTTAGATAACTCTGTTTACACTCGATAACTGGTTCCCGAATTTATCTTGACTGGTCCCAGATAATTACAGGGAGATAGCAAAAAAGTAGAGGGCGACACTGACATTTCTATTTCCTTAGTATGTAAAAGAAAACATTTTAATTAACCATTTTATGGCTTTTCTTTCGTTTTGTGAGCATGTAGTTATGATCACAATTATTGTTAATGCAAACAAAAATGTTGATTGCAAGAATGTCCCTGTCAAAACAATTTCAAAGTAAAGTAGAAATTTGGCATTTCAAAATTATTTCTGTAAGAGAAAGGTTGTGAATAATTTTAAGAAAATAGTTGTTTTGTCAAGAAAGAATAATTAAGATAACCTACTTAGAAGAGAACAAAATTCATTTGTAATTTAATTTTCGTTGTTTTTTTTATTTTGAGTTTGATTCTTTCTATATTATTTCTATTATTATGTAAATTATATTCATATTTATTTTCATATCTTTATTTTTTATTTCTAACTTGCACATAGAGTGCAATTGATGTGCTCAAATGGCATATGTGGACAAAGTACATATACTTCATATAACTATTACTTTATACATTGAATTTCGTCAATATTATCTCAAATCAGAGTTGAAAAAATAATAGTGAAATGATTAATTTACACAATACACATATATGTATCTATGCACAATATGATGTCTACTTTGGATTAAAAAAATGTATTGTCTCAGTTTCTGATTCATCTTGTTTCCTTCAGATGAATGGTACTGCAATTACCTTTATTACCTTTGTACTGGCCTCAAAGGTATCTACCTGTTAACACCTGGCTTTTATACCCCTGCTGATACAGGATGCTATTTGTATTGTATATTATATACAAAATAACAAAAGGAACATTATTATGACAAATCACTAGTTTCAGTGGCGGATCCAGGGGTTGGGGCGTAAGGGGCGTACGCCCCCCCCCCTTTAAAAAAAACAAAAAGGAAAGGAAAAAAAAGAGAACAGGGAGGGTAACAACCAGCGCCAAAGGCAAAAATGGAATCCCCGCTCGTCCTCGCCATAAATTATTGCATTTACGGTACTAATTCGTTTATTATGATATCTCTGTTGTATACAATACCAAATAAAGGTTACTGAACACTATAACAACCTTGTGCTAAATAAATTCATTTTGATGAATGGAAATTGCGAGAATGCAGAATTTTGTACCATTTTTTCGAGAGCTTCTGTGGGCCTTAAGCGGCCCCCATACCCCCTGCCGTAAATGCGCCTCTGCGAGGCGCGGGAGGACCACTTCGTGGCCATTCTTTTCCGATATCCTCTTTTTACGCCCTCCCCCTTTCGAACATCCTGTATCCGCCCCTGAGTTTTATGATCCAAAAGTATTATATAACAAACCCCGTATATTTATATATTTTGAATTTTACCGCCAAAACCACATCCGGTATCGCCATTTTTCTCGAAGTCATGTTCAACTGCAAAAAATTTGTCATTTTTAAATAAATTGGAAGTGACTTCCCGAATTCAATATCTCATTTGGTTGATAAAATCTTAAAGTTCCATATTTCAACATAATCAGATGGGCAGCACATTTTTATGTAAGCAAAAAATTATTATGTTATTCTTGGACAAAGTTGGGTAGGTTGCATAAATTTTGACATTTTTCAACAGTATCCATATACAATTTTTCGGTAAAAATATCATTTTTTCAAATCAAATTGGAAGGGGTGTGCTCAATTCAATATCTTTTTTCACGTGATCTTTTTAAAATGGACTCAAAATATTGGTAATTTATCATACTTTTACGAGATAGCAGCACATTTTTTTGTTATCGATTAACTTTAATACAAATTGCAGAAATATATGACACGCCCGTGCATTTCTATATAAATGGACATCGCCATATTACGATCATAGCACAGGTGACCAAAGTCACGTGATGACCGATATAGTTGGACATGACCGACAACTTGACTTAATTGGGGAGTTTTTTTACGTCCTACACCGACAACTTAATGCCCTTGGTCGGACGGTCTGACTTGGGGAGTTTTTTACGTCCTACACCGACAACTTAATGCCCTTGGTCGGACGGTCTTGACTTGGGGATTTTTTACGTCCTACACCGACAACTTAATGCCCTTGGTCGGACGGTAGGTCGGACGGTAATACAAATTCTGTTTATATACTATGAACGCGACCTTCGGAGAAGACACCTCGGCGAAATGTAAAGTGTTCATTTAATGTGTTACTATAAATAGCTTAAATGTAATCCGTAAGGTATCGTAGAACTAATCAGATATCGCATTTATTTAGCACCAAACAAATGTTTATACATTTTCTTAAAACTAGCAGAACCAATTTTTGTCACAAATATATTTTAACAATAGTTTCGACTTGAATTCGTCGTTTACGATGATGAATGAAGGACAATCGTCGTAATTCGAGTGGGTGGCCATATATGAGGGTCGGGAGGACCTTTTTCGGGACGCCAGGATTGAGCATTTAATTGTTTTAACGGGAATTCGGGATTTGGTTAAAATTTGACCGGGAATTAGGGCTTAAAACTTAAGCGAGATCAGGGAAAGAACACATTTTTTCGCCGGGATATAAATTTACCTGGATTATTTTATGGTTTAATAAATGTCAAACCTTACATTGGTACGCAGCGATTCCGAAGATCATGGAATTATCACAGTTTACAAGTGTCCTTTTAGGTTATCCCATTACAATTCTGAACTTGTTTTTCGTTACTAATAATAAAATAGTATGAAAATTATGTCAAATTAGTATAGCAACTTCAGGTTGATCTACTTTTCAATATTGGCCAAATTGACAACATCTGGACAATTTTTTATTAACATTCTGAATTTTTCGGGAATTCGGGAAAATGTCAATTGTATGACCGGGAATTCGGGATTTTCTAATATTGTGATCGGAAATTCGGGATGATGACCCCTCCTGCCCTCCCCATATATTTCAAAGACATATTTTCTTTGGTATTTTTAACCATTTGGCTAGAGCACTTTTGATGAATTATTGTTTTTCAAAATGTTCACTTTGGGAATTGAAGTATACAAATTGTAGGTTTAGATATTGAATATATAATTGTGTCTTTGTACTAACTTTTTCATAAGTTTAACTTTGATTATACATGTACATGTTGGGGTAACACTACCTTTTTGGGAAAAAAATGGTAGGATTTATCTTTTTATATGTGTCACCTTTTTTCATAACTAAGTCACCGTATTGTTTAGTCCTATACGTATTCATAACCCTAATGAAAATTGCACGGCGACAATTTTCTAAGGTCTGTATGCCATAGTCGCTATTTGGCTGTTAAATTAAGTTCTTTAAATCCTATTCCCTAAATGGAATCTAAATTAAGAAGAGGATTGAAATTGTCCACACGGAGGGGGGGGGGGGTAACTAAGGATACTTTTAGGTACAGGTCTGCGGACGGACATTTGAAAACCCACCCCATTCATATATTTTCGGACATTATAAAACAGGATCTAATCATATATTGAATGATTAAATCAGACCTATTCATATATTTTATTACTGCATATCCCCATTGACAAAATAGTACATTCACTACCAAAATGATAAATTGATGTTAATGGAACACTTTTTTTTGTAAAATCACTGTGGTTTACATAGACTTAACTTGCTTAAGATGAGAATGTAGGCATGGATATATTTAGATAATTTACAACTACCCAATGATATATTTTTCAATGAAAAAAGCTACCTATTCATATATTTTGGAGAGCTAAAAAAGTGACCTATTCGGGCCGCACATCGTATTACCCTATATATACCAAGTTACCCCCCCCCCCCCCCCCCCCCCCGGTGATTGTCCACAATGTCCCATCCTCACAAGTCAGGGTTTCTGTGTCCACGAAACCCTGACAAACTTAGCTAGGAAATTCCTGGGCTAGAAGATTTTCATGGAAACATGTGGGCACAGAAACCCTGACTTGTGAGGATGAGAATGTCCGAGTCCTCGTTTGACCCGTCATTAGAAGTTGCATTCTTTCGATCGTCTACAGCTGATTTAATGATAACATCTGGCAATTAAAATCAAGTTTGTGACAAACACGCTTAAATTGCCATTTTCTCTTAAAATTTCTTTTAACACATCTCATTATCCATAATTGATCTCGAACGTATTTTTGTGTAATGTTTACATTCGATGCCATTGTCAGTTACAGAACCTATAGAGATCTATACACCCTTAGCCTCATTATGAACTGATAAGAGCGATCTATTTTTAGAAACAAAGACATTGTGAAACTCGTATATTACATCTATTCATATATTTGATTCTGGTCAACAATGTCTTTGCTTAGCAGACAGAACCATGTGAGGTCATTATCCATTTGGGATGGCCTGTGCAAAAGTAACCGAACGGGCGAGACATCAAAATTTTTTATTAAAAAAATCTTTCTTTCACTTAAAATTTCATATATGGGGCATTACATATATAATGATAATTACCTAAAAATGGATACAAAAGTATACGTGACCACGGATTTTTTTCTGGAATTTTACTTTAAAGTTTAAGAATGGTTTTTCTACTTTTATTTCAATGTTGTGGTCACATTGTACCACATTACACACTTTAGGAAGTGCTTCCACTGTAAAGACATTGACTGGAAAAAAATATATTCTTGTTCTACAGTAATGCCATACCTTTCAAAATATCCAACTCTTAAGCAATAGCAGTTATAAGCAAAAGCAGAAACAAAAGAGAAAATTGGGACTATATTTTCATCCTGCCATGTTTTGACATGAACCGGAAATTCATTCATTGAATAGGATAATGACCCCATGTTATCTACCTGATGCCATAAAACCCGGTAGAACAGGAATCATGTCGCCGATCGATCCACCAGGGGTGCTAGTATTAGCAATGGTACAGAAGGATCACAACACAAATATGGCGTCCATATCTCAAATGTAGTCTTAGGTTACGTAAAAAAGGATAGTACCAAAATATTCGAAAATTGAAATTCAATATCTTAATTGTAGCAAACTCCGACTATCCGGGCGAGCTAGGTGGGCTGGATATTGATGCCACTGAACTTAAACTACTCCATGCCAAATATGACTCATATTTGTTTAAGGCCACATGACGCGGTCAAAAACGAGCTTTTTAAGAATTCTAGTCAGTCCGGGAAGGGATAGTGCGAACTGGTGCTGTTTTCCGTACCATCAATTGAAAGTGGTACCGTCGGGACCGTATCGGCTGTACCGCATGCTACGCCTTTGAACAATGTTCCCTCGAAGTAAAGTCATAATTATGAATGTCCTTAACGACGTCGTTTGCAAAAAGTCCAAAATTCCGTCCAACGAAAGACAAAAAAAAGCGTTGGATGGCAGAGGTTCTCGGAATATTTGCAAACGACTGTTAAAAATATGATGTTTTTGACGACATATTAAACATTCGTCTATGTAATAAAAATGATAATCGTTCACGCATCGTGAATGTCGAAAATATGATAACTCGTGCGAAACTCATTCAGACATAACTAGTGCGCGGATCGAAATTCAAACCAGGACTGACGGACGTAGTGCAAACCTATATTCCACTTTGGTAGGGGACTAATAATTGCCTGTACGCAATGTGTGTTTATGTTTTTTGGGGTCGTATTTCGCGTTATTGACAAAATGTTAATTTTTTTTTTTTTTTTGGGGGGGGGGGGGGGCTGGGGAGCAATTCAATTTTTCCAAAGTTGTTCAAATTTACCTAGTTTATTAAGATCATTTTTTAATTTTTATTATAGATTAGACTAATAAACTAATCCAATCTGCAGTCATCACATTTGCTGTACAATTCAAGTAGCAAATAATGTTTTGCTTTCTTCGACAGTACCAAATAAAATACACCGGTCCTGTGTTTTCACTTCTTACGATATTTATTTTTCTGCATGTTCTGTTTTACGGCATGCTGTGGAATATTGATTGATTGATTGTCTGCTTTACATACAGAAAGCAGTATTTCAGCTACATTTAGGGCGGAACAAGTAACATACAATAAATCAATTCGGAATGATGGACCAAAGGGCAAAACTTTTGAATAACATTGGAAAAGTACAGGCTATGGGTAAGGCCCGAAATTAGCCTTCTGTACCGGTTATAACTAGCATACGCTTAATTACATTTACAAAATGGGTCTTTAGCATGCAAGGAGCGTGGTACTCTCCAAACACGTACCCCCGTGATCCGCGGTCAGACTTTCCGTATTATGATCTGACAACGCCCCCACCCCCAACGAGAGGACATCACCTATCCACCACCTGGGGACGAGCTGGGCAGCTCTATAGGTCGAGCACTGTGAACCCTCACAGTACAGTCCCAGTGTTGTGGAATACAAAGTAAAAAATCTGCTAATACACTTTTTTATGTTTTCAGTTTTTAGTCTAAAATGTATAATATGGTTGTAGGGTAAAAACAATATTCGTATTGTCATTGAATATAAACTTTATTTGTCGCCGCAAAACAGGTGAGAAATGATTGGCAAAGCCTGCATTTCTAATTGTTTCTAAGGTTCGTATATTAATTCTGACCATTTACGAATACTGTATATGCAGTTTGTTCATGTATTATTAGTTATTAAATAAAAAATAAAACATAAAAATCCTAATATAATAAAACTAGGATTTTTCGACATGATCAATATCTTGATTGTTGGATTGATTTTATCGATTGCCTACAGGGAAATTGTAATATTCTCCGAGCCGCTAGGTGAATACACATTTTTGATCGATGAAACTGGACGCATGTGAGAAAATACCTAGACAATAAAGGCTTTGTAAACTATGTAATGTCTTGGAAGATGAATATCACTTTTTCCTTAATTGTTCATGCAATCATAACTTAAGAATGATTCTTTTTGATAAAATTAAAACTAATCATAATCAAATATTTTCAAACTTACTACCAGTTGACAAAATAAAGTATCTGCTTCACCCACAAAATAAGTTTTTGACTGATTTTATGCGACTTTGTACAACAATCATTAGAAACAGGTCCATGTCAGTTAATGCTTAGTGCCACTACCACAACTACATTTGATACATGTATATTTATTATCTTTACAATATGTCATGTTTACTCAATTTCATTATGTTTTCAAGTTGTGTTTATGTTAATATTGCCTTTACCCTTTTGGGTGTAATTTTGCAATAAAGTTAATTGTTTATGATAAACCCGGAGAACGACCGAATATCAAAGTCAGTAAGTGTTTTTTACTTGAACCTGGTCTATCGTAAGAAATTTATTAGCAGCAGACGCGAGCATTGTTGTTGATAAGATGTTTGTGTAACAAACGCGTAGACCAGAAAAATGTCAATATTGGATTCTGCTCAACCGCTTGTGCAATGGACAAAAATAACCATATTTTAATACAGCTTTTAAGTAGTTTTTGACCCAGTAAACACGCAAAATTCTATTCATGTAAAACTATTATATTTGATACAATTAATTGGTTGTGTAAACTAAAAATGAAATTGAAATATGGACCTATTGAACAAGCCCAAAACAGAAAAAACAGGCTCAATACAGACAAATATTTATATATAAATTACGGGACGGAAATTCCTGTAATGGCCCTGTTTTTTTGTACTGAGCCTATTTTTTCTGTATTAGCTCTATTAACAGGAATTTGACCCCATATCATTTGGGTCGATATATCCCAGGAAACGAAAAAAAGTATTGTCGCGAACGACGTGTCACTTCGTTCGCGACAATACTTTTTTTTTCGTTTCCTGGGATATATCGACCCAAATGATATGGGGTCAAATTCCTGTTAATAGAGCTAATACAGAAAAAATAGGCTCAGTACAAAAAAACAGGGCCATTACAGGAATTTCCGTCCCGTAATTTATATATAAATATTTATTTGAAAAACAAACACATTTGCTTGCATTACGTAAATTTATTTTTTGAACTTCACGATTTAAGTTGCAAACCTGAAGTTAACAATCCAGATAACATACGGAACAAACTGTACGTACTATGGCACTGTTAGAAAGGATAAATATATATTTTAAGGTTAACATGTATACATTTTTACAGCAGGAATTTCAAGGAGTAAATTACTTTTTTCATTTTGAGAGTTGTTTATATTTAACTTTTATTATGTCCAAGATAGGCCGCATTGGATCGATTATAGCTATAATGGTCAAATACAAACAGGCACTAAATTTACTCAACTGTATAACAAAAGTATAATTAAATTGAGTTTCATAATGGACAAGTATCATGTCCTCGGGAAGCGGTATTGGACGTCGGATAACTGTATTAGACTTCGGCGTTGCCTCGAGCTAATAAAGCTATCCTCGACTCAATACAGCTTTCCTTGGAAATAATAAGTCAAATATGAAAACACCCATTTAATAACACTATAATATAGCGATGTCAGATGTGTAAGATCAGAAAACAGGTTAATATTGGATTCCGGTTTACCGATTGAGCAGCGGACAAAATTAGTCATATTTTAGTACTGTTGCGATTTAACACGGATCGGAAGTATTTTTAAAGCCAAAGAACAAATTCTATTCATATTATATTTTTTTTCTTTTGGCACACAGGGCAATACTAATTCATATTCCCCAGAGGTTAAATTTTAATTTCCATACGAACATACTGACAAGCTGTATGGACAATGTGTGCAGACCAGCTATACGGACTGTTTGGATTATTTCATAAACTTGTTACGAACTTATTTTGTATCGGGACCAACACACCCAACCTCGAATCAATACCGGGGCCGATGCAGATTCAGCCAGTTAGTAACACTTTATTATGTCTCCCAAACACAGTTTTGGGAGACCTATTGTTTTTGTCCGATCTCTCTGCTTCTCCCAAAATAAAAACTGGACACCATGATATAGCTGGAAAACTGCTGAAAATGGTGTTAAACACCATTAAAAAATACTTCAATTCAAAGATCGTCGCTTTGTCGGCAATGATAACGACAACAATACAGATAAAGTAAACAAGTATTTATTTATGTGGCATTATAAGTAAACAGTAGATTATTTATGTACAAAAGTTTTAAATAATAAAAGCAGACTCTGCAGGGATAGTCAAAATAAAATCCATATAACGAGAACCTTAATAACGACTGACTTATCTTTATACACAGAACAATATATTAAAACTTAACACGAATGAAACATGTTTAGAATTTTATACAGAGGAAGTAAAATGAAAACAAAAATAAACAAATAAAATGCTGTATTTTCGTGATGTCCATTTGGTATAATTCTGCCATTTTCTTGCTTTTCTGGTGTTCAGTCTCTGTCCCAATACGATTCAGTCTTCTATGGTGTATTTTCTGTGTTAAGGAACACATTTTTTAATGTTAATTATACAATCTTTATTTAGAAATAATAAATGATTAGCAGATAAAATTAGCATCCTCAAATTAAAGGGGCTCAAAATCAACGATCACCCGGGAGCGAAAGTGGATTCAGAATCCCTGATTTTTGAGGATGTAAAGAATAATGGATTAGAAGAATAAAATTACCTGTAGAAGTGGGCATATATACTGCATACAGGGGACATGTCAACGTAGCTAGCATATATCTATAATAAGTTTTAGTCCTTCAATATAATCCCCCTCCCCTAAATAAAGGCGGTAACACAAAACATTACCTAAATTATTTCAATTCCTTAAAGCAGTTTGCACTGTTAGTCAAACAGGTAGAAAGATTGTTTGTTGAGGTTAAGTATTTTAACATATAAATTACGAAAGTTAAATATCGTTGTTCTCAATTATTACCCCCCCCCCTTTTTTTTGGACTAACTTTGAATTTGACTAAGAAGTATGCCAAAGCCACGACAAAGCGTCGTATTCTAAAAGTCAGCAAAGATTTAAAACATGTGGATCCGTACACCAACGTCACAATAAATGAAAATTTGACAAAAACTCGGAATACACTTGCCTTTCCGGAGCGTCAGCTCAAAAATAATCATTTTATATCTCAAACGTGGACGGTAGACGGAAAAATACTATTGCGAGATGCGCGTGGTAGAATAACCCAAATCACAACAGACATAATACAAGTAAAATATGAAAACACCCATTAATAACACTATAATATAGCGATGTCAGATGTGTCAGATCAGAAAACAGGTTAATATTGGATTCCGGTTTACCGATTGAGCAGCGGACAAAATAATCATATTTTAGTACTGTTGCGATTTAACATGGATCGGAAGTTTTTTTAAGACCAATCAACAAATTCTGTTCATGTAATAACTTTTTTTTCTTTTGGCACACAGGGCAATTCTGAGTCATATTCCCTGGAGGTCTAATTTTAATTGAACATACTGACAAGCCGTATGGACAATTCGTGCAGACCAGCTATACGGACTGTTCGGGTTATTTCATAAAATTGTTACGAACTAGCTGATTACGTATCGGACCAACACAGACAACCTCGAACCAATACCGGGGCCGATGCAGATTCAGCCAGTTAGTAACAATTTGCGCTCCGAAAATTCATAGAGACTGATTGCCCCTCTGCAGTCAACACTGCATTCCCACCGACTAAGGCAACTGCCACGCATCAATCCAAATCATATGCTGCTGCCGTTCAGAATGGTATGTAAACATGGTACAAAAACTGTGCATTAAAGTGATGTCGTTCATTAATTATCAAACCATTGACAAAAAAAAATTTAGTTACTTAGAATTGATAACTATGTTTCTACCTTATAGTAAAGTTTACTCGAGCGTAAAGAGTTTACATAATGTGTAACCTTTTGTATTCATGACGTATTTTTCGCATACTCACTTCATTCACCTTTATTGTTTAAACGTCCTTTACCTTATAGTAAATAGAAAGAGTTTACATTATGCGTTACCTATTTTGTATTGCGTCACGTGTTCTTCCCACCCTCACTTAAATCCACGCTTAAATCTCACACTGTTTAAAAATCTTATACTGCATAAGATGTAGTAGAATAACGTAGTTTTTTTCTTTTTTCTTTCTTTTCGACAATTTTTTTAACAAACACTTGAGTGAGAAAACTCAAAGATAAATAATGGGTGATGAGAAAAAGCTCCTAGGATGTCATGTGATTTTCCCTTTTGTACCTCATGACGTATGTCTTTTGGTACATGCGTAGATCTTTTCATCTATGCAAGTACATGTACTTTTTCTTTTTTCAGTGTATATATGTTTAATGTTATCTTTGCAGTGTTTATATGTTTAATGTTATCTTTGCAGTGTTTATTTAATTTCCTGGATGAAGTGTTTATGCTCCCCATTGAAACACGCCGAATAATACACAAGTATTTGCTATATTTTACATACCTATACTGTAGACCTAATTATCAAATTGTATTATTAACTTAAAGTATATATTTTTCATATGAAGTAATTTCGGATGTTTTCATTCATTTATTTTTTTCCAAAATGACGTCAACGTGTAACAGTTAACTGTTTATAACTTCTTCCGGAACGACTGTTCCATGCCCGAGAACGATGCGCAGTGTCAAGCGCACAGACTACCATCTCATTCTATTCATTTAGACGAACGCGAACATGAAAGATTTCTCATGCTAGGAATTTATTTGCTCAGATCGAGGATTTGATCAACCAATGGCATCCACAAGTTTAAACATGGCCAACCTAGATCCTTTAATGTGGTCACTCTCTCTGTAAAGTCTATAAGTTAATAAAACAGTTATTTAATGCCTGTTCATGGAGCAGTCAAGCTATTTAGCTACAATAATGTAGCTCCTTTTTTTATGGACGGAGCTACAAAGAGATCCTATTACTCGTAATGGAGCAAAAATACTCTTGAGATTTATATATATTTTCCGCTATAAAACTGCTATTTTTGTTCAATTTATATTTTTTCCTTTCTCCGCCGTTCAGTTGACATTTCTACAATGTCTAATTAAGTAATTTTAACACTTTTTCGTAATCATGGCATTGCTGACAAAATTGATATTGTGGAGTGTAGAATTGTAGAATCGTATCGGTAAACATTTGATCCCAGCTAATGCAATAAAGCCGGAAAAAACTTGACCCGGATAAATATTTTACCAAATCGATTCAGAAATTACGCACTTCCGGAATTCAAATTTTGACAACAATGCCATGATTACGAATAAAGCTTAAAACTAACGAATTAGGTGTTGTAGAAATATCAGTTAAACTTCAAAGACATTAAAAGTAGCAATTTAGGGAAACATTTTAATAGCGTATTATATGCATAAAACCCCCGGGTGTGAATCACTCCCGGCTTGCTGCATTACGAGTAATGGGACCTCTTTGTAGCTCCGTCCATAAATCTGATCCAAAATGGCTTACTAATGACATAAGAAGACTTATCAGGAAAAAAAATCGCACTCATTCGAAAGCCAAACGTCATAATAATCCTTTAGACTGGTCAGGAATAAATTTCGACATATATATAAAGAAACAAAGTAACGTCTGCAGTGCGGAAAGCACGTGATACATATCAAACTAAACTCATCAATCAATTGTCCAATGTAGACTCGTCGTCCACATCTTGGTGGAAACTTTGTAACAATATTTCAGGTATAAAGCATGCATCCCTCCTTTACTTAAAAACGACACTTTAATTTTCGAAGATACTGACAAGGCAAATGAGTTAAATGACTTCTTTATATCACAAACCAAGCTTGACGACTCTATAGTAATGCTGTTGAACTTCCAAAACTGATAACTCCTGAGCACAATTTAAGTAATATTGTGATTTCAGAAAATGAAGTTGAAGATGTGTTAAAAATTCTCAATCCCGCTAAAGCTACAGGTCCTGACCTTAAGTTATTAGCCCTCGTCTTTTAATGGAGGCAGCAGCCCAGTTAAAATCTCCACTGTGTAGACTTTTTAACTTGTCATTAAATAGAGCTTATTAAAAAGCTAATGTTACACCGGTTTTCAAAAGTAATAATCCCAGTGAAATTAAAAACTACATGCCAATATCCATTTTAACCATAATGGCGATGTGTCTACAAACATGTACATAATTATTTAACACAACATAAAATTATTACTCCTAATCAATCGGGTTTACTAAAGGAGACTCGACAATAAACCAACTTGTTAATATTTCTAATGATTTTGGGAAGGTCCTAGACAGTGGTAAAGAAATACGGGTGGTATTCTGGGATATAATCAAAGCCTTTGATCGAGTTTGGCATGAAGGCTTGCTTTTTAAATTGCAAAAGTATGGAATTTCAGGCAACTTACTAAACTGGTTCACAAACTACTTAAATGCTAGATATCAACGTGTTGTGTCACATGGCAGTTGCTATGCATGGAAGCCAATTAAGGCAAGGGTTTCCCAAGGGTCTATATTAGGTCCACTCTTGTTTCTATTATTTATAAACGACATAGTCAGCATCAAACTATTTGCTTATGATACAAGTTTATATTTAATTGACGATACCCCTGAAAATGCTGCAAGATTACGATCACAAAATATTATTGACCGTAAAATTATGGAACAGATTGCCACTGCATACACAAAATTATACATCGTTAAATATCTTCAAACAACGAATAAGTAAACGTGTCATAAAGCCTCCAGATTATTACTACGTAGGAACCCGACTGGGACGGGTATTACACACCAGATTGCGACTGGGGAGTAGCTCGCTAAATGAACACCTCTACGTACGAAATCTGGTGGATTCTCCTAACTGCAAATGCGGACATGTTGAAACCTCTTCACATTTCCTCTTAAATTGTACAAAATATGATACCATTATGGAGGAACTAATATTATCAATCCCATTTTCAATTCCTATTGATTCCCACCTTTTACTTTTCGGGTCAAATTTACTAAATACAATCCAGAATAAAGAAATCTTTTTAAAAGTCCAGAAGTTTATTTTAAAAAGCAAACGATTTGTCACTTCTCTATAAAAAAAATTATGAAGTTACATACATTTAATCCAACACCCTAATGTTTTTGTTTTCCTGTACTATTAAAGTTTTCATAATTCTATGTTTTTCTTCTACATTAGCAGGTAAATAATACTTTGTGATTTTTATAACTAATGTATGTTGAAATCTCAAGCATGCAAATAACTGTTATGAGCTTTTACTTTATGTGATATATATTTATTATAAACTGTTTTGTATTCTTGTTGATTGTTGAGTATTGCTTTTTTGTCCTGTATTGTATTTTTCTGGGGATAACTCACTTAGTGTAGCAAGAGGCTGGATGTGGTTTTGTACGACCTTGCAAATCTGTATTATAAGGCACCTTATGCTGCGCCAGGGTTTCGCAAATGGGCCTGTTAGATAGAAAGATCTATTATTTCATATAAAGTAAATACAATTTTACACAATATAAAGTCAATTCAATTCTATACAATAATTGACATTGACAATTTAACATTATTTCTATTTATAATTGATTTGAACCAAATCTCCGTAAATATGAAAGTAAGATTCTTAAAACCATATATTATAATATTTGAATAAAGTTAAAACATAAATAAAACAATTTGCTTCTTTATCAAAATAGTAAACATAAATTGTAGCAACCTTTTACAAAATAAAAACCAACTCGTCTGTTAGATGGAAAGACACAGATAGTGTTCCCTCTAACGAGACTGTTATTTATACCCCTTTAAGATTTTCCCCTGATTGCCTATCTTGTCATAAATGTTGGTACTAAATATTTTTCCTTTAAAGATACCGCTTAAATTACGGTTTGTCCTTTTAACCTTGTCCATTACCCTCCAATATACTATAAAACTGTCGTGTATTACCATGCATACTTATGTAGCAATTGCGAACATGGTTTTAGTGCCCTCCGTACGAATCTCTACATGTAGTCATAAAATTTGTACACACAATACACAAAGTATTTCTACAAAATTGTTAACAACATAAACTTTCACACAATTTCTGGTTACATATTTTCTATAGAACGATGCTATATATTTTTATACAATTTCTATCTACAATATATTTAATTAGGAGATGGATTAATATAAACTGTTTCAGCTTGTTTCCAAATCCTTTTGTGTTATAATTTGTATTGTGTGTGATATGTTACATGTATATGCAATTGCAAGATTTCAAATTAAATATGTTTAAACTACGAATACCTTAGGATTTTTATTTAAATTAACTTATTTGTAAATCGTTGATATGACTATCCTAACATAGCTTCGTTGAACACCTTAAGATCTAAGGACAGTCCTTAGACATATCCCAAGATCATCTTAGGTATTATTTTTAGAGGTATCTTAGAATACATTTGTTGACACTATCCCAGATGTTTAAATAAATTGTAACGTTATTTTAACGGTAATTTAAATATGATGAAAATTTACATTTTTATTATCTACATCTTTTTTGCTTTTTCTGATCTAACTTTTTTCTGTAAATGAAAATGTTATAATATATTCAAATCATTCTATAAAAGCAGCATTATATTTAATTTAATAGGTCAACAACAACAAATACACAAAGTCGGGATACAAGAAACACAAATGGTTGACTGTGGTGCGAATCAATACACAGAATTATTACAAAAAATTAAATCCTCATATTAATTACAACTAAGTTAATGGTTAATATATTTTTTTAGTTTCAAACATAATATTTCTATAGCACACCTTTTTAAATAATATGTCAATCTCTCAACCATTCTTCTAAAGATATTTGTCTTCATTCCGGCAAGGCGGCCTCGACAACGAATTCGTGTATCTAAAAAATATAAAGCGTTAAAGGAAAAATCAACAGTTATACTAGTCCTAGATTAAAGTAATTACAATTGGTAAATATTTTTTTCTAAATGTTGTTCGTTTACATAGCTTTTTGTTTCGAGTATCTTTTTCTTAATGTTTCGAATTTTCTTTGTATAACTGTCCTACAGATGACAGCTGCTTTTTGTTACTGTCCAATAAGAGTACGATTTTACCGGTAATGTTTATTCACTTAACCGGAATGTACAGAACATAAGCCTTCTGTAGAGCACAAGTACAAATCTTCAGAGGTAAAACGTGTCGAGTATAAGCTACAATAATGTATCTCCTTTTTTATGGACATTATTGCAGCTAGGTGTCGAGAAATTCCATTATCGCAAATTAGTGTTAATAAAGCTTAGAGTTGGCATTGCTGTCCATAAATCTTAAGAAGACGTTTGAGGATAACTTTGGGCATATTTAAAATGCCATTTTATAATTACCGTTTCCTTTTCCTCAACAGCTACGGGTTTTTTCCTTGTTATCGTGTCAGTTATTTCATACATAAATAAAATATCCATAAAAACGCTTCTGAAGTTACTTCTTCACTTAACTTGATCCATGAGTTTACCGTGCTATTCTCCTCCATGACTTCGATATTGGCTCCTACTGCGACAAATTGTGACGTCGTATGGTCCTTATAGTTACTATGCTCGAAAGAGAGGCTTTTCCGTTACGGTCCTTTTCGCCAAAGTGACATCGGAGTGTCTTTTTGTTTTTCTCCGACTTTCGATAGGAAATCTGGCAATCCCTTGTCATACCCCCAAACGTATGCTTTAATTCGCAACTTCAGTGTTGATTGTGATAAAAATGGCTACTTAATTAACAATTGGCTATTTCCGTTTGAAAATACTTTTTATACATTGCTGTAATTTCATAACAAAGAAAAACAAATATAGCAACATAGGCGTAGCACCCAGAAAAATAGTGGTACGGTCGGAGATGTGACCAGTAGGGCATGAGTCTGGGGCAAATTTACAAAAAAAACTTGTGCGGTTTTCCGTACCAGCAATTAAAAGTGGTACGGTCGGGACCGTATCTTCCGTTCCGCTTGATACGCATACCCGTTAAAGTCTTGTATTTTTTAAATCCACATTAGGACAATCCCGTCAATCCAAATTTTCCAATGACGTCAAAATCTGATTTTGATGGTGAAGTGTTACAGTTACGTTACAGTAGCCCAAAATATATGCGGCCGAGTGTTGTTGTACTCAAAACTGTCAGGGACGAGGTTCCTTGCGAACCTCTAATTTCTTTGACAACAATGATTTGTAAAAATGTTCCGTTGCTGAACAGACCCGCCTCCAGTTTTGCAGATTCTAGTCCCTTGCACTGTTGCACCGACGGGATCATTAACGTAACATAACTGCGCGAAATAAGGACCAAGCAGTTTTCACAAAGTCATTTCTGACTGTGTGTATTCGTCGTATTCGTCGTTGTTCTTAACAAATAAAATAGGTATAAATTAAACTGAACAGGTTCGCCGATGTTTATAAAGAGATGTATATAGACACGAAATAGAACATTCAATGTATATTTTCACGTTCAATCATTCCATAGTACTCTTTAACTCTTTATATGCTATATTGCAGTTTATTCCCGTTAAAAATATATGATCATTAATTTATATTCTTTTATGATTGTCCTTATTTATCTATTTCTCGCGCGACATGGAATATGTCGAATACAATTGGAAGCAATGTGATACGCAAAATGGATATGAAAAATACATGGTGACGTCACTGGCAGGGAGTGAGATATTTTCCCGTATTTAAAAAATTCAAATGTGCTATGATCAATGTCGTTTATTATGTTATTTCGAATTTGAAAAATGTTTTCATTCTATATGCGTTCACTGTTTTAATGTCAAAACGCCCCATAGTCAAAACGCCCCCTACCAAAACGCCCCCATCAAAACGCCCCCATTTTCCAAACGGAAAACAACTGTACGAAAGGCTTCTTCACCACTTTAAATGCACCATCTAGATACCATCGATGTCTCTGAATTGCTTAGAATGTTCATCAGTATCTGTGTCATTGGTCCAGGTGGCGCATATCGTCAACTTGAACGTCTGTAACATTAAATTCTTCTGGAATGAAGCCATGAAGTTTTCCTTTTCCCTTCAGGGTACCAGTCTCTACTATGGTGATCGTAAAGGAGGTCATCTTCGGGTTCCAGGTTTGGTACAGTGTCATCAGCTAATGATCTAAAACAGAACATTTAAACTTTGTTTAAACATATTTTATTTTTAATCTTGCAATTGTATATACATGTAACATATCACAATACAAAGTATTTCACAAAAGAATTTGGAAACAAGATGAAACAGCTTATATTAATCCATCTCCTAATTAAATATATATCACATAAAGTAAAAGCTCATAACAGTTATTTGCATGCTTTATTTAAATTATTTCATATCAGTAAAATTATGTTTGTTTCATTTGGATAAAAAACAAGGTCAGCTGGTATAAATTAATCTGCAGTAATTTGACATGAGGGCATTATCACGCCGCGGGCGTTATCACGTCGTGGTAATGCCCTCTCCAGTACCAAGCAGCATAAAACTGTTATTTTTAATTTATATAAATAAATATATTTATTTCATATCAGTAAAATTATGTTTGTTTTAATTGGATAAAACAAGGTCAGCTGGTATTAATTAATCTGCAGTAATTTGACGTGAGGGCATTATCACGCCGAGATAACGCCCGTGGGCGTTATCACGTCGTGGTAATGCCCTCTCCAGTAACAAGCAACATAAACTGTTTTTTAAATATATAAATAAATATATGTAAATTTGCAACATAAATAAAGAAAAAAATGTCATTCAGTTTAGAAAACAGACTGTGTATATTGTGAAAATGCCGAATGATGATATATCATCAGGCCAACATCCAAATCATACAGCTACAAATAACATAATACAGTGTAAACTACATAGTATCTTAATTCTTCAATGAAATAAATACAATAGTTGCTTATATAGAGGGCATTGTCATGATATATTGACAGCACTGGGGACAGTGGTATTGCCTTCAACATTGATAATGCCCTCGCCTTTGGCTAGGGCATTATCAATGTTTCAGGCAATACCACTCTTCCTTGTGCAGTCAATATATCATGACAATGCCCTCTATATAAGCAACTATTGTATAAGTACATGTACAACCTAAACGAAGAAAAAATTTCACCTTAAGTTTAGAAAACTAACTGCATATTGCCTGAAAATTTCAAACAATGATTTTTTTACGAGGACTACATTCAAATCATACAGCAAGCAGCTACAAAAAAATAATGCAGTCTAAAACACATGGTTTATTAATTCTTCTATGAAATAAATATAATAGTTGCTTATATAGCTGGCATGGTCATGATACTTGACAGCACTCGGGAGAGTGGTATTGCCTTCAACATTGATAATGCCCTGGCCTTTGGCTCGGGCATTATCAATGTTTCAGGCAAAACCACTCTCCCTTGTGCAGTCAAGATATCATGACAATGCCCTCTATATAAGCAACTATTGTATAATTATTTCATTATTCAGTAAAATTATGTTTGTTTCAATAGGATAAAAAACAAGGTCAGCTGGTATTAATTAATCTGCAGTAATTTGACATGAGGGCATTATCACGCCCTGATAACGCCGCCCGCGGGCGTTATCACGCCGTGGCAATGTCCTGTCCAGTGTTTTAGAGTTAAACTTAACATTTGTCATCAAAGGATAGTAAATGATTGATTCACGCATACAAATCGTACATACTAAACATAAATAAAATATTTTTTTCAATATACTTGTAGATTAAATAAATATTGAGCAACAAAAACATGCAAAACTTAATTTAAAAACCAACCACAAGCAACACAAACTGTTTTTTTAATTCTTCAATGAAATAAATATAATAGTAGCCTTTATGGAGGGCAATGTCATGATACTTTACAGCACTCGGGACAGTGGTATTGCCTTCAACATTGATAATGCTCTAGCTCTAACGTTTTGGAAAATGGGGGCGTTTTGACAATGGGGCGTTTTGACCTGCACCCTGTAAATTCTATACATAAGAGGGTTCAAAGTTTATGTGATCTAGCCAGGAGGCATATTAAAGCTGTTATTTATATACATTGTATGACTGTATTGTGACTACAAATAAACTGTTATAGGATTGAACACCGTTTTCAATGGATTTATAAGACCAACTCACTCACAAACAAATAAAAGTCCGAAGGACTTTAATGATATGTTTGTGAGTGAGTTGGTCTTGTTGATATACCGATAAATCCATTGAAAACGGTGTTCAATCCTTATAATTCTTTAAAATTGAATTAAGAAATAAATTTTCCTATTAAGGTATTCTCAATTCCATGTTTCTTGTGTATTTTAGTAGCAGGGATTGTCGACCTAACGTATGAATATGTTGTTGATTTTTACGTACCAAATGTTATTCATAAACCCTCTTTTGATTTTAATAAATACAACTAAGTTTTAAATTAAATCTATAACTTTATTTTCTTTATCGAACACAAGAATAGTTTTAAATTTAATAAATCATTAACGTCAATTTATAATGCAAATATAATTTGTCATCGCCATCAATATTGAATGCCGCCATCTGTGTTTACATTGGTTACGCTAAAAATAGTTCGGTCAACGTCATTTATCCTAAAATAAATTGAGTCAACTTCATTTATCAAAAAATAAATTTCGTTAAAACCTCAACCGGAAGTAATCTAGATCAATCAAATAAACGAATTTCTAAATATGCAAATCATATTAGAATTATTTTGGAATAAATTGACGTATTTTATATAATAAAGCAGTACATTCAAATATATAACGACATTCATCACCTAATTTTGAACAATTACTCAAATAACGGTAAGACATTTCTTAGTCTTCTAGTAGTGGTTCGTCGTTCTATATCTACATAACGTAATTGTAACTATCTTTAGTACTAAGGATATTATTTTCAGAATATATGTTTTGAAAATTATATAGTTGATTGCTTGTGAAGAGTTGTTCAAAAACGAAAATCAATGCTGTACATACTGGTCCAACAATCGCTGCTTTACAAGTTGTTTTAAAGTTTTTATAACACTATGAAAAATTTAAGAAACCAAATGTGTGTAAAGCCACATTTATTAAAAGTATATTGAATGAATTTTATTCTATCCTTATTGGATATCTGCCTATCTCGCCATATACCATATTATTGGGTGTGGTATATTTAAATTTAACAACGTCTTGATGAATTTTATCACATCCATAAAGCAATATTGGTTTTATTTACTTGTCACATAATTCCAGGGTGAGTTTTACATATAGTTTATAGATTCTTCCTAGTTTAAGCACTTCGAACATTGCTCTATTAGCTTTACCTGCCTGCTTCTTCTTAGTGGAATCCAAATTAAATGTTTTAGTAAAAACAATACCGAGATAAATAAAACTATTAACTTACTCTATTCCATTGTTGTTATAGTGAAAAGTGATATTAGGTGGAACTCCTCCCAAGCCTAATACCATAGCTTTTTTGTTTTATTTACTTTTAATTTCTAATGCTCCCAGTACTCTTGAAATGCAACTAGTTGACATCGCCAGTCTTCAGCAGATTCCGCCAGTATGTCGTTAGCATACAATAATATAAAATAACTTTAAATAAATAAATAAATAAATACATTGTACGATAATACTGACTTTAGATTGGCTGGAAAGTATTTTCCATCAGCGGATTGTAAAACAATTTGCGTCACGGACACACGCACCCTTTGACGTCAACAACCCGGTTTGTAATAAAGTTGCACTTTGTAACAAAAATTTCAAAATTATCTTTGTTCTCGGCACCTTTTTATGTTATTACAAACCGCGTTGAAGGTGTTTGTAATAACATAAAAAGTTTCTAAGTTAAGATGCCTTGGAAATGAACTGATTTAATATATTTATTGAAGTACATACTATACATACTAAGTTCATCCAAACAATCTAAACTCTGTGGATTTTACCTTTGTTACAAAGTGGGTTATTACAAATTGCAACTTTATTACAAACTGGGTTGACACCTTCAATGCGATGTGTATAAACGTTAACAAGTAAAAGTTTCCAAATTAAATGGTTTGATTGATTGATTGGATGTCTGCGTTACGTCCAGCGAGCAGTATTTCAGCTATATTCAGGACGGGAACAAGTTAACAAACAATAAATCAACGGAAAATGGGGGTGGGATGGGTCACAGGGAATACAACTTTGACTGCCACTGGAAAAGTATGGAGTTTTGTTGGGTAGGGTCGGAAAATTTAGTCTTTTGTAGCGGCTATAATGAGCCTACTCTTTTTCGAAATCTACAAAAGGGGTCTTTATCGTGCAAGGAGCGTGGCACTCTCCAAACACGTTACCCACTACGGTCCGCTGTCGGGCTTTCCGTATTATGACCTGACAACCCCCCAGGAGAGGGTCTCCCCTATTCGCCACCCGGGGACGCGCTGGGCTGCTCTGTGGGTCGAGCACTGGGAACCCTCCCAGTATGGTCCCAGTTAAATGCTTTGAGACTGAAACGATTTAATATATTTATTGAACTACATTCGATAGATACTATGTTCATAAAAACAATCTCCACTATGTGTATTTTGCCTTTATTACAAAGTGGGTTATTACAAACTGCAACTTTATTACACACTGGTTTGATAGCTTAAAAGCACTTTGTAATAAAACAAAAATTTCATTACAACGTGAAATTGAATAGTTTTAAAAGATCGACTTGTTTTGTTTTGGGTTTTATGCATTGTGCCGAGAACGAAGAAAATTAAAAAAAAATACTTATTGGAAATTTTTATTACAAAGTGCAACTTAATTACAAACAGGGTTGTTACAAATTAAATAACTCGAGATGATACAAAGCGATATACAACTCCACTTATTGCAGTATTGTACATGAAGTTCTGGCGGAAAGAATTGACGTTATAGGGCGTCCTAACAGTCATAAAATTGAAAATTTAAACTTCACGTAATTAATGTTGTTGTTCGTTCATGAATTTTCATGTCAGGTGACATCTTCTGATAACTTATCGACTTTCGCTGTAATATCAAGAGTAGACACGTTTGTTTTGTAAAGGTATTTAATTTAATTATTCAGTTTTTCTGTTAATTGCACATACGACATTGGATCTTTGTTTTATTCCGTTTATAGAAGAGAATATATAAATGGAATTTACATGTGTATAGATCAGATTATATTTACAGGTAGAAGTCGCAACAAAATCAGGTTAGTTTTTGTTTTTACATTTTGAATTGGAGGTAAAAGGGGGGGGGGGGCAGACAAATCCGCCCAGTTAACCTATATTTCTGTCCGGTAGCCTTTTTTTTAGATTTCCTGTGAACCCCTATTAAACAAGTTACACATGTTTTATGCCGATGTTTATTCGGTTTTCATGGACATTTAGACGTATTTATGTATGTATTATATGTATGAATTATGTGTATGTTAAGTGAGATTTGTTTTATAAAACTCTTTTATAAATTATTTCTCTTTGTGATGTAAACAATATTTTTACAGATATCATCGGATTAGATATTTAAATTTTTACACCTTGCGTAAATTATGTAATCGAAGCGGAACGACGGCGGCCATGATGAAAAATTTTCACAGGACCCAATACGGGATACAAACATGTCTTTGCGTTACTTTGTCGGTGTCGTATAATTACAGGTCCGGGTCTCCCGGATCCGTAATGTTAACATTTTGGGTTCGCTTTCCATCGATTTTTGTCTATAATTATAGATCCGGGGTGAATCATACTATTAGTATTTCCAAAATATTGTTACGATACAGGGGCCAGTATCATGAAACATTCTTAAGGATAAAGATAATCTTATCCCAATCTTATCTACAAAACGTGTATCACGAAGCTCTCTTTGGATGATTAACAACTCTTAAAAATATGGAATTTAAGGGAAATCGTAATTAATTCGTAAGTGTTCTTAAATTAGAATCGTAATTTGAGTCTCTGGAAAGTCGATATTTTTTTTACGATCATCTTAGTTCATTTGGTAAGTTCGTTAAGCGTGTTTAAGTGTATCACGAAAACTGTTTTTCATAAAATCTTAATCCAAATGATAGGGGTACTCCAAGGCGCCCGTACCTCACACGTATGAAAAAAAGATGGCTGTTGCAGCATAGTTAACCATTACGTGTAGACGAAATAGGATTTCAAAATGAATATTTGGAGATCCGCACTAATCCTTTCGACTTTTTGGACGATCGAGGCATCACTAGAGATTATAGATTAGATAGACAATCAATATTTGAAATTTGCAGAGAAATGGAAACTGACCTAAAACGGGACACCAGAAGATCTTGTTTAATATCACTTCAAGTCACGAATGCTGTCCGGTATTCTGCATCCGCCAGTTATTTGTATTGGACAATACACGATGCTCACTTATGGAAGATGGAAGATGCGTTTTAGATGTTTGCATAGATGTACGACATTTGCACCAGAGAGAAATGTCAATATCATAGATGCAACTGCCGTTTTGCACAATAAATACATAGATCGAAGAATTCCTCTAGATGAAGACCCAATTAAAAATCAGGACGACGAAACAACATATGCTGAGATACAAAGCTATACCACAGATAGACACAGAAACAGGGAGAATTTAATACAGAATATCTTTGCTTACATGTAACCTAGCTTGTTAATTCGAAATACTTATATCAGCTTTTGATTTGAGCTCATGTATATTATGAATAAAAAATCATTTACACTACTACTAAAGTATATAAATATGCTTTTTATCAACCCAGTTTTTATCAACTTTTTGCGCCCAATAATATAGCTTCAAAAAACGACACAACTTCCCACCAAATACTGATGTACAGTCAACTTAAAGTACAAAAATTAAAGGTAATTACAAAACTACCGAACTGGGATGATCTATCTCGTATGTCCAAGAACAAAAACCAAAACAAGACAAAGACATACCAAGAAATTAAAGATCGCAATTGTACTGAGACTTGGTACAGGCATTTCAAAAGAATTGGTTGGTTAAACCAGGTTTTATGGCTCTGATACCTCCCTCTTCCATTACGATCTTAGTAACACAAAACACAGCACAGTTGTGAGACACAAGAAGGATAGTGAGGTGATCATCCGAGTACACACAAAAAGCCAAAAACTAATTAAAACAATCACGAATCATTTCTTCTGACATAATTTAGAATTTTTCTACCAATGGCTGATATCGAAAGAAAAACGTTTTAAGGGAACGTATGAGACGTACTTTCTTATAACCTTGCTTTTAAAGCCGGCCAAGTTGTGAAATATACACACCATATGCTGGTGACGAAACTTAGTGTCTAAATATTGATATTCATGTGAATAAAACTAAGTGTGCCCTCTGAGCTATAGATTGTTTAATGCCCCACCACGAAAGTGCAGGGGTACTGTTTGTCCGTCCGTCTGTTATGCTTAAGTTACTATTCCATGAAGGAAGTATGATATAGTCATGAAACTTTACGCACGTATGCATTAGGATATGAACAAAGAAAATCATTATAAAATTATATCCCCCAGCATCAACTTTATGGTTAAGTTATTGCGGAAAAAGACAGGTTGCAGAATTGGTGCATCAGGTCTTTTGGACATATTCTTGTCTCCTAATGATTTTTGGTGTTTTTGTTGACTTCATTCTATGTTTTTTCTCTGTGCTGTTACGGCTGTTCGATGTACATAGTATGTACAGAAGAGTATAGTTATATGAAGGTCCTCATTAAACATTGCCATTATATTTATTAAAAATTGTCATTCACTCATCCCGAAATTCGAAGTTAAAAGATTGAGAAGCAAATAGGCATAACTAATACTAGGGAATACGGATACCAAATTTCCAAAAATATAGAACATATATAGCTCCTGAGATATGCTCATAAAGCTTAAATAATGCTATTGTATATATTGTAAATGTTTCAAGTCATTCAACCAGAAATTCAGTCAAAAAATAGGGATGCAGATGTGCTGACTAGTACTGGAGCATATGCACACCATGTTTCATCAAACTAGGTCTTATATATGTTCTTGGAATATGGATGAGCTCATAAAACAAGTAAACACCCCTCTAGTAAAGCAACACCTAGGTCTCAGGCGAGACATTGACATTGACTTTTGACAAGTTTGAAATATTGCTAATAATATCGTCGTACCAAGTTGAACTTGAAAAACTGTGAGCCGCGGCTCACAAATGAATTCCCCCCCCCCCGAGGTTCACAAAGATTGTGTGAAATTTTCATACAAATCTATTTACTATTGAGGCATTTAGGAGGAGTAGCGGATAAGAGATGGGTACAAAATATCCATCAGATCAAAGTTAAAAATATAAGGTGCACATCTACATTATGGCACGAGGATTGTGTGTGAAAGTTTCATGAAAATCAATTGAGGGGTTTAGGAGAAGTGGATATGCGATGGGTACCCGGAGGTGTAATGGAAAGACAGATGGACATATGGTCAATCTATCCTAATGTTCCTTTTGTAGCCCTTTTTTAATTAAGCGGGGGGGGTGTTGACAACAGAATAGCAATATTCCAGTTCCACATTGCAACTTAGCTGGGGAAATAGTTTGTTTTACCTTAAAAAATACTGTTTAATATTTATTTTTTCTAATATCTAAATAATTTGCATAAACAATTGGTAAAAATAAGACTAAATTTCATAGTTCATAGGAAAAGTCGCATATTTGATTTTGTCTATCGACTTTCCCGCGATTATAATAATTTTCTTAAAAATCAGAAGCGGTTTATCCGGAAAATCTCGCTAAGTATAAATTTTAAGTGGAGTTCTTACGACCATCTTAAGAGTACGGGAAAGTGCTTACGAGGGGTTTCTAGATACACTCTTAAATCAAACATAAATCTTACCATTTCTTACTTAAGATTACACATAAGTGCACAGTTTCATGATACCGGCCCCAGGTACACATTTTAAGAGCCTCGTAAATATTTTTTAAATAGATTTTGCTCTTTCTGTGATAAGAAATTAGTTAATAACTATGTGATAGGATTACCGTTACATGGGATATTTATACAATAGTTGCTTATATAGAGGGCATTGTCATGATATCTTCATAATAAATCCCCAAAAATACAAATATAAGGTAAAAAAAATTTAAATACACTATGTGTATTTTGCCTTTATTACAAAGTGTGTTATTACAAACTGCAACTTTATTACACACTGGTTTGATAGCTTAAAAGCACTTTGTAATAAAACAAAAATTTCATTACAACGTGAAATTGAATAGTTTTAAAAGATCGACTTGTTTTGTTTTGGGTTTTATGCATTGTGCCGAGAACGAAGAAAATATAAAAAAAATACTTATTGAAAATTTGTATTACAAAGTGCAACTTAATTACAAACAGGGTTGTTACAAATTAAATAACTCGAGATGATACAAAGCGATATACAACTCCACTTATTGCAGTATTGTACATGAAGTTCTGGCGGAAAGAATTGACGTTATAGGGCGTCCTAACAGTAATAAAATTGAAAATTTAAACTTCACGTAATTAATGTTGTTGTTCGTTCATGAATTTTCATGTCAGGTGACATCTTCTGATAACTTATCGACTTTTCGCTGTAATATCAAGAGTAGACACGTTTGTTTTGTAAAGGTATTTAATTTAATTATTCAGTTTTTCTGTTAATTGCACATACGGCATTGGATCTTTGTTTTATTCCGTTTATAGAAGAGAATATATAAATGGAATTTACATGTGTATAGATCAGATTATATTTACAGGTAGAAGTCGCAACAAAATCAGGTTAGTTTTTGTTTTTACATTTTGAATTGGAGGTAAAAGGGGGGGGGGGGCAGACAAATCCGCCCAGTTAACCTATATTTCTGTCCGGTAGCCTTTTTTTTTAGATTTCCTGTGAACCCCTATTAAACAAGTTACACATGTTTTATGCCGATGTTTATTCGGTTGTCATGGACATTTAGACGTATTTATGTATGTATTATATGTATGAATTATGTGTATGTTAAGTGAGATTTGTTTTATAAAACTCTTTTATAAATTATTTCTCTTTGTGATGTAAACAATATTTTTACAGATATCATCGGATTAGATATTTAAATTTTTACACCTTGCGTAAATTATGTAATCGAAGCGGAACGACGGCGGCCATGATGAAAAATTTTCCAGGACCCAATACGGGATACAAACATGTCTTTGCGTTACTTTGTCGGTGTCGTATAATTACAGGTCCGGGTCTCCCGGATCCGTAATGTTAACATTTTGGGTTCGCTTTCCATCGATTTTTGTCTATAATTATAGATCCGGGGTGAATCATACTATTAGTATTTCCAAAATATTGTTACGATACAGGTACACATTTTAAGAGCCTCGTAAATATTTTTTAAATAGATTTTGCTCTTTCTGTGATAAGAAATTCGTTAATAACTATGTGATAGGATTACCGTTACATGGGATATTTATACAATAGTTGCTTATATAGAGGGCATTGTCATGATATCTTGATAATAAATCCCCAAAAATACAAATATAAGGTAAAAAAAATTTAAATAAAAGCCATTAGGCAATAAGTCCGTGCATCTCCGTCAAGGACGTTAAAAACCCCCATAAGTAAGTAAGATATCTTGACTGCACAAGGGAGAGTGGTATTGCCGGAAACATTGATAATGCCCGAGCCAAAGGCGAGGGCATTATCAATGTTAAAGGCAATATCACTGTCCCGAGTGCTGTCATGTATCATCACAATGCCAGCTATATAAACAACTATTATATTTATTTTATTGAAGAATTAAGAAACCATGTGTTTAAGACTGTATAATGTATTTGTAGCTGATTGCTGTATGATTTGAATGTTTGGTCTCATTATATATCATTGTTTGGCATTTTAAGGCAATACACAGTTAGTTTTCTAAACTTTATGACATTTTTTCCTCATTCGGGTTGTACATGTAAATATATATTTTTATAAATTAAAAATAAACAGTTTTATGTTGTTTGTTACTGGAGAAGGCATTAAAACGACTCGATAACGCCCACGGGCTTTATCACGGCGTGATAATGCCCTCACTTCAAATTACTGCAAATTAATTAATGCCAGCTGACCTTGTTTTATCCAATTGAAACAAACATAATTTTACTGATGTGAAACAATAACCTTTATCACCGACTCACTTCTAGAAATTTATTACACCCCTGTTCGTTACTGTGAACTCTGAACTGTTATGATATTTAAGTTTCTATTAATGGTGTAAGATGAAAGTCAGTAGCATGGCCGAAAACTCCAAGCAGTTTTAGTGTTTTTATTATAAACAGTCCAACACCCATAACATTTACAGTTTATAGGTCCGCCTTTCTGATCAGATTAATAGCCCCAGACTCATACATTTAACAGTTTACAGGTCCGATTTTTCAAGTTACATGTAAGCCACTGACCCATGAGATTTTCTTGGGGTCCGCATTTCTTATTTAACTTATTGCATAACCCCGCAGCTCTAAAAATTACAGTTTATATGTATGCTTTTCGTATTAATTTTAAAGGAAGGCCCCATAAAATGTACAGTTTATGGGTCTGCCATTTTTATTAATTTTTAAGTCATTTAAAAGCCTATTAACACATGTAAACAGATATAACTGCGGAAGTGATCAAAGTAGAAATAGAGTTTTAAGTGATAATGATACTGGTTGGACTATTAGATAATACACACATTGATCTGCAGTATAGACTATAAATGTCATCGATCTTAGAGACTTGTGCATATAAGGTTCAAGTCATATTTGCAAAGACCAACGATTCGATCACGTTCCGTTCCGGTTTCCTTACAAATTATGGTGACACTTGGAGTTTATGCCACTGACAGCTTCCATATTGCAAATGGTAAAATGGATCCGCTAGTCTTCTTGGACTCCCCTCTGATAAGTGCATATATGTATATATGTATAATCTGGATAACAAGATATGAAGTCCACAATCGCATCGACCTCCATTGTCACTTATCGACGATAATTAAAACATCGCTTGGGTTTTTTTGTTTGTTTGATGTTTAACGCCACTTTCAGCATTTTTTTCAGCTTTATCATGGCGTCCAGTTTTTATCGGGGGAGGAAGTCGGACTACCCGGAGAAAACCCCCGACATTTGTTAGGAAAACTTGCAATCCTTGTCAATTAACAACAGTCATTCAATTTGAAAATATTATTTTCAACAGTGTATGGTTAAATATTCGATTAAACATCTTCCAACCCCCCCCCCCGCCCCCCCCGCCTTCTTTCTACCGTTCAAATATCAAATGGCCGTCTCCTATCTTGAGATAAATTACGGATGTGGAGCTTTCCCTGCGTCTTTCAGAATATTTGCCATCACCGATTACGATACAATTAACATGTTGTTTTTTTTAATTTGTGTTGTAAAATTTTTCACAGTGAGTTTCAGTCACAATTTTAAAGTTGTTTGGGTTTTTATTCGTTTTTTTTCACATAATATTTCATAATTTTGATTCAACTTTATAGTGCTAAACTGAACAAGTATATCTGGACATGTCACCAAGTTAGCATAGAATTATTAAACAGAATAAAATCGATAGCCAATACCTGATATTTGCTTTACTGGTTTTCCCTTAGCCATAGAGTATATCGTGTTTACATAGTGTGAATCCTAGTGGTTAATTAGTTCTTCTACTATTGATCACATGGTCTGTCAACACTGAAGTTGCGGGTTTGAATCTCACCGCGTGCAGTGTGTACTCGACTCAATCTTAATTGACAAGGATTGCCAGTTTTCCTACCAAAGATCGGGGGTTTCCTCCGGGTACTCAAAAAGCACGTAATTAAAACGAAAAAAGTTTGAAAAAATTCATCCCTTAGAATCGTGCACATGTTTCAAGTTAAATATGGGCAATAATTCAGTCACGGAGGGGGAATAGTAAAAAATGTCTTGTTAGACACTTTGAATAAATATTTGTTTGAATTTTTGGATGGTGGATAGAAATGCTAGTCATTTTTACGATTTAATGAGTCAATTTGATGTTATTATTAAAAAAACGTCTTATGATGTATTGCACTCAGCAAAAATGTTATCCATTAGGGTCATCAAAAGGTTATACCCATAAAAAAATCAGGATGAAAATCGTGACATTTGGATACTGAACATTTCAGTTCATCTCCATAACATTGTTTAATGTAATTTTTAAATGTCTGCTAAAATCAAACTATTGCTGTAAAATGTTAGATTTTCCGGGAAATGTAAGAGTTTGCCATTAAATCAGAATATTTTTCAAAAATTTGCTTTAAAAGGGTGTCAAATTCGAGTTACGTAGTACGAACAGATTCGAGGGCTAGACTGATTGTGACCGAACATTGGAGTTATTGTTAGTGCCTAGTTCAGTACTTCATTGAAACAAAAAAAATATCTGTAAGAATAATAATAATGACGCTTTTTATGTCAAAACCGTGTTACGTACTCCATTGTCTACTTTTACCACACCTGGCACGAATTGGGTTATAATCCAGGACGAACATTATAAGAGAAAAGAACGTATTCTCAAAAATGGGTTCATGTGTGGCTGGGATTTTGCTGCTTTGTGATAGTAAGAACTTAAATATAATATTTTGTAACGATTACGCACTTCAAAACTTGGGTTGTCTATACTTAGAGCAAAAATGACTAATTATTTTTTCTAATTCCACTATGACCTGACTCCTTTTTGATACTGTTTGTTTGATCTTAGCACTTTATTTGTCACCTTTCACACTTTTAGTATCCTTAGTGAATTCTAGTCCATATGGCAAGCAAAAATAAATGGTACTAAGTTTATTTAGATCAACGATGAAATTCATTGCATGTCTTGAAAATGACAGAGCACAAAAACACGTGCCACCAAAACACTGTTGCATTTTAAGTACACAAACATTGGTGGTGTAATTACACTATTCACAAAATCAGTAGCGAGCGTAATCCTCATTTTGCCAGGAAAGCTCGGGGAATCTTTTTCCAAATGTTTACCTCTGCTGTCCCATCTACATCAACGTAATGGGTGTATTTTTTAAACGCTGACGTGTGGCAATTGTTTACCTTTGTTGCGTACAGCGGTCTAATTCCGATCGATTTGCAGGCTTCTACCGGTTGCTTTAATGCCACCCCACAGTATAACACTTCCTCCGCCCAATGACCGACTTCGAAAAAGACATGGATCGGCGTAACGTTCAAATTGACACTAATATGCTCCAGAGCGGCCGTTGCTGCTGTCAAGGTTGAAAAGAGACTCGTCTGGCCCATTTAACTCGTGCTCTTGGTTACTCGGCTGCAGAACAGGGCGTATAGCCTGTACTCTTGCACGGATAATGTCCTCGCGTATCTGTTACGTACGTTCCTTGTACTGATCGGTCTGAATCTCGGAATGGATGTGGCTGTTAAACTTGACATTTGAAACCGTTAACAAAGAGGTAAAATCCGAATATAGTTGTCCTTGCGACGTGTGGTTTCGCGTGGATGTCCGTATCCAGGGCGGTCTTGGACTTGATTTAATTGTTCGCAGCAAATCAAAAAGAAACGTGTTTCTATGGCAACCATATTGCCTAGCAACATCAGTCTGAGTACGTCGAGACAGCAACATTCTAATATAGGACGTATACAGATTAGTTAAAAAGTCTCCAATGTTTTTCGATCAAGGATAAATTTAAATTTTCGTAAAACATTTTGTAAGTTTATATTCCATTTCTGTTAAAAAAAAATCGATATATTTATAACATATACCATCATTTTTTATATAAACTCTAACATGTTTGTTACTGGATACTTCACTCATCAACACGTCATTGTTATAAAGGTTCGGATTGTCTGGTTTGAGAAGTCTCTGGTTATGCTGTCTGTTGTGTAAGGGTTGGAGCTATTCAAAACATCCGTTGCCACAGCGGGACTATCTACATTTAAGTAAAGACTGATGTTGTCAGCAATTAATTTGATAATGATAGACGACTGTATATCACTTATAATATTGTTAACAAAGATAATAAAATATAGGTACCAGGATAGACCCCTGAGGAACTCCAGCTTTTATAGTTCCCTAGTCAGATGACGAATTATTTATTATTACCCTTTGTTGTCTGACTGATTTCACTGAACTGTGTCAAAATTCAAAGCTCATTTAAGTTTGAAATAAATTTTAGCCGAATAGTTATGAAGAGAACATTGTGTAGCAGCTGCTAAAACGATAAGATAATATACTGACGACTAACGGTAAATAACTCTTTTCAGCAATTCATATATGCCTCATTTTAAACAACAACAGACATTTTTGTAAAAGGACGTTTTTATTCAACTATGACCAAATAATATCGATTCAAGCTCGGTTTTTTGGGTTTCACTTTTTTGTAAAATTTGTGCAAAAGAGCTTAAGTCATTAAAATTTTCAATTTTTTATTTATTTAAAACTAGTATTTACATTGACTGAGTTGACATACCAGGAGCCTGAGATTTCTGGGTTACTAAAGGAACATTATCTGCTTCCCAGTTGTCTTGCTTATTAAAAAAAATTGCATAGCGAAAATCAACTATTCATCATTTTGTTACCAGTGCTTGTCGTTTCTTGAATAATTTGTTCTTTAGCTACAATAATGTAGCTCCTTTTTGTATCTTACATAATGTATTAGTTTTAAAACTTTTTTCGAGTCATAGCTGTGTTTTGCACAATGTATGATTCCGGATTAGTTTCGGTATAAATATTATTCGCATAGTTCCGGAATTTCAATTTTGTCAACAGTGCTATGATAACGAATAAAGTGTTAAAACTACTGAATTAGGTGTTTTAAAAATATCATTAAAACTGCGGACACATAAAGAAGCATGTATTAATATAGGGAAACAGTTAAATAGTGGATAACATACATAAATCCCCTGATGTGAATCACTTCCGAGCTGCTCCATTATGAGTAATTTGACCTCTTTAGCCACACCAAGATAAAAGTAATACAGAAAAAACAAGCTACATACTTATAGCCATTTATTCTGGTACTGTATATGCCTGAAATATTGTTGTTTTCTGAATTACTTAATTCTACTGCGAGCTATGTAGACAGATAAGTACACATCAATACATGTAACACCATTCAGTAATTAAGATGCATTCTTCATTTATTTTAGATTTTTATCCGAAGACATGTCGGCCACAGGATCCGTGCGTGGCTTTATGGAGTTTGACGATTTATGTCGTGGTTGTTGTCAAGGATATTCCGACAACCTGGCGCAATTGTTTGATACATGTGATATCGGAAAAGGGCATCGACACAAAATAAGTTTTAAGCAAGCACTGAAGAGATTACGAAATAAAGTAAAAGATACACTTCAATTAATAGAAAACAATTCATTAAGGAACGTAATTAAATTCACAATAGGAAAAACGTTCGTGAAGAAACGGATTGGCCATACGTTTAATCCCATGAAGAAAACAACGTGGACCTTAGATGGAGGAATAAATGGTCGATGGCAGAGCTATAAAGCCGACGGTTACGACGGTTTGGTAGTCATTGGATGCATTGAAAGGGACCTCATTCCAGACGACGTCATACAGTACAACAAGTCGATAGACATGAACCAACAGATATACGCACTCGGTTTGGAACAAGCCTTAATACAGTATTATACGTTGTACAAACCGGATGTAAGATTGGGTAATAAGTCGTACGATATAGGGAATTTGTCAGAGGGAGGTTATAAAGGAGGCATAGTGTATGTTGCAAATAAATTAGGACCTGAGCCTGTCTTAACGGTAGGTCATGTTTTAATGTTAGCGATAGCTCAACAAGATAAGTGTCTTTTGTATGAATTTAAGTGTAGTTTTATTTACATTGTAACATTTGAGCAAATTTTCAACCAATTTTTGGTATCAAGTGTTTGTTTGAGGATAAAGATGGAATTCCTGGTCAGAACTCACAACCTGCACTGGAAAGACTGACAATCGTTGGCAATTAAGGTTAGAGGTCAGTCAGATCTTACCCCAAGGCAAACTCTAACAGCTGTATATTTATACTGCTGTCAGTCTACTGATAGCAGTCTTCATTCTTATGTACATTATAATTGGTCTGATCTTAATTTCTATTTCAGTTCGTAAAAAGGTGCTCCATTTATTTCAAAATTTATGTGTGCCACATACACTTTGGGACAAAAAGACTGGAAAAATTTATCCAAGATAGATATCTTAAAACCATTCACAGAAAATATACACAGATTTACAACCATCTTGCCCAAAAGGCAAACTATAACGTTTTAAAGAAGAAGAATACAAAGTCTGATAGGAATTAGGTTATTTAAGTGTCAATTCTATTATTTGAATTTTTTTTCAATAAAATGTCATTTGAATTGATACTGTGCAAAAATCATTTAAAATAAATACCTTTAAACGTCTAAATCTGTCCTAAAAAGTTACCTGAAAGTGCTAAAATTAAAAGTTCTCCAGGAAAGTTATGAGTGCCCAATTATTCGAAACAATTTTATCTTGGACCTGTAAAATAATCAACATGACAATAAGTTCATCTTAAATATCTTGATATTTTCTATAGAAATATACCTTTTCACAAACATGAACCCCATAACCATTATTACGGCAGACTTGACCTTCATTTAATGATTCAACGATTATGTCAACGTATTTGTATTTGTACGTTCCCTACTAGTAATCCTGCGTTGTATTAAAACACAACTAGGTATACACATGTTGGTGCTGAGTACTTGACAAGTCTGGTTGATGTGACTTGTCTTTGATTCCAATTTCACGGATCCGTGGATACGTTACAGTTATATGATAAAGTAATTTTTCTCTGTAACCATACGCTTGGAATATAGGTCATAGTACACGACAGTCCGGTTGGTGTCATCTGACTCTGCCTTAATTGCACCCCTGTGGCTACATTAAAGTCAGTTCCGCAGTAATCATCCGTGGTAGGATGACAATATGTGGTATATAGATTGCTTATACAAAGTAAAATGACTGTCAGGTAGGTGTTACTTGATCTTGACCTCAATTACACAATCCTGTTACTAATTTATATTTTAAGATAATTTCTCAGTAACAATGCAAAATAGGAGGACAGTATTTGGTGTAAAATGTAGGTTACTGATGTGAACATGTGACACATATTGGTCATTGATCCTGACATACAGCTGATCATTGAATATTGTAAAGTTTGCCTTACATAAGGGTAAATTTAAAAAATCTTAGGAAACCAGACATTTAGCTTTAGAGATAAATGCAAATAATCTTACAGTCATATTATAGATATGTTGACAGAATGTTAGTCATTTTTGTTACTGAAGCCAGAAATAACCTAGTTTTTACTTGTTGCGGAATCAAATCAGGACACACTAAACAAGGAAATACATTGTAATCTGTTTATCAATGACGATGTTTCTAATTTGGAAAAAAATGTTCTTCAGGTTTACGGTATATACTTTTAATCTGGTATATTTAAATGTACATTTGTTCCACTATTATTTTAGAAATAATTTATGAAGGGTATTATGTTGTACTAACTTACACAAGGACTGGGCCTTTATATTCGATTATTTTTAACCGAGCGATAGCAAGGTAGAAAGTATGAACATCATACTATACCCAGAATGAATTATTACGATTTTAATATGACCAATCTGTTTTTTTTTATATAAGAGGGTCCTATAGGCCATGATTTTCTAGCCGCAATTTTCATTTTGAAAAAAGTTTGGTCAAGAAAACCTTTCAAGTTTGCAATGTACGGTGGACAAAATAGACTTTAACAAAACATTTACTAGTATTGAATACTTTAACATAAAGTGCCATTGATATGCCTTTTTTTATTATTCTTTTTATTTAAATCAGAAATTCAAATTTCAGCTGTTAATATTGTGCAACATTTCGTGACGTTAGGTCGCGTTACGCGTGTGCTACGTGGGGAAATATAGGGTAGTATATCGTTTGACGTTATAAGGATGTCATATTAGAATTGATTATTATTCGAGAGTCTTCAAAATCCAACCAGAATGTTGCATGATCAACTTATATTGCTGCGTCTATAAACACCAAGCGACATCGCAATATAGGTTTTAAAGGTATCGGTATTGCATGTTGTTCAAATTTAACGCTTTACAATTCTTTCAATATCATATTTTGCATACCTTAGTTCGGTATTTTCGGTTTCCCGAAATGTAGGAGGAAGGTAACTCATTGAGGTTATTATTAGGTCCAAAGGCCGTTTATGATAAGTTTGTGAGTGAGTCGACCTCGTTCATACATCGATGAATTACCGAAAATAAGCGTTTAATCCTTATGATTCGTCCAAAATTGTCTTTATATATTTACATTCTTATCCCCAAAATAAAATTTCATTATAAGTGTGGGACGCGTAGGAATATACACATCGAACTTAACACGAAGACGTGGTCGGTTTGAAGGGAATAACTGGCATTGACAACACATACATTTTACGATTTGCCGAGAAGATTATTAATGAAAACAAAAGAAGACTCAACAACAAAAAATATTCCGTATACTAATGTTCCTCATTATACCCGCGGTTTATATTAACGTCATATGTGACGTCACATCTGTTCAAACGCAACGCAAATCTAGCTAGACGCTCTTTCTTAAATACGAACAGGAAAAACACTAGTTGTCGAATGTTAAATTGATTTATCAGTGAAAATGGAAGGAGCTGTGCTGAGACATGGAGTTGGTGATAAATCCGTGCATCTTGCTCATTTCGTTGATTTGTTGTGACCGAGAAAAAAGAAGGTAGTTTTACCGTTACGGCAATTGTGTGTATTTGAAATGATTCATAATTGAAATTACAAGAAACGCAATTTTACCGTTTATATACCTTCACACTCGCATTTCGTCCACATTTGAATTCGGCCATTTCCCGTCATTCAGCAATGTGTACAATGAATCCAAAACGAAGTATACTGTTAAAATATTTTCTTGTATGTATTTCTATAAAACAAATGATTTCATAATAATAATAAACAGCTGGTTCAATAAAATAGCTTTCCGTTTAAGCGATACATCGCTCAAGATATTTGAATCGTCAAAATTCGAGTGTACTGGCTAAATTTATTGTCTGAAGCGTACACGACACATGATCGCCATATTTGTTTACTTTTAGCAAGAAAAAAGTAGTTCCCCAAAAGTCGTTCATCAAAGTATGAACGGAACTAGGAAGTACTGGTTTAAGTCCTTTTGACCAATCAAAAATGATTATAAACGTAAACGAATGTAAGATAAGAACTATAGTACGGTGAAACCAAGCGTGGAATTGTAATGAAAATCTGAATAAAGATTGAAAGTGTTCTGTACCTGTGCAAACCCTTATCCGCCAAAATTGCGGAATGTGGCATTGTTTTGTGAAAAAAGATTCATTCATATCAAATGACTTTTTTGTTATAATAATAGAGTACAGTTAATAAGGATATGTCTTTTTGTAATACAAAAGAGGCCCAAGACAGAGAAACCGATTTCTATAACAATAGTGGGACATTTATGTAAGATATTTATACAAGACCAGCAAATCGTTATATTGAAAAAGTAATAATAATTATAATTCAGTATATGGTTTTAATTGTTATATAACAAAAAACACGGTTTTTAGGACACCAGCGAAGAACAATATTGAAAGATATGTAAGTACCAAAAAAGTTAATACGGTTCCTTATATTTTAGGACGAAGACGACAGTGAACTGATTAAAGAAAGTAAGTATACTTGTATGTAATCAACCGTGTTAGGATACCGCTATTCAGAAATAGATGTTTTAGTGTCAATAAGAAACTTCCTCTAGTGTTTTCAATATATTGAGGCCGAGGTAATTTCAAGTCCATGGTTGATATTACATTCTAATAGAAGATCTTTGTGAATAAGTTTTTAAAAATTTTAATTGATTGATGTTAACTGATTGATGTTTTTAATATAAACTGTTTTAAATGAATTCGACTTTGTAAGAATGAGACCAAACCAATCACAAACTAAAATATGTAGGTGAGTTCACTTCATACACCGATAAATTCTTTAAAAACAGCTTTTATACCTTATAGTTACGTCAATTTAAGAATCAATGTCTTTTTAAGCCCTTACTTATTTAAATAAGCGTACGATAGCAGTCGAATAATCAAAATGAAACAATGAATGCTGAAATTATTAATATTAAACCCATCTGTGAGCAATACTTCGGATATATTCAGAGTTTTGCAGTTAGCGCAGATATTGTCCAACACGGTTGTAACAAGAATTGGAGTTTCAGAGCTATTGTACATTGTTTACTTCTGGTGGGGGAGTGGTTGATAGGATATTAAATGATCCCGTTTCTTGCCTCAAATATTATATTTTGCATGTATAAAATATATTTTTGCTTGATCGGAGTCGAGTTGTTACAGTTAAACATTCTATTTATATCATCTGTTGGAGTCCTTGTTTCTTTCAGATGTTATTTCAGAGGACAAACAAAGAGCATTGGAACGTTTAAGAATAGAGCTAGACAAAATCGGATTTTATTTTAATCAGACCATATCTTTAGACAGCGATTCCTTTTTCGTAGCATGTTGCAATCAACTTAATAGGGTTGGTATTCCTCACATGGATCATACCAGTCTTCGACAATTGTTGGTGGAACAGATGAAGTTGATTTCCTCGGTATTTTAAGTTCGACAGTATATTATTTATATTAATTATTTTGTTTTTGATGGTGTTTAATGCCACTTTCAGCAATTTTCAGCTATATCATGGCGTCCAGTTTTTATTGGGGAGGAACACGGAGTATCCGGAGAAAACCCCGACCTGCGGTAGGAAAACTGGCAATCCTAGTCGAGAACACCCTGCATGCAGTGAGAATCGAACACGCAATCTCAGTGTTGACAGACCACGTGATCAATAGTAGACGGACTACCTTAACCACTCGGCCACCGAGGCCCCCAATTATATTAATTAAATAATAATGTTAAGTCGTTGTCACACTTAGATCTACTTCTATAAATAGCCTCTGGAAAAGTACAAACTAGACTCTACGACAAACATGATGACTACAACGTTCTAATTGCCAACTTAATGAAGAGCAACATTCCAGCAGCTCCGACGTATTGTGTGTACATTTCAAAAACCTGTACGTTATGCAAGATTCTGCGATCGGTATTCTGTTTCCCTAAACCGCTCACTGTTTTTGACTTATAAGTTTTTTAAACAAGGATTTGTTGTACCTAGGTTGATGTCACCATGAAATAATTGATCGTTATGTGAAATCCATTTATTATATAGATAGAGATGAAATATCGAATTTTCCGAGTGACAGAAATCACGGTAAATCACATGTGAAAATTATCGTATTTTCACTGTCGGGTTTATTCCCGCCAAAATTTTGTACTATACATATATTCATCCGCCGTTCATAAAATTTAGGATTAAGCATTAAAATTTTACGAAAACAATTTTGATCTATATAATAAATAGGATAATCAATTGGGCATCGTTAATATCCAAAATATGATCACTCGTGCCGCATAAAGCATCAGATTAAACTCGTGCACCCGTTTAATCAGATGCGTTATGCGGCACTCGTGATCATATTTTGGATATTCACTCCGCCCAATTAATTATCCTATAATTCTCGTGTTGTTTGGTTGGTTTTCTTTGTTAACTTTCTTACAGCTCGAGTTTGATCGGTTCGATGATTTTTGATGAACTTACGACCATTTGAAATTTTCTTAAAATAACAGTTTTCCGGATTTTTTTCTGAACGGTTGGAGGTATAGGGTTAATATTTGGTATTAGTCAAAAATCATCAGTTTCAGATCAAGTTTTAAAGTCGTTCCGCTTCGACAATTTTTGACAAAATTATGGCCTTGGACTTGCCGGTAGTGGTGATATTGCATATACACTACTATCCACACTTGTTGATGAAATTTTCAGTTTTTGCCCTTCAACTTAAAATCCTTTACAACATAAGTTATACTGTGAATTTGCAAAAATGGTCGGCAAGACAAGGCTTACAAATTAAATACCTGATTCAAAATTGTCTGATGAAACCTTTTAGATGTTATTGCCCTTTAATGATGTTTTTTACAAAGGTATCAGTTTTTGTCTTGAAAGATAAAATTTATATCAGCTAAAATAAAACTGTAAATGCCAAAAATGGAAATCCTTGGAATTATTTAATTGTCATAAAATGATGCAATGACGCCTTGTAGGAGTTAATTCTCTTTCATGACAATTTGTAATGATATTTTCAGTTTTACCTATTAAATATTAGAAAAATATAATAGCTAACGTGTAACTATAAATTAAATAATGATCCGCACGACGAGAATAACGAAATTCGGTTGATGACTCCTTATAAAAGTTAATGTTTTTAAGAATGATGATTTAAACAAAAATATCACATTTTGCCTTATAAATTATAAAATTTAACAGCCAGAGTAAAACTGTATGTAGCAAACATGACTATTTATAGAAGAAATTGTCCTTAAATGACAATTTTGTTTCTAAATTGTTAGGTTTTGCCATGTTTCCGGTTAATTAAACGTTTTAACAGAACGAAAGAAACTTTCATAAATGATCATCAAGACCACACCTACACATTCTTTATTCGTCCAAAATTGTCTGATAATTTGTATATACGATTTATTGCTCTTTAATGATGATTATGAGATTCTGACTTCTTAACTAAAACCTATAACTGTTAAACTCTAAATATAAATATTGAAAGTACAAGGCATACACATCCTTTAATCGTCCGAAAATTGTCGTACAACTCTATATAGAAGATGCTACCCTTTATTTGCAATTTTTTATGCTATGTTTAGTTTTTGCCATAAAAGCAGCAACTTTAAAGCTATGACAGCTAGAACAAACTGTTGTTGCATGAACGATCAGCAACACAAGGCATACAAAATGCTTAATTTGTCTAAACTTGCCTAATGACTTCTTATAGGACTTTGCTTTTGAATTGATTGAAATGGTGATTTGAGACAAACTTTCAGTTTTAGCCTAATATATTTAAAATTAACGATGTAAAAAGTAGGCAATAATCAGTAGGGCTTGGTTTACAAATAATTTAATTGTCCTGATAACAATTTTGAAATTTTCAGTTTTTGCCTTGAAACTTAAAAGTATATAAAAAACTGACTCAAACTGTAAATTACTAAAATTATCATGCTTCTAAAATTGTATGAATCTGAAATACTTTTGTTTTTAGTCATAGTTCTTGGTTGATTTATGCCTCAAGTGTAGCTACATTGGATTTTTGTATGAAAACACATGAAACTTAATTAAAAGTGTAAATTGCTAAGATTTGTTGTTTTAGTATTTGACCTTTAATTTTTCAAATTAGACATTTGATTTTAGATCTACGATTGAAAATACACAGAAAAAAGCTTTATATATTTGTCAAGAAATGTTGTGTCTGACGACCTCATCTATGAAGATTGCTCTATGTCGGTAGTTTTCCAGGTGAACGCTCTTAGTTCATGATAGAAGTAATATTTTCTTACGGAATAGTTCCACATGATGATTTTTTAAAATTATTTTCTCTTCTTAAAATTTATACAATAGGAGAAGATACAGTTGCATAACTTCACAAGAGAAAATTGGAATGAATACCTAGACAGACTTTCGAATATAAAAGAAAATGTTTGCGACCTTGTTATTGAAACTATGGCCAAAATGTTAGACAGAACAATTGTCATCTACAGTCTGTCCTATCCAAATGGAATAGACTCTGTTTCAATAAATGTCCAGGCAGAACACAACGGACCATCCTTACTAATCGCAAAAGAAAAATCGAATTTTTTGTGCCTAACAAAAGTTGAAGATGAAAACCCGACCATCAAACAGGCTGAAATTAAACCAGCACTTAAACAAAATAGTAAGTAAAGTAATTGCAATATTAGAAGTTAAAAAAACAACCGTCGCCTAATGTTAAAATGGGATTTAATGAGCAATATAGCGTGATGTGTTTTTATCATAGAAAACATTTGCATTAATACAAACCTTTCGACTATTGTGAATACTGTTTACAGACTTAATCTTAATCGTACAGTAATGACCATTTTTATGCCTGTTTTATTTCTTTGACTTTTTAATTTGTTCTCGTCATGCATAAGGTTACAATAGCCTATTATTTGTTTACACGACACCGGAAAATTTTTTACCCCAAGATAGTAGCCGAAGAAAATACACATATAAACATTATTGATTGAATATGTTCGATATTTGAGAGGAAATTTATAAGAGCCTAGAAAATTGAGCTTAAAACAATTAAAGAGGGAGGTTAGACATTGTGTGAGTGTCATTCAGATATGATTATATCAACCAACATTTTCGGTCATTTTTGCCGCACGACCTATACTTCATTTCAACTTGCACAAACAACTGTTTTCGGGGGTTAAATTTTAGCGGATTTTCGCACAAATGAACTTAATTGCAAAGGATAGCATATGGGAAATGAATTGTAAATAATTGCAATTTTGCAACCATAAAGCTAAATCCTACTCACTGATCATAAATCAGCCATTTTATATTATATGTATAATACATAAATATAGATTATAAATAATTAACAATATATTTGAGTAACTAAATTCTGAAAAAAATCTGAATTCAAGACAATAAGATAAACTATGTTTGAGTTGCATGAGTTCTTTCAAATTGCTTCTTATTCTGATTATAAAGTTTTTATTAAATTGAAGGCATATGGCATAAAACTTTCTTCTTAGAGTATAGTGAGCAACTATCAGCGCTGTGTATCAATTATTGTATATTAGACGAAGAAAGTAAGAAATAGAATAAATCGTTATAGCTATTACATTGAACAGTTGTTTTATGTCCAGCCAGCAACATTTTAGCGACGATGCCAAGTCAACAAGAAATCAACTGAGAAAATTGGAAGAGCTTATTTGGGGCTTAATTTTGATTTTCAAAGAAAAACGAACATCGAACGTTTGGTAAGGTTTCAGAACTGCTATAATGCGGTTTTTTTTCAAACGTTCTCTTTTTCCGTACTCTATATACAAAAAAGAGGTCGTTAACGAGGGAAACGCGTGGCACTTCCCAAACACGTAACTTAATATAGTTGTCTCGCCGTATTATACCCTGACAGCAACCAAATAAAAGGGCTTCCCCTTTTCGCCACCCATACATATAAAACCATCAAAGGATCCGCATGGTCACAATCACTTATTCTTAAAATAACTGTTTTAATCTTGATAACAGGGCAACTGATTGCTATTTATTTTTAGAGAGACCCGCACAAACTGTTTCTTTTGACACTGGGCAAACAATAATTACAACGCCAGACAGCACAAAATCAGAGCAAACTGATGAAGTCGACATAAGAATGCATCCAGTAAAACGAACTAAACTGCAGCATGATCAATGGAGGTGATTTGTTTAGTAGTCCACCTTTCTTATATTTTAGTTTGATATTGTTTGCGAAATTAAAAAAATATCTCCTTGTTTATGATAGGTATGTAAATAGGCATGTCCTGATACGCAAACAAATGTTTTTGTGTACAGTAAATATTACTAAGAAAAAAACTAGAAATATTTTTTAAATTTTTAAGATTTGACGAGTAAAAAAAGCACCGGAAATGGCCACAAACATTCTAAAGAAATAAAGAGACATAACGCAAACATAAGGTTACGGCAACATTGCCCAACGCTTACAAAGCATATTGATACATAGTGATTTGAAGCGAAGGATAAGAAATGTATTTAGTAAATAAAAAGGGTACTTGAATGTAATAAAAAGTACAGAACAACAAAGAACACGAACACAAAAATCGACAAAGCAAATAAGTAACCAATTCGAGCAAAGGGACTATATAAGGTGCTCTGAAAGGATGAGCATATTGTTTTTAAATATTGCTTCTGGTGTCTAAACCGGGGTAAGGTCACCAAAAAGAGCTACCAGTTACCATCCAATTGAACAATACCACAACATGATTCACAAATTCATGATGGCTGCCATATAAGGAACGTAAAGACGACTTTAACCTGATTGGTAACAATTCTTTATCAATCTTTGGGTTAGCAACAGTTTTGTGATCACAAAACCATTAACCGTTATAAAGCTGAAATTAGTAAGTCTAACATATCTACAAATCTACATTTTAGAACTATGTACTCATGCAGTCATAATTTCTGACCTGTTGCATAACTGTCAAGAAAAAGATATTAAATTTCTAAAAGTTATTTACACAACTCTTAACTAACATAGTTTCACAGTGAGTCTAACCCATACAAATTTATCAGGACCCTACAACTAACGAGGTAATTAGCAAATAAATATCCCTTATAGCTATATCACGTTGAAACCGGAGTAAAATTAAGGAACTGCGAAACTGAAGTCAGATAATTTAGTTTTAAATTGTTAATTTAGAGCAACACTTTAACCAAAATAGATGCATGTTCAAATATTTTAGTGTATTGTGTTTTCGTTTTGCTCTCAAGTTTTATAAACAATTACTTATTTTACAGTGAAAACGTTATCGAAATTACAGCTAGCACGATTCCCGCTATAAATCAGAGCTATGTTACGACCTTTTCCACCTCAAGCTCAAATATAAGCACCTTAACAAACCATCCGATAAATCATGTATCAACAGAAATAAGAATCGACCAACAACGTACTAATGGTCTAAATGTTGAAGAAGCACGGAATTCGACCAATCAAGAGACAAAAATAAATAAGCCAATCCTGAAAATGACAAAAGAAGAAAAAACACTGATACTAAACTCTTACATTAAGCAAGAGAATAAAAGTGACTGGGATTTATTGGCAAAAACGGTATTCAATGAGAGACGTCAACTAAATGATACCACAATACATCATTACGAGAAAATATTGACACATGGTGATTTGAAAGGAAGGATAAAGAAGTTTGTACAAGAAGTTTGTAATGGCAAACGAAACAAAGAAGCAGACCCAAGTGTTAAAGCTTTAATGGAACAGATTGTTAAACAAAGGACTTAAAATTAGCTCTTCTGAGTTTACTTTTATCTAGTGGCATATTGCCCCTTTTCCATTTACTACTATATACTTTATAATCGACTTCATATTTACATTAATTTGGATATTTGATATCATATTTATATATTATATTAAAGTTTACGCTGCAAAATAGCCCAAATCTTCACGTATATGATTACTGACATTATACAAAAAAGGCTGTGTAGTTTTTTCTGAATATCTAGTTACATGCGATTGCAGCATTTCTCATGACAGGACCACGCTTTTGCGCACTTTGTATTCCTCACACGACCACAGATTCATTTTATTTTCCAGGATTAAATGTTGTATTATTATAAAGAACGAGATATATGGGGTAGTCGGCTTGCTAGAAGCGTAGTTCAAGACCAACGCAGAACAACATGTACTTCCATCTGTTAACACTTCCCAGTAACGCAACAAGACATGATTGCTTGATGGATGTTAAACGTCACGCGAACAATAATTAAGCCATAGTCAGTACGAGAACTTGTTCTGTCTTGTGTTTACATGTCACATGACCAAATTACAGACCTATTGTTCACTATGATTTAATAAATCCAATGGTAAGCAATATACAATCATGGTTCAACAGTTCAAGCGAGTTACAGTTATAAACCTTACAGCAATAGTGCTGTAACCTTTTAAGATTTTAATCCGAACTGTTGATTTTGTTTCTCTATTTTTTGAGACATGAAACTGATAATTAAGCCACATTTTGCTGAGACTGTAGACATAATTTAATTTGAATTATGCTACATCCTGCTTGACTATCTCTAAAAGTTAGTAATGACAATCCTTACGGTAATTTAAGTTACATTTTTGTATAACACAATTCGTGTTCTCTGGACGTCTACATATTTTTCCAGATCTTGCTATATATTCTCTTTCTAAATGTGTTTACTTTTACAGTTATACGAAAAGTCTGGTCTCGGACCACATGTAGAGTGCAACGCTGCTTGCACGAAAAAGACCACATTGTTAAACTACAATAAAAAGTATGCTCGTTGTAGCAGCCAAACACTGCTAATTTTGTTCCCGTTGATCAATCATTTCTCTCGCTGATTAATTTTTATAACTTGTTTTTGTCCTGAATACAGCTGAAATATTGCTTTCTTGACGTTAAGCAAACAATCAATCATTAACTTTCAATGTCAACGTCATCTTCACTTCTCACAATGTTCTTCGTTTACAAACAGCAACAGTAATTCATCTTTGTCAATAATAATTTCTTGTACGATTTAACATTCTATGATCCGTGTGTGCGTGTTAAGAAAGTACTTGAGATTAATGACAGAGAACACGTGCTATTGATTTACCTTTATATCACTTTCTTTTTGTTTCAATTCCAAGAAATTTCTTACTGTATGTGAATGGGTACTCTCGTTCTGACATTTTTATAAAATAACAGTTCACTGTGACGCTTATGTATTCCATTTAAAATAAATAACCTCTTAAACATTTGTTTACTTGCTTGTATAAACTGAGCTACTTAATAGTTTCATATAGTTTCGGTTCTCATATAGAGGTGGCGACTAGATCTGTGGTACTGATATAGAGGTGGTGGATGGTACTTTTAGACGTGTTGGACAGAACTATGGTTCTTATATAGAGGTGGTCAGTGGAACTTTGGTACTGATACAGAGGTGGGGAATAGAACTTTGGTTTTTATATAGAGGTGGGGAAAAGAACTGGTCCTTATATAGCGGTGCGGTGGATAGAACTTTGGTACCTATATGCAGGTGGCGGATAGAACTGTGGTCCGTATATAGGGTAGCGGGTCGAAGTGTGGTTCCTATAAAGAAGTGGTCAAAAGAACTGTAATACTTATATAGGGTTGGCAAATATGGTTGTTTTATTGGTGTTTTACGCCACTTTATGTATATACTTATAAGATCTTCAAATTGTCAGGTAGTTTAATTGCAAGTAGCTGAATCCCTTGACATCACAAATCTTGTAAGTTCTGCAAACTTTATTGGCTTTCAGAAACTAATTTCTAGACGCCACTGGTGTCCTCCCATTATTATAACTAGAAAGCTAAAACATGTGTACAGTCAAATAAAATAAGCGAAGAAATACATTCAGGCAATAAAAGTGCAACCACTATTACAAACCTACACAAAAGTTTTTCTGTTCATCAATTCTGTCATTTGGCTATTTTTTATTGGCATTTGAATTGATACTATGCAAAAAGCTTTGAAAATAAATACCTTTTAAACGTGTCGTTCAGTCCTACAAAGTCATATCTCGTCAGCAGAAATAAATAAATTTGAATTTCTCAACAACAAAACATACTCGGGTAGCTTAGGCAGACTTGACCTCATATTAACAATTAAATGATAATGTCGACGTATTGAATGTGTCCGTTCTTAAGTCATCATGCGTAAGATTATATCACCGAGTGGTATAATACATGTAGGTTGCTGATGAATAATAGTACTTGAAAAGTCTGGTAGGTGTGACCTGACCTTGACCATAATTTGATGGACCAATGGATACATTAAAGTTATAAGATTATGTCATTTTCTCTGTATCCAAACATGGTTGGATTACAACACTTGATATATCAGTAGCTTATTCATAGTACATGACAGTCTGGTTTGTGTCGCCTGACTGCATGTATCTTAACTGCATGGTCCATTTTCTAGATTAAAGTCAGTTCCAAAGTAATCATGCATGGTAGGATCGCAATACATGGTATATAGATGGATCGTAAAGTAAACGACATATGTTGGAAAGTATGGCAATCATTTTGTTCAATAAAGGCACCAATAACCAAGTCTACTGACGCTTGTCCTTACTGTGTTTGCGAATTAAATTCGGACATCGGAAACAAGTAATCTTTTTATCAATGACGGCCTATTAAAGATCGTGATTTGGTTGTTGGTTTACGGAAGAAATAAGTACTGTCATGCTTTTGGGGGAAAGCTGGATATTCTTGAAATAGCGTTTTTGTTTTGCAGCAAAGAATTTCTATCAACCGTGGAATATCACCCACTTTTACCTACAAATGTATGTAAGAATCTATTATAGTCAGCCTTTTGTGTCTTCTTTCTTCGCCAAATTTGATATTCCCGCACATGAGTTTCTGTTTTATAAACAGATTCTTTCATAACAGAAGTTGTACACTAAAATAAATGGTTTGTGATATAAAACGTTTGCTGACAAACAACTAACAAAATTACGTCCGATTTATTCAGCTAATTTTACTATACCATGTTTCATAACCAATTCTGGATCATGTAACCATTTCATTATTATATTCTATAAACTGAAGAGAAGTATAACCTTTGTAGAGAAAGAGTTCATTCCATCTCACGTCAATCCTAACACTCTACCCAAAGAAATTAGTTACCAGATAGGAAAGTAGAGGAATGAGGTTTCTCAAATTCTAATGAACATAAAGCTACCAGAAAAAATGCCCCATTCTAATTCTTCATAAGATTGAAAGGTATTAATACTTTATTCCTTGACATTTTGATTTCAATGTTTTAAAAAAAGAAAATGTTCATTAAATTTGCCGTATATACTTTAAATACGTGATATATGTTTATTGTTACTTTGTTCCTCTGTTGTTGTAAAATGAGGGTCATCTTTTGTATTACGAATAAAATTAGTGATGATATGCCATGCTGTTATTCGAAAAAGATCATAAAGGGACCTTTATGTATAATATTTATACAATGACAAAAAAAATTAAAACGAACAATACTTTTTATTTAATATATGACTTTAAGTCTAATGAAACACATTAAAGTCGGATCGTTAGGACAACAGCAGAGAATAACCAACTTGAACAAATGGAATATAAAAATAAAGCTTCATATGGTTCTTTTGTTGATAGGATAACGAAAGAGAACTGATTATAGAAAGTAAGTATACATATCTATAGTCAACATTGTCAGTAATTTGTGAAGCAATACTAAACAAATTGGCTTTCAGTATGAAATTTACTTTAATGTTATCAGTATATTAATGATGTTCTAATTTTCAAATCCATGGTTCATATCGCATGCAAAACCAAAATGTTCTATGAATACACTTATAATATTTCTATTGAATGATTTATCTTATACGAACAAAAACCTTTTTTGGAGGAATTCATCGACGTATGAACTAGACCAAATCACTCACAAACTAAATTAGGTTTGGAAGTGAGTTTTTGAGTTTATACCAGTGATGTTAGCAAAAATAACTTTATTCCTTCCAATTCCACCAATAACAGTCGACAAAACAACAATCATCTAACAGAACATTGGAATTATAAATATTTTAACAGTCAGGGGGCAATATTTCATATATATTAAATATAAGCAAAAAGTAATGAACTGAAAGTACATCTCTTGTCCAACACGATAGTGGAAAACAAATGATTTAGAACAGTACGGGCTATCGCTATAATGTTAACCTATTTTGTTTTGGGATATGATGTGAGATTATATAAAATATTTTGTAGTGCATATATCAATTGAACTTTTGTTTGATCGCAGTCAGTCTTAAGTTGTTACATCTCCTTGAACATCGCTGTAACATCTATCCCGTCAATTTTTGTACGAGTGGGGGTGAGGGGTTAAATTGTTTGAATTCTAAATTATTTTACTTACAGATGTAAAAACAGAGCATTTGAACGTTTTAGATTAGAGCTTTTAATGCTAGAGCTTGAATTAATGCGGTTGAATTTAGACCAAACTAGACTTTTTTAACGCATTTTATGTGGCATTCTTCAAAGGGATAACATCAGTCTTTGACAAATGTTGGTGGATAGTTGAAGCTGATTTCCTTGATATTTACAGTTTGACAGCGAATTAATCACTTAATTAAACATTCGGAATTTTATAAGAAATTCTATGGAAACAAACAACACATAAAAAACACTTAATATTTTTAATGTCCATCAATTTTGGACAAATGGTTATGATAAGTACTTGTGAATCATTAACTATGCATGTAGGTTGAACAAAAGTCTATAGGTTGTTGGTGAGTAGTGCATGATAGTCTTGTTCGTGCCGCCTGGACTCGGTCTTATTTTTACTTAATAACGGTCATGATAAGTGCTTCGAAAGGTTAGTTTGTTTGTCACCTTGCATAGTGGCATGACAGGGAAAGTTGGTATGTAAATTGGTCGTCATTACAGGTACAATCTTTTACACTTCTGATGTCGGACACGAGCAAGACATTTTGCTATGTCAACACTTGGTAAAATAATAATGCTGTTTTTGTAAAAAAAAGATTATTCTTAATGGCAATCTTATCGCAAAGTGCAACCGCACTATTCAAAAAGACACACCTAAAAACAGCACACAATCCAAATCCAGTGACAAGTACTAACTGTGTTACATTTTTACACATATTATGTATTATTATTTAATTATAACTGCATTTAACCTTAAATTGAAAAGACAGTCTTCACCCGTACCAGACCGAATGTCAGACCCATGCCCCACCAGACCTAAACCTAGAGTAGACCAAATGCTAGATCCAGTCCTGACAAAATGCTAGACCTAGATCAGACAATACTGTAAACACTAAAGAAATAGCACGTGTGAATTTATTTAAACCTATAATCAATAATACGCATATATTTATATTATATTCAAAACCCATATATGTACCTCAGTGTTTGTTCTGTTCTGCTAAATACCCTGCCTTAAGCTAGTCGTATTTAAAACCCGGAAATTGAAAAGTTTTAGGATTTCTCTTTGTGTGTTATGCATCAGACGTAAGAGAATCAGGTAAGTGTTTGCTTTTATTTTGAATTAGTTATACGGAGGTAAAGACAAAATCCCTCCTAATTCAAAATGTAAACAAAATCACTCCGTAATATCTCTACACCGGTAATTATAGATATTTCCAACCTGCAACAATAGCTATCCATTAAACAGGTTTAAAAAGTCATGTGCCGAGGTTTTTCGCTTGCTATGCAAATATTTTTAATTGTTTGCATATTTTTCAACAATCAAATTAAAACTCCTGAACATTGACCGATATCATCTTGTACATAAAATTGTAAAACGTGTTTTTTAGATTAGTTTAGTACAAGGAGCCAATCAGTGCATTAGTGTCTTTAATTGGGTATATCGCAGTTTTGTTTCATAATTAACATGCTTTTATAAATTTCAATAATATATACAACTTGTTATTAGCAATTTCAATATATATAAATATAAATTTTTTTACATCATTTAAATACATGACCGGTTTAGTAGACATTTAAATTTGAATACCCTGATTAAATATTGTGATCGGAGCAGAACGAAAGCAAGCATGATGACTATTAATTTTCTCAGGGTCCGTGGGTAAATATATTCTATATACATATGGTTAAATAGACGTATGGTACAGCACCGAAAAGCATGATTCAATTTGATCTATAATATAAGATAATGCAACTATTAAAAGTACAAGCAAATCAATTAAAAAATATTAATTTAAAAAAAACATATAAATTTACATTTGTAAGATATAATGTTACCCAAATATCTCAGTCTGAAGTTGTGCGAGCAAAAAATTAAGTCTTGACAATATTAGTCCGTACAGACAAATATTTCAGGAAATAAAGTCCATGATTGCTTATTTTCCTGGTTAAAAAATTCCATGTTTAGATAATCTAGTCCAGGGATACAATTTTCCAAGTAAATCATTAATAATATGGACTATTTTTATTTAGGAATAATTCTCTTACGCAAAAATAACTAGTAAATAGATATTTATATGCAATTATTTATGTTAATAAGTCCTGTAGCTAAGTTTTCTATTGAATTCATGAACGCATTTCCTATGGAGAAAGTCTTGATTTTTTTTGGTAATATATGTAGATAATATCAAGGCGATGTGTCGCATACCAATTTAACCAACACTAACTATGACTCAGCGAAAATGTCATAAATAAAGAATGCATCTTAACTACTGAATGGTGTTACACGCATTGGTTGTTTTAAAAATTGGGCTGCTATCTACATACATTACTCATTGTATATATAGAATATAACTAGATATCAGTGAGATGGTACCCATCTCTGTGGGCCCCGCCGACCTTAAGGTAAAGATCAAAGGTCATCAACCATGGTATGCGACATGTCGCCTTGATATTATCTACCAACGTTCCAAATATCAAAAGCCTACCTCGAAGAAAAAAAATTACAGCTCGGACATGAATTTGTCATGCAGAAAGCAATAATGTGACCTAAGGTCAAAGTTTAAGGTCAAAGGTCAGCAACCATGGTATGCGACACATTGCCTTGATATTATCTATCCACATTCCAAATATCAAAAGCTTACCTTGAAAGATAAAAAAGTTACAGCACGGACATGAATTTGTCATGCAGAAAGCAATAATGTGACCTTAAGGTCAAAGTTCAAGGTCAAATGTGATCAACCATGCTATGCAACACATTGCCTTGATATAATCTACCCACAATCCAAATATCAAAAGCCTACCTCGAAAGATAAAAAAGTTACAGCTCGGACATGAATTTGTCATGCAGAGAGAATTAATGTGACCTAAGGTCAAAGTTCAAAGTCACAGGTCAGCAACCATGGTGTGCGACACATCGCCTTGATATTATCTACTAACATTCCTAATATCAAAAGCCTACCTTGAAAGATAAAAAGTTACAGCACGGACATGAATTTGTAATTCAGAAAGCATTAATGTGACCTAAGGTCAAAGTTCAAGGTCACAGGTCAGCAACCATGGTATGCGACACATCGCCTTGATATTATCTACCAACATTCCTAATATCAAAAGCCTACCTTGAAAGATAAAAAAGTTACAGCACGGACATGAATTTGTCATGCAGAAAGCAATAGTGTGACCTAAGGTCAAAGTTCAAGGTCAAAGGTCAGCAACCATAGTATCCGACACATCGCCTTGATATTATCTACCCTCATTCCAAATATCAAAAGCCTACCTCGAAAGATAAAAAAGTTACAGCTCGGACATGCATTTGTCATGCAGAAAGCAATATGTGACCATAAGGTCAAAGTTCTAGGTCAAATGTGATCAACCATGCTATGCGACACATATCCATGATATTATCTACCCACATTCCAAATATCAAAAGCCTACCTCAAAAGATAAAAAAAGTTACAGCTCGGACAAATTAGTTTCGGAAGGACGCACGGAAGGACAGACTGATCACTATAGGTCGTCCGCCACAAAGTGGCGGGGTCCTAATAATTATGTTATAGGTTCGTGTATTTTCTTCAATTCTGTCAAATGGGAACAAATATCTTTTCCACTGCTTAGTAGATTAATATTTTTTCTTAGATCCTTTTTTTGCTTTTTCCATTAATACATACCACCTCACAACTCGACGTTGCGCTTCTCGAAGTGATACGAACGTATACCATAAACAACTGTCTCGACGTAATACAGGTAGTTGTACCTAAACATAATGCATGTAATGTGTAGTATCGGATAAATTTATTTGAGACATAAAATGATAAATAAAACACCATGGTCATAAACAATCTGCGTCACGGCGACACGCAACCTTTTACGTCATATATTACTCCGATACAATCCGCAAAACGGAAATTGGGTCATCCCTCGATAAATCAAATATGTGTTTTAGTTTATCCTTAAATAAATTTATATGTCATGTTCAATATAATGTTCTACACTTGAACCATTATAATTATGTAATAGGTTCGTTTATTTATTTTTTTGCTGTTGTTGTTGTTATTGAAATTAAATTACTCGAGATGATATTATACAAATACAGCCTTTCTCTTAGTCAATACAAGTTTATATCGACTGAGAGATGTATATCGACCGAGGACGTAGTCCGAGGTCGATATATAACTCGAGGTCGATATATATAACTTGTATTGACTAAGAGAAAGGCTGTATTTTTTATATTATTAATTGATAATTTTGCTGTATTTTAATTTGTTACATAAAAATATTAATAAATAAAAAAATATATAAAAAGTACATCTCATCCTTATTTAAGGATACAAACCTTTTGTACTTAACACTGTCCATTGTTTTTTTATTGATATCCGGATGTAAAATATGATTGTCTGATTTCTAAACGTCACATAATTTTTGGAATTTTTTGTTCTATATTTAGTAACCGTGCAATCCGCAAAAGTCAATACGCAATAAATCAGTCAATCCGCCAAAATACAAAATATCACGTGGTAGACTTTGGACAAATTAAAATACAGCAAAATTATCAAATAATAATATAAAGCAATATACAACTCCACTCATTACAGTATTGTACATGGTGTTCTTGTGGAAAGAATGAATTGACGTTATAAGGCGTCCTAACAGTCATAAGACTGAAAATTTAAACTTTACGTAATTACTGTTGTTATTCGTTCATAAATATTCATGTCAGGTGACATCTTAAGAAAACTTATCGACTTTCGCTATAACATCAAGAGAAGACACGTTTGTTTTGTAAAGGTTTTTAATTTAATTATTCAGTTATTATGTTATTCAGATAATAATAATTGCACTACATTGGATCTTTGTTTTATTCCGTTTACAGAATAGAATTTGTTTTTATATTTGGACAAACGAAGTGAGGTAGGATATATAAATGGAATTTACATGTGTACAGATCAGATTATATTTTGAGGTATAAGTCGCAACAAAATCAGGTTAGTTTTTATTTTTACACTTTGAATTGGAGTTTAAGGGGGGGGGGCAGACAAATCTGCCCAGTTAACTTATATTTCTGTTTGGTAGCCTTTTTTCCGACGCAGTCGGTATTATATTCACTTTTTACCCTTTGACCTCATATGACACTTCACCTCTCGAAAAAAGCAAGTCACGTGATCGTAATCTGTTTCTTGATAAGTCAAAAACCGATTGGACGGGGGTTGGGGACAGGGCGGTTAATTGGACAGGGGTTCGGAACAGGTTTGTAAATTGGCAATTCACCTTTCAAATTGTGTACAATTATTATTAGATTTTGCCGTCTGTTTGTTTATAAAATTATTTCATAGTGGAATTTAAGTATTAAGAACGATAGAGATTAGCTGCAATTTGTAAAATTTTAATTCAAAATTTTTATTTGAAGTACAGCGCAAATTAAAACGCATATTAACACGCTGGATTTTGTCGGGCTTTTATGAAGTGTAAAAAAGACAAAGAGAAGAAATTTTAATTAATTTCTTTAATAAATACAAATTAACAATCATTTTATATACATGTTGATATTAAATCAAATGCATTATTATTGTTCTTGGGCGTCCGTCGTAGTACACACATAGATAGATTGATTGATTGATTAATGGTGTTTAACGCCCGAGCAGCAATATTTCAGCTATATTCAGGCGATGAACATGAAATGGATGATAAAATGAACATGAAATAATGATGAGTGAAAATGGGATGGGACACAAGGAAAAATAGGGGTAACGGATTAGATTGCCACTGGCAAATGGGAGGATGGATAGGGTCGGGCAATTTAGCCTCCTGTAGCGGGATCGAAATCCCTACTCATAGCGAATACTACAGCAGCGTTCTTTAACGTGCGAGGAACGTGGCATTTTTCCCAACACGGTGCACTAATATGGTTTGCGGTCAGGTTTTCCGTATTATGGCCTGACAACCCCAGCTTGCCAGGGGTACCCCATTCAACCACCTGGGGCACACATCCCAGTCGGTCTTTAGGCAAACCGACCTGACACGCCTGTCAGGGTACTGGGCGCTATTTAGTCGCCTTTTACGACAAGCTAGCGCGACTGCGGTCTATTCTTTTAGCCACCCGGATCCCGCACGGGGCCACATAGATAGAGAGTTGTGGCTCTAATTGTAAAGTATACTATTCAGTAAATTTTAAACTATAAACATTTAATTAAAAAATTTCTAATATTCAATTTGTTTACATTATTGTATAACTGCTTTGGTGTTCGCAGAAAACTTCATTTCTATATCTTAGGCAGTGGGTTTCAATATATAATAGCAATAAACGTTCTGGAATACATGTACATGTAGTTATATATGTAAATTATCAATTTTAGGTTAACTGTATGCTTGGTAAATCAAACTCGTTTCACATGGGACTAGTGTAAATTTATAGGTTGATGATTTCTTTCAAATAGTAATAGTTGTCCTTCAGTACTTCCCCAAAAATTTCCATCAAACATTTTTGGTCTGTTGAAACGGGGAATTTGTATGACAATAATGGCGATTCGTAGTTCAATGCATAACTCAGTTTATATCTTTACTGCGTCGGTTATCTTTTTTAAAGATAGTACTTGTTTAGATTTCATGTGAACCCTTGTTAAACATAATTTAAAGGCCATAACAACTTGAGTAAAACTGCAAATTTTCTAAAATGATCGGCAAGATGCATTACATAAAAAATGGATATAACTTAAGCAAAAAGGTGATTTTTTAAATTAAAGGAAAGGTGGTAGTGTTGTGTGTGGGTGGGGAGTTAATACACATAATAACTTCTGGTAATTAAATCGCGTACAGTAGCCCTTCACTTACACTCATGGTGGGGTAACGGTAACAAGAGGACTACCACATGTACTATAGATATAAATTTACCAGTCACTAACTCTGTTCATTTTAGTTTTGTCACATTTATAATATTATGAATAGACAACATGAAACTGTACATATCTAGGCAATCCTTTCTGTATGAAAATATATACAGAAAAGTTTCACTATAAATATTTTTGCTCTTCAAATTGGCAGAAAGAAGGATAAACTAATTCAGGTAGCTGATAGCCTGGACATCACAAGTTTTGTTAGTGTACAAATTATGTTTATTTGAGGAAACAGCACTAAACTATTTTTGTGACAAAATGTCAGACTCAGACCAGAAAAAAACGTTAAACACTAAATAAATAGCAGGTGTGAATTTATTTAAACCACCAATTAATAATATACATTTATTTATTTAAGAATTAAGTTAGAGTGTAAAACCCATATATGGTACCTCAACGCTTGTTCCGTTCCGCTAAATACCGTACCTTAAGCTTGTCGTATCGCATACCCGGAAATTAACAATTGTAGGATTTCTCCTTGTGTGTTAGTTATCATACGCAAGAGAATAAGGTAAGTGTTTGTTTGCATTTTGTATTAGTTATAAGGACGTGCAGACAAAATCCCTCTGTAATATTTTTATTCGATAATTATGGATGCTGAGTTTATTATTCATAATCTGTAACAATTGCTGATTATTAAACAGCTGAAAAATGTAATGTGCCGAGGTTTAGTAATGTGGGTTTAGTCGTTTACTATGCAAATTAAGTTAATTGTTTATTTATTTATGAATTTTTGTAATATCATATGTTAACATATTAAACATCGATTAAACACATGTTCAGTTTAGTACATTAGACATTTAAATTTGTATACCTTGATTAAATTTCGCAATGGGGGCGGAACGAAAGCAATCATGATGACAATAAATTTTCACAGGGTCCAATACGGGTAAATATATTTTTAATACATCCGGCTAAAAAGACGCAGGTTAGCACACCGAAAAACAAGATTTTTATTTGATCTATAATAAAAAATATTGTAACTATTGAATAGCACACGTAATTCAAAAATATTAATGTTGAAAAAAATTTAAAAATTACATTGGCAAGATATAATGATGCTAAAATATCTTAGACTGATGTTGAATTTTATTGATCTTACTGTTCTTCGTATTTAATTCGTTTATAAAGGAAACATTTTGCGCCAGCAATAAATAAGTCTCCGGATATACAAATATTACAGGAGAGTCCATCATAATCTATTTTCCTTGTTAAAATAGTCCTTGTCTAGAGAATCTAGTCCAGGGATAATTTTCTCCATATGTAAATCATTACTGATATGAACAATTTGTATTCAGGAAAAATTCTCTTACACTAAAGTCGTTAGAAAAAATAGAAGTGCATATTCAAGTATTTATATTATTAAGTAGCGTATATAAGATTTATACTGAATCCACGAATGCATTTCTTATGGAAAAAGTCATGGACGGTTTTACTTATGTAGGAATATTTTTCTGTTGACCTTTTTTACTAGGAAATTAAGTCGCATGTAACTTCGCTTGCAAAAATAATGTGGGGACCTATTTTACCGTCATTTTACTGTTTCGCATAGATCTCTTCCTTTGAACTTGATCCCACTCGCAAATTAAGCGTGGGCGATAACAATCATTGAGCATATAGTTAAATTAAAAGCTCGAAGGAATTCATTCCTAAGGCGAATTTACAAATGGCGATGTTAACGAAGACTAACATATCCCTGAAGATTTCCTACAGTTATACATCCATATTTAACCGAAGGTGACAGCGGCTCCTAATATAGTAACCTTATTACTGATCTTACTATATGTTGCACAATGTAGTTATTGAAATAAAATTTGAGCTGTATATTCATGAATATTGTGGACATTGTGTAGCACTGGACAGTGTGTATTAGTGGTTATTGTGTAGCACTGAACATTGTGTAGCACTGGTCATTGTGTAGCAGTAGACATTGTGTAACACTTGACATTGTGTAGCTGTGGACATTGTGTAGCTGTGGACATTGTGTACCACTGGACATTGTGTAGCTGTGGACATTGTGTAGCTGTGGACATTGTGTACCACTGGACATTGTGTAGCTGTGGACATTGTGTAGCAGTGGACATGGTGTATCACTGGACATTGTGTAACAGTGGACATTGTGTAGCTGTGGACATTGTGTAACAGTGGGCATTGTGTAGCTGTGGAAATTGTGTAGCTGTGGACATTGTGTACCACTGGACATTGTGTAGCTGTGGACATTGTGTAGCTGTGGACATTGTATAGCTGTGGACATTGTGTACCACTGGACACTGTGTACCACTGGACATTGTGTAACAGTGGACATTGTGTAGCTGTGGACATTGTGTAGCTGTGGACATTGTGTAACAGTGGGCATTGTGTAGCTGTGGAAATTGTGTAGCTGTGGACATTGTGTAGCAGCGGACATTGTGTAGCTGTGGACATTGTGTAGCAGTGGACATTGTGTACCACTGGACATTGTGTAGCTGTGGACATTAAGTAGCAGTGGACATTGTGTAGCTGTGAACATTGTGTAGCTGTGGACATTGTGTACCACTGGACATTTTGTAGCTGTGGACATTAAGTAGCAGTGGACATTGTGTAGCTGTGAACATTGTGTAGCTGTGGACATTGTGTAGCTGTGGACATTGTGTAGCAGTGGACATTGTGTAGCTGTGGACATTGTGTAGCTGTGGACATTGTGTACCACTGGACATAGTGTAGCTGTGCACATTGTGTAGCTGTGGACATTAGCTGTGGACATTGTGTTACAGTGGGCATTGTGTAGCTGTGGACATTGTGTAGCAGTGGACATTGTGTAGCACTGGACATTGTGTAGCAGTGGACATTGTGTAGCTGTGGACATTGTGTAACAGTGGGCATTGTGTAGCTGTGGACATTGTGTAACAGTGGGCATTGTGTAGCACTGGACATTGTGTAGCTGTGGACATTGTGTACCACTGGACATTGTGTATCACTGGACATTGTGTAGCTGTGGACATTGTGTAACAGTGGGCATTGTGTAGCTGTGGACATTGTGTACCACTGGACATTGTGTAGCTGTGGACATTGTGCAGCACTGGACATAGTGTAGCTGTGGACATTGTGTAGCTGTGGACATTGCGTTACAGTGGGCATTGTGTAGCTGTGGACATTGTGTAGCAATGGACATTGTGTAGCACTGGACATTGTGTAGCAGTGGACATTGTGTAGCTGTGGACATTGTGTGTGGCTGTGGACATTGTGTACCACTGGACATTGTGTAGCTGTGGACATTGTGTAGCTGTGGACATTGTGTACCACTAGACATTGTGTAACACTGGACATTGTGTACCACTGGACATTGTGTACCACTGGACATTGTGTACCACTGGACATTGTGTACCACTGGACATTGTGTACCACTGGACATTGTGTACCACTGGACATTGTGTAGCTGTGGACATTGTGTAGCTGTGGACATTGTGTACCACTGGACATTGTGTTGCCGTGGACATTGTGTAGCTGTGGGCATTGTGTAGCTGTGCACATTGTGTAGCTGTGGACATTGTGTAGCTGTGGACATTGTCTAGCTGTGGACATTGTGTAACAGTGGACATTGTGCAGCACTGGACATTGTGTAGCTGTGGGCATTGTGTAGCTGTGCACATTGTGTAGCTGTGGACATTGTGTACCACTGGACATTGTGTTGCCGTGGACATTGTGTAGCTGTGGACATTGTGTAGCTGTGGACATTGTGTAACAGTGGGCATTGTGTAACACTTGACATTGTGTAACACTGGACATTGTGTAGCTGTGGACATTGTGTAGCTGTGGACATTGTGTAACAGTGGACATTGTGTAGCTGTGGACATTGTGTAGCAGTGGGCATTGTGTAGCTGTGGACATTGTGTAGCTGTGGACATTGTGTAGCTGTGGACATTGTGTAGCAGTGGACATTGTGTAACACTGGACATTGTGTAGCAGTGGACATTGTGTAGCAGTGGACATTGTGTAACACTGGACATTGTGTAGCTGTGGACATTGTGTAGCAGTGGACATTGTTTAGCAGTGGACATTGTGTAACACTGGACATTGTGTAGCAGTGGACATTGTGTAGCAGTGGACATTGTGTAGCTGTGGACATTGTGTAGCAGTGGACATTGTGTAGCTGTGGACATTATGTAGCTGTGGACATTGTGTAGCAGTGGACATTGTGTAGCTGTGGACATTGTGTAGCAGTGGACATTGTGTAGCAGTGGACATTGTGTAGCAGTGGACATTGTGTAGCAGTGGACATTGTGCAGCTGTGGACATTGCGCAGCTGTGGGCATTGTGTAGCTGTGGACATTGTGTAGCTGTGGACATTGTGTAGCAGTGGACATTGTGTAGCAGTGGACATTGTGTAGCAGTGGACATTGTGTAGCAGTGGACATTGTGTAGCAGTGGACATTGTGTAGCACTGGACATTGTGTAGCTGTGGACATTGTGTAGCAGTGGACATTGTGTAGCAGTGGACATTGTGTAACACTGGACATTGTGTAGCAGTGGACATTGTGTAGCAGTGGACATTGTGTAGCTGTGGATATTGTGTAGCTGTGGACATTGTGTAGCTGTGGACATTGTGTAGCTGTGGACATTGTGTAGCAGTGGACATTGTGTAGCAGTGGACATGGTGTAGCACTGGACATTGTGTAGCAGTGGACATTGTGTAACACTTGATATTGTGTAGCTGTGGACATTTTGTAGCTGTGGACATTGTGTAGCTGTGGGCATTGTGTAGCTGTGGACATTGTGTAGCAGTGACATTGTGTAGCAATGGCAATTGTGTAGCACTGGACATTGTGTAGCTGTGGATATTGTGTAGCTGTGGACATTGTGTAACAGTGGACATTGTGTAGCTGTGGACATTGTGTAGCTGTGGACGTTGTGTAGCTGTGGGCATTGTGTAGCTGTGGGCATTGTGTAGCAGTGGACATTGTGTAGCAGTGGACATTGTGTTGCACTGGACATTGTGTAGCTGTGGATATTGTGTAGCTGTGGACATTGTGTAGCTGTGGGCATTGTTTAGCTGTGGGCATTGTGTAGCTGTGGACATTGTGTAGCTGTGGACATTGTGTAGCAGTTGACATTGTGTAACACTGGACATTTTGTAGCTGTGGGCATTGTGTAGCTGTGGGCATTGTGTAGCTGTGGGCATTGTGTAGCACTGGACATTGTGTAGCTGTGGATATTGTGTAGCTGTGGACATTGTGTAGCTGTTAACATTGTGTAGCTGTGGACATTGTGTAGCTGTGGGCATTGTGTAGCACTGGACATTGTGTAGCTGTGGATATTGTGTAGCTGTGGACATTGTGTAGCTGTTAACATTGTGTAGCTGTGGACATTGTGTAGCAATGGACATTGTGTAACATTGGACATTGTGTTGCAGTGGACATTGTGTAGCTGTGGACATTGTGTAGCTGTGGACATTGTGTAGCTGTGGGCATTGTGTAGCTGTGGGCATTGTGTCGCACTGGACATTGTGTAGCAGTGGACATTGTGTAACACTGGATATCCTTTCAACAACCACCATCATTTGTAAACGAACATCCGTAGCGTACTTTTGGTAATCTTAATTTCATTGTTCAAAAATTGTTTCTCTCCCAGCCCTAGAAAGGCCAAAATATTGATGTTTTTCTTCATTTTCAATTAAAGTCTGAAGAAAATTGTTAAATGCAATATATGTAACCTTATTATATCTGGACAGATAGTTTTCTTTTTTATCTTTAGAATTAAAATTGGTCTGTTATAAAAAAATGTTTAATTGGTATTAATTACTGATTAAATCTAATCAATTTTCATCTAAGTAAATAAAAAACAAACCCACTTTTAAAAAAGCAAAATTTTACTAGGATAGTTTGGATATTGCTCACGCTTGAATATTCCTTTTCAGTGCAGTTGATGACATTTTAAAAAAAATATGATTGCTTATAATCAAAATTTTAATAGTTAATTAATCAATTAATATTTCACAATTCTACGCATTGGCTGTTCTGAACAAAATGACAGGTTGCGCAAATTACTGCTATGACTGTTTGAAGGAAATATTAGAATACACACAGCCATTACTGAATAGTGTGTTAATTCATAAAGAAGAATTCAATGTAATGTAGTTTTTGCTTACCTAAAGTATATGTGGAGACAAACAAAACATCCAGAGCGTAAGCACATGTAAACTAAGGAACAAGTTTACTTTCAATGTGTATTAATGTGCATTTTGTTCTGACACTAATTATTACGACCCAAAAGATTCAGAGTGCTGCAATGAGGAAGCCAGAGAATGACAGCACTGCCAAAGTACATAAATGTGCATTTTATTTGTTAAAGATGTGTCTGTCCACTGTGAAAATATGTGCTTGTTTTAGCTTTTACATTTACTGGCAACCAAAACTGTTGTGTAAAGATGCGTAAGCATTCTACATTACAAGTTGTTGATTTGTGGTTTTCTATATAAGATGGGACAGCTGTAGTAGAAAAATGTGTATAACTTAAATATTATAATGGAAGTCTTTTCTATTATATGGAAAGTCCATGAAATTTGATCATTGCTTCATCCACAGATAGCTCCTGGTGTAGATTATATTTGTCCATACTCCTCATACGCACTTTCTCCATTAAAGGAGATCTCTTATAAAGCGGGTCCTTTTGGAGAGCGTCTTTTGCAGCATCTTTGTTCTTCAGTCTTGTTGGGTCTTTCAGTGGATCATTAACATGGAAGTAGCGTTGTATAAGCTGGACCAGTAGTCGTCTATACTAGGCAATGTATTTAGGGCCATGATCATTCTAATTGCAATGTAAGCCTTGATATCTCTTTCGTCAAATGTATTACATGTCTCTGTCCAAGAGCTGTCTTTGAGCTTTTCTTGTCTTGCTTTTTCATATATGGGAATATAGGCATTGATAGATTTAACTATTAATTGAAACAATTCTTCAGGAAAAATTTGATAGAAATAATCAAGTTCTTTAGCCTTTCCCAATAATGTTGCTTTACAACCTGGATTTGGTCCTTCAAACTTTTGTTCTTCAATTCTTAAAAGTTTACTTGACCATTTGATATTGAACAGTTTTTCTGTTTCCTTATTTATCTCATCATCATATTCAGACGATTCGTCCTCATCTATGTCAATGATTTCTTGGAAATCTTCATCACTTTCATAATCTAGGTTTACAGTTTCATCCAAATCGATATCTTCGTCAGACTGTTCATCGTCGCCTTGCTCAATTAACGTTCTTTTTGCACGTTTAGTATTTGATTTATTAGGGTCTGTATCAGCATTATTACGCTTTTTTGCCATTTTCTTTCTTCGACGAGCAATCTCTATAAGTGACAGTTCATCTGATGTTGTGTCTTGACTGTTATAAATATTTGGGTTGACTTCAATTTCATCTGCATTTACGGCAGTCTCTACTTTCTCATTATTACGTTTTTTTGCCATTCTTTTTCTTCGAAGAGCAATCTCTATAAGTGGCAGTTCATCTGATGTTGTGTCTTGACTGTTATAAATATTTGGGTTGACTTCAATTTCATCTGCATTTAAGACAGTCTCAACTTTCTCATCTTTATCTTCAATATCTTTGTTTTGTTTCTCGTCTTCATCTTCAACATTTTTGTTTTGTTTTTCATCTTTATCTTCGACATCTTTGTTTTGATTCTCATCTTTATCTTTAACATCTTTGTTTTGTTTCACATCTTTATCTTCGACATCTTTGTTTTGTTTCACATCTTTATCTTCGACATCTTTGTTTTGTTTCTCATCTTTATCTTCAACATCTTTGTTTTGTTTCTCATCTTTATCTTCGACGTTTTGTTTCTCATCTTTACATGTGACATCTTTGTTTCGACTCTCATCTTTATCTTCAATGTCTTTGTTTTGTTTCTTATCCTTATCTCCCATATCTTTGTTTTGACTTGTATTTTTATCTTCGACATCTTTGTTTTGTTTCTCATCTGTATCTTCGACATCTTTGTTTTGTTTCATATCTTTATCTTCGACATCTTTGTTTTGTTTCTCATCTTTATCTTCGACATCTTTGCTTTGTTTCTCATCTTTATCTTCGACATCTTTGATTTGCTTTGCATCTTTATCTTCGACATCTTTGCTTTGTTTCTCATCTTTATCTTCGACATCTTTGCTTTGTTTCTCATTTTTATCTTCAACATCTTTGTTTTGTTTCTCATCTTTATCTTCGACATCTTTGATTTGCTTTGCATCTTTATCCTCGACATCTTTGTTTTGTTTCTCATCTTTATCTTCAACATCTTTGTTTTGTTTCTCATCTTTATCTTCAACATCTTTGTTTTGTTTCTCATCTTTATCTTCGACATCTTTGATTTGCTTTGCATCTTTATCCTCGACATCTTTGTTTTGTTTCTCATCTTTATCTTCAACATCTTTGTTTTGTTTCTCATCTTTATCTTCGACGTTTTGTTTCTCATCTTTACTACCTGTGACATCTTTGTTTTGACTCTCATCTTTATCTTCAATATCTTTGTTTTGTTTCTCATCTTTATCTTCAACATCTTTGTTTTGTTTCTCATCTTTATCTTCGACATCTTTGATTTGCTTTGCATCTTTATCCTCGACATCTTTGTTTTGTTTCTCATCTTTATCTTCAACATCTTTGTTTTGTTTCTCATCTTTATCTTCGACGTTTTGTTTCTCATCTTTACTACCTGTGACATCTTTGTTTTGACTCTCATCTTTATCTTCAATATCTTTGTTTTGTTTCTCATCTTTATCTTCAACATCTTTGTTTTGTTTCTCATCTTTATCTTCGACGTTTTGTTTCTCATCTTTACTACCTGTGACATCTTTGTTTTGACTCTCATCTTTATCTTCAATATCTTTGTTTTGTTTCTCATCTTCATCTTCAACATTTTTGTTTTGTTTTTCATCTTTATCTTCGACATCTTTGTTTTGTTTCTCATCTTTATCTTTAACATCTTTGTTTTGTTTCACATCTTTATCTTCGACATCTTTGTTTTATTTCACATCTTTATCTTCGACATCTTTGTTTTGTTTCTCATCTTTATCTTCAACATCTTTGTTTTGTTTCTCATCTTTATCTTCGACGTTTTGTTTCTCATCTTTACATGTGACATCTTTGTTTCGACTCTCATCTTTATCTTCAATGTCTTTGTTTTGTTTCTTATCCTTATCTCCCATATCTTTGTTTTGACTTGTATCTTTATCTTCGACATCTTTGTTTTGTTTCTCATCTGTATCTTCGACATCTTTGTTTTGTTTCACATCTTTATCTTCGACATCTTTGTTTTGTTTCTCATCTTTATCTTCGACATCTTTGCTTTGTTTCTCATCTTTATCTTCGACATCTTTGTTTTGTTTCTCATCTTTATCTTCGACATCTTTGATTTGCTTTGCATCTTTATCCTCGACATCTTTGTTTTGTTTCTCAACTTTATCTTCGACATCTTTGCTTTGGTTCTCATCTTTATCTTCGACATCTTTGTTTTGTTTCTCATCTTTATCTTCGACATCTTTGATTTGCTTTGCATCTTTATCCTCGACATCTTTGTTTTGTTTCTCATCTTTATCTTCGACATCTTTGATTTGCTTTGCATCTTTATCCTCGACATCTTTGTTTTGTTTCTCATCTTTATCTTCGACATCTTTGCTTTGTTTCTCATTTTTATCTTCAACATCTTTGTTTTGTTTCTCATCTTTATCTTCGACATCTTTGATTTGCTTTGCATCTTTATCCTCGACATCTTTGTTTTTTTTCTCATCTTGATCTTCGACATCTTTGTTTTGTTTTTCATCTTTATCTTCGACATCTTTGATTTGTTTCTCATCTTTATCTTCAACATCTTTGTTTTGTTTCTCATCTTTATCTTCAACATCTTTGTTTTGTTTCTCATCTTTATCTTCGACGTTTTGTTTCTCATCTTTACTACCTGTGACATCTTTGTTTTGACTCTCATCTTTATCTTCAATGTCTTTGTTTTGTTTCTCATCTTTATCTCCCATATCATTGTTTAGGTTTGGAAAGTCATCTTGACTCTCCATTTCTGTCCACATACCTTCTGGTATTTCATTCCATTCCTTTTCATCGCAAATTAGTATTGGGACAAAATGATTTGGCTGAAAAACTGTACCTACTCGGTTATCAAGATTACCATCCCTTGACCAAAGTATAAAGATATCTTTATTTATAGTCTCTTTCTTATTTGGCATCAGAACTGGAGCAATCCTGGCATTAAATAAAGGACGGAGAGCCTTGTTTGCATCAGGATAAACAGACCAAATATTTGATTCTAGCACAGATGAAAGCGCAAATAAGTGAATAAGTGCTGACCATGATCTTGGTTTTGTGGTATATAGTGCTTCTTTTTTAATGGAACCTACGAAATCATCGGTTTCACTGTAAAACTTGGAACATTTATCAGTAAGAGCAATGCTTTTGTATGTGTTAGTTGTCATCGTGGCATCTGGTGATTTAATGGCTTTGTCAAAGTTGGGATGTTTTGAATATAGATCTGCATTGATCATTAATTCTGCAGCAGTCATTTCCCTTAGGAGTTTACTCAGAGATTCATTTCCTAAAAGAGACATTATTTTGATTTTTAGACTTTTGTTTTGATTATGTATATATATTTTTTTTAACAATAGGCAATAATGTGTCATGTTAAATAAATGGATAATAAAGAATGAATGTGTCTATGGGACATGGAAGGCCCTGTTGGCCCCAAACAGGAAGTAAAAGTCCGAGAAGTCTGAAAGTCGCTTAGGACATCTTGAACTATCCTACCAAGTTTTAAATCATTCTAATGTATGGTTTCTGAGAAAAGTTTGACGGAAATTTGTATTAACGTAAAGTGCATTTTCAGATCGGTCCAGCCCTTAACAGGAAGTTTAGGTCTGAGAGGCCTGAAAGTTGCTTAGGACGTATAGTTGGTCATGCTAAACCATCCTACCAACTTTCAAATCATTCACATGTACGGCTTCTGAGAAAAACTTGACGGAGTTTTAAAAGTCTATTTTCATATCGGCCCACCCCTAAACAGGAAGTAGATGTCCGGTAGGTGTGAAAGTTGCTTAGGACATATAGTTGGTCATGCATAACCATCCTACTAAGTTTCTAATTATCCCCATATACGGTTTCTGAGAAACGCTTAACCGAAAATCCGGACGGACGGACATGAGTAAAACTTAATGCCCCTGACATGTCGTCACAGTTCATAAAAAAACAACCGCATGTCAAAGGGTGATAACAAGGTCATTCACAGGAATAGTAATTTACTAAACATGAAATATGGTATAGTTTACTTTAATTAAAATTAATACTTACCAATAAGAGTTATGGAAACTGAGTTGTACAAGCAGTCCCCATTTCCTGTTGTTTTAGCAACTTTGATCAGTCTTTTTGTATAAATAAAGTCTCTTGGGATAAGTGATTCCCCTAAGCTATCTGGTTGGATATCTGTGTAAATCGCTGCTCCATTTTGTGTCCTGTTTGATATATTTTTCAGCTCTTTCTTGCATTCCTGGAGTCTGTCTTTAAGCTTGTCTATCTTATTAAGACGAATATACAAATCCATTATAGATCTATAATGACATATATGTAATAAATATCTTTGGTTGATTCATGACATGGTCACAAACTTCAAACTAGAATTATTTTGATTGTCAATTTATATAGTTGGTTTCATACATAAATCATTTGTCAAGTTTAAATTTAGTAAATTATATGTTTAAATTATGTTGGTTTTGTCAAAGACGGAACAGCTTCATTACTCAATAAACATTTTTCGTTGATAATAATATCAATTTATTATAGAATCAAATGATATTTAATCATTTGAAAATTTAACTAACTAAAAGTTTACTTTTATACATAATTAATTAATAATTACTATTTTAATAAGTACATGACTACAAGAATAATGAATAAGATAAGCATTGAACTTACTTTTCATATTTGTGCATCCTTCTTTCACTTGAAAATGTGTGAAATGCCACGTGGAGTTCTCTAAATCATTGCAGAATAAAGTGTAAGCAATCTTTAATTACTTCCATCTGTAGTGTATTTATGTCGATAATAATGGATTTTTCTTACTTCAAAACCATAGCAGAAAAATGTGTAATAAGTAAGATCGTACTGATAGCATAACATAAGTTTTTACAATCATATTTTTTAGCAAAAGTCCATAGAGGTAAAATGTTGATTAGGGATTATCAAAAGATATATGTCCCCAAAGGCTGGAACAGTCAAATGAGTAAAATTATACAATGTCCATAGAAAAGCCAGAGCGTAGTAGCTCTACATTAAAAACATAAAAAGCAACTAGAGAGTATTCATGTGCATTTTAATAAAATCATAAATTGCTTTCTAGCAGCCATTGTGAACAAATGTGCATTTTGATGCATTGTATTTTCTATATATTCAATGTAATCCATTACTCCTAAAACATCATATTTGCACATAAATACCTATGGCTTTGGGAAAACAAACCCAAAATTACGCAATGGCTGTCCTACTACAAATCTTGATTTAATTTTTAGCCTCTGTATATATGGTGCACATTACCACACTTTGGTTGTGGAAAGGACATTGTGTAGCTGTGGATATTGTGTAGCTGTGGGCATTGTGTAGCTGTAGACATTGTGTAGCTGTGGACATTGTGTAGCAGTGGACATTATGTAGCAGTGGACATTGTGTAACAGTGGGCATTGTGTAGCTGTGGTCATTGTGCAGCACTGGACATTGTGTAGCTGTGGACATTGTGTAGCAGTAAACATTGTGTAGCTGTGGACATTGTGTTGCACTGGATATTGTGTAGCTGTGGACATTGTGTAGCAGTGGGCATTGTGTAGCTGTGGACATTGTGTAACAGTGGGCATTGTGTAGCAGTAAACATTGTGTAGCTGTGGACATTGTGTAGCAGTAAATATTGTGTAGCTGTGGACATTGTGTTGCACTGGATATTGTGTAGCTGTGGACATTGTGTAGCAGTGGACATTGTGTTGCACTGGATATTGTGTCGCTGTGGACATTGTGTAGCAGTGGACATTGTGTAGCTGTGGACATTGTGTAACAGTGGACATTGTGTAGCACTGGACATTGTGTAACAGTGGGCATTGTGTATCTGTGGGCATTGTGTATCACTGAATATTGTGCAGCACTGGACATTGTGTACCACTGGACATTGTGTAGCTGTGGGCATTGTGTATCAATGGACATTGTGTAGCACTGGACATTGTGTAGTAGTGGACATTGTGTAGTACTTGACATTGTGCAACAGTGGGCATTGTGTAGCTGTGGACATTGTGTAGCTGTGGACTTTGTGTAGCAGTGGACATTGTGTAGCAGTGGACATTGTGTAACACTGGACATTGTGTAGCAGTGGACATTGTGTAGCAGTGGACATTGTGTACCTGTGGACATTGTGTACCTGGGGACATTGTGTAGCTGTGGACATTGTGTAGCAGTGGACATTGTGTAACACTGGACATTGTGTAGCAGTGGACATTGTGTAGCAGTGGACATTGTGTAACACTGGACATTGTGTAGCAGTGGACATTGTGTAGCTGTGGACATTGTGTAGCTGTGGACATTGTGTAGCAGTGGACATTGTGTAGCAGTGGACATTGTGTAACACTGGACATTGTGTAGCAGTGGACATTGTGTAGCAGTGGACATTGTGTACCTGTGGACATTGTGTAGCTGGGGACATTGTGTAACACTGGACATTGTGTAGCAGTGGGCATTGTGTAGCTGTGGACATTGTGTAGCAGTGGACATTGTGTAGCTGTGGACATTGTGTAGCAGTGGACATTGTGTAGCTGTGGACATTGTGTAGCAGTGGACATTGTGTAGCAGTGGACATTGTGTAGCACTGGACATTGTGTAGCTGTGGACATTGTGTAGCAGTAGACATTGTGTAGCAGTGGACATTGTGTAGCAGTGGACATTGTGTAGCAGTGGACATTGTTTAGCACTGGACATTGTGTAGCTGTGGACATTGTGTAGCAGTGGACATTGTGTAGCAGTGGACATTGTTTAGCACTGGACATTGTGTAACACTGGACATTGTGTAGCAGTGGACATTGTGTAGCAGTGGACATTGTGTAGCAGTGGACATTGTGTAACAGTGGGCATTGTGTAGCAGTGGACATTGTGTAGCTGTGGACATTGTGTAGCAGTGGACATTGTGTAGCAGTGGACATTGTTTAGCACTGGACATTGTGTAACACTGGACATTGTGTAGCAGTGGACATTGTGTAGCAGTGGACATTGTGTAGCTGTGGACATTGTGTAGCAGTGGACATTGTGTAGCTGTGGACATTGTGTAGCAGTGGACATTGTGTAGCAGTGGACATTGTGTAGCTGTGGACATTGTGTAGCAGTGGACATTGTGTAGCAGTGGACATTGTGTAGCACTGGACATTGTGTAGCTGTGGACATTGTGTAGCAGTGGACATTGTGTAGCAGTGGACATTGTGTAACACTGGACATTGTGTAGCAGTGGACATTGTGTAGCAGTAGACAATGTGTAGCAGTGGACATTGTGTAGCTGTGGATATTGTGTAGCTGTGGACATTGTGTAGCTGTGGACATTGTGTAGCTGTGGACTTTGTGTAGCAGTGGACATTGTGTAGCAGTGGACATTGTGTAGCAGTGGACATTGTGTAGCAGTGGACATTGTGTACCTGTGGACATTGTGTACCTGGGGACATTGTGTAGCTGTGGACATTGTGTAGCAGTGGACATTGTGTAACACTGGACTTTGTGTAGCAGTGGACATTGTGTAGCAGTGGACATTGTGTAACACTGGACATTGTGTAGCAGTGGACATTGTGTAGCTGTGGACATTGTGTAGCTGTGGACATTGTGTAGCAGTGGACATTGTGTAGCAGTGGACATTGTGTAACACTGGACATTGTGTAGCAGTGGACATTGTGTAGCAGTGGACATTGTGTACCTGTGGACATTGTGTAGCTGGGGACATTGTGTAACACTGGACATTGTGTAGCAGTGGGCATTGTGTAGCTGTGGACATTGTGTAGCTGTGGACATTGTGTACCTGTGGACATTGTGTAGCAGTGGACATTGTGTAGCAGTGGACATTGTGTAGCTGTGGACATTGTGTAGCAGTGGACATTGTGTAGCTGTGGACATTGTGTAGCAGTGGACATTGTGTAGCAGTGGACATTGTGTAGCACTGGACATTGTGTAGCTGTGGACATTGTGTAGCAGTAGACATTGTGTAGCAGTGGACATTGTGTAGCACTGGACATTGTGTAGCAGTGGACATTGTTTAGCACTGGACATTGTGTAGCTGTGGACATTGTGTAGCAGTGGACATTGTGTAGCAGTGGACATTGTTTAGCACTGGACATTGTGTAACACTGGACATTGTGTAGCAGTGGACATTGTGTAGCAGTGGACATTGTGTAGCAGTGGACATTGTGTAACAGTGGGCATTGTGTAGCAGTGGACATTGTGTAGCTGTGGACATTGTGTAGCTGTGGACATTGTGTAGCTGTGGACTTTGTGTAGCAGTGGACATTGTGTAGCAGTGGACATTGTATAGCACTGGACATTGTGTAGCTGTGGACATTGTGTAGCAGTAGACATTGTGTAGCAGTGGACATTGTGTAACACTGGACATTGTGTAGCAGTGGACATTGTGTAGCAGTGGACATTGTGTAGCTGTGGACATTGTGTAGCTGTGGACATTGTGTAGCTATGGACATTGTGTAGCGGTGGACATTGTCTAGCAGTGGACATTGTGTAGCTGTGGGCATTGTGTAGCTGTGGACATTGTGTAGCTTTGGACATTGTGTAGCAGTGGACATTGTGTAGCACTGGACATTGTTTAGCAGTGGACATTGTGTAACACTTGATATTGTGTAGCTGTGGACATTGTGTAGCTGTGGACATTGTGTAGCTGTTGGCATTTTGTAGCAGTGGACATTGTGTAGCTGTGGAAATTGTGTAGCAGTGGACATTGTGTAGCTGTGGACATTGTGCAGCTGTGGGCATTGTGTAGCTGTGGGCATTGTGTAGCACTGGACATTGTGTAGCTGTGGATATTGTGTAGCTGTGGTCATTGTGTAGCTGTAGACATTGTGTAGCTGTGGACATTGTGTAACAGTGGACATTGTGTAGCAGTGGACATTGTGCAGCACTGGACATTGTGTAGCTATGGACATTGTGTAGCAGTAAACATTGTGTAGCTGTGGACATTGTGTTGCACTGGATATTGTGTAGCTGTGGACATTGTGTATCAGTGGGCATTGTGTAGCTGTGGACATTGTGTAACAGTGGGCATTGTGTAGCAGTAAACATTGTGTAGCTGTGGACATTGTGTAGCAGTAAACATTGTGTAGCTGTGGACATTGTGTTGCACTGGATATTGTGTAGCTGTGGACATTGTGTAACAGTGGGCATTGTGTAGCAGTAAACATTGTGTAGCTGTGTACATTGTGTAGCAGTAAACATTGTGTAGCTGTGGACATTGTGTTGCACTGGATATTGTGTAGCTGTGGACATTGTGTAGCAGTGGACATTGTGTTGCACTGGATATTGTGTAGCTGTGGACATTGTGTAGCAGTGGACATTGTGTAGCTGTGGACATTGTGCAGCAGTGGACATTGTGTAGCTGTGGACATTGTGTAGCAGTGGACATTGTGTAGCAGTGGACATTGTGTAGCTGTGGACATTGTGTAGCAGTGGACATTGTGTAGCTGTGGACATTGTGTAGCACTGGACATTGTGTAGCTGTGGACATTGTGTAGCAGTGGACATTGTGTAGCAGTGGACATTGTGTAACACTGGACATTGTGTAGCAGTGGACATTGTGTAGCAGTAGACATTGTGTAGCAGTGGACATTGTGTAGCTGTGGATATTGTGTAGCTGTGGACATTGTGTAGCTGTGGACATTGTGTAGCTGTGGACTTTGTGTAGCAGTGGACATTGTGTAGCAGTGGACATTGTATAGCACTGGACATTGTGTAGCTGTGGACATTGTGAAGCAGTAGACATTGTGTAGCAGTGGACATTGTGTAACACTGGACATTGTGTAGCAGTGGACATTGTGTAGCAGTGGACATTGTGTAGCTGTGGACATTGTGTAGCTGTGGACATTGTGTAGCTATGGACATTGTGTAGCGGTGGACATTGTCTAGCAGTGGACATTGTGTAGCAGTGGACATTGTGTAGCACTGGACATTGTGTAGCAGTGGACATTGTGTAGCTGTGGGCATTGTGTAGCTGTGGACATTGTGTAGCTGTGGACATTGTGTACCAGTGGACATTGTGTAGCAGTGGACATTGTGTAACACTGGATATTGTGTAGCTGTGGACATTGTGTAGCTGTGGACATTGTCTAGCTGTGGGCATTGTGTAGCTGTGGACATTGTGTAGCTTTGGACATTGTGTAGCAGTGGACATTGTGTAGCACTGGACATTGTGTAGCAGTTGACATTGTGTAACACTTGATATTGTGTAGCTGTGGACATTGTGTAGCTGTGGACATTGTGTAGCTGTTGGCATTTTGTAGCAGTGGACATTGTGTAGCTGTGGACATTGTGTAGCAGTGGACATTGTGTAGCTGTGGACATTGTGCAGCTGTGGGCATTGTGTAGCTGTGGGCATTGTGTAGCACTGGACATTGTGTAGCTGTGGATATTGTGTAGCTGTGGGCATTGTGTAGCTGTAGACATTGTGTAGCTGTGGACATTGTGTAACAGTGGACATTGTGTAGCAGTGGACATTGTGTAACAGTGGGCATTGTGTAGCTGTGGACATTGTGCAGCACTGGACATTGTGTAGCTATGGACATTGTGTAGCAGTAAACATTGTGTAGCTGTGGACATTGTGTTGCACTGGATATTGTGTAGCTGTGGACATTGTGTATCAGTGGGCATTGTGTAGCTGTGGACATTGTGTAACAGTGGGCATTGTGTAGCAGTAAACATTGTGTAGCTGTGGACATTGTGTAGCAGTAAACATTGTGTAGCTGTGGACATTGTGTAGCAGTGGACATTGTGTTGCACTGGATATTGTGTCGCTGTGGACATTGTGTAGCAGTGGACATTGTGTAGCTGTGAACATTGTGTTGCAGTAAACATTTTGTAGCTGTGGACATTGTGTAGCAGTGGACATTGTGTTGCACTGGATATTGTGTAGCTGTGGACACTGTGTAGCAGTGGACATTGTGTTGCACTGGATATTGTGTCGCTGTGGACATTGTGTAGCAGTGGACATTGTGTAGCTGTGAACATTGTGTAACAGTGGACATTGTGTAGCACTGGACATTGTGTAACAGTGGTTATTGTGTATCTGTGGGCATTGTGTATCACTGAATATTCTGCAGCACTGGACATTGTGTACCACTGGACATTGTGTTGCTGTGGGCATTGTGCATCAATGGACATTGTGTAGCACTGGACATTGTATAGCACTGGACATTGTGTAGCAGTGGACATTGTGTAGTACTTGACATTGTGTAACAGTGGGCATTGTGTAGCTGTGGACATTGTGTAGCTGTGGACATTGTGTAGCTGTGGACATTGTGTAGCAGTGGACATTGTGTAGCAGTGGACATTGTGTAACACTGGACATTGTGTAGCAGTGGACATTGTGTAGCAGTGGACATTGTGTACCTGTGGACATTGTGTAGCTGTGGACATTGTGTAGCTGTGGACATTGTGTAGCACTGGACATTGTGTAGCAGTGTACATTGTGTAGCAGTGGACATTGTGTAGCACTGGACATTGTGTAGTTGTGGACATTGTGTAGCTGTGGGCATTGTGTAGCTGTGGACATTGTGTAGCTGTGGACATTGTGTAGCAGTGGACATTTTGTAGCAGTGGACATTGTGTAACGGTGGGCATTGTGTATCTGTGGGCATTGTGTATTACTGGATATTGTGCAGCACTGGACATTGTGTACCACTGGACATTGTGTAGCTGTGGCCATTGTGTATCTATGGACATTGTGTAGCACTGGACATTGTGTAGCAGTGGACATTGTGTAGTACTTGACATTGTGTAACAGTGGGCATTGTGTAGCTGTGGACATTGTGTAGCTGTGGACATTGTGTTGCTGTGGACATTGTGTAACACTGGACATTGTGTAACAGTGGGCATTGTGTAGCTGTGGACATTGTGTAGCTGTGGACATTGTGTAGCAGTGGACATTGTGTAGCAGTGGACATTGTGTAACAGTGGGCATTGTGTAGCAGTGGACATTGTGTAGCTGTGGACATTGTGTAGCAGTGGACATTGTGTAGCAGTGGACATTGTTTAGCACTGGACATTGTGTAACACTGGACATTGTGTAGCAGTGGACATTGTGTAGCAGTGGACATTGTGTAGCTGTGGACATTGTGTAGCAGTGGACATTGTGTAGCTGTGGACATTGTGTAGCAGTGGACATTGTGTAGCAGTGGACATTGTGTAGCTGTGGACATTGTGTAGCAGTGGACATTGTGTAGCAGTGGACATTGTGTAGCACTGGACATTGTGTAGCTGTGGACATTGTGTAGCAGTGGACATTGTGTAGCAGTGGACATTGTGTAACACTGGACATTGTGTAGCAGTGGACATTGTGTAGCAGTAGACATTGTGTAGCAGTGGACATTGTGTAGCTGTGGATATTGTGTAACTTGGACATTGTGTAGATGTGGACATTGTGTAGCTGTGGACTTTGTTTAGCAGTGGACATTGTGTAGCAGTGGACATTGTATAGCACTGGACATTGTGTAGCTGTGGACATTGTGTAGCAGTAGACATTGTGTAGCAGTGGACATTGTGTAACACTGGACATTGTGTAGCAGTGGACATTGTGTAGCAGTGGACATTGTGTAGCTGTGGACATTGTGTAGCTGTGGACATTGTGTAGCTATGGACATTGTGTAGCGGTGGACATTGTCTAGCAGTGGACATTGTGTAGCAGTGGACATTGTGTAGCACTGGACATTGTGTAGCAGTGGACATTGTGTAGCTGTGGGCATTGTGTAGCTGTGGACATTGTGTAGCTGTGGACATTGTGTACCAGTGGACATTGTGTAGCTGTGGACATTGTGTAACACTGGATATTGTGTAGCTGTGGACATTGTGTAGCTGTGGACATTGTCTAGCTGTGGGCATTGTGTAGCTGTGGACATTGTGTAGCTTTGGACATTGTGTAGCAGTGGACATTGTGTAGCACTGGACATTGTGTAGCAGTGGACATTGTGTAACACTTGATATTGTGTAGCTGTGGACATTGTGTAGCTGTGGACATTGTGTAGCTGTTGGCATTTTGTAGCAGTGGACATTGTGTAGCTGTGGACATTGTGTAGCAGTGGACATTGTGTAGCTGTGGACATTGTGCAGCTGTGGGCATTGTGTAGCTGTGGGCATTGTGTAGCACTGGACATTGTGTAGCTGTGGATATTGTGTAGCTGTGGTCATTGTGTAGCTGTAGACATTGTGTAGCTGTGGACATTGTGTAACAGTGGACATTGTGTAGCAGTGGACATTGTGCAGCACTGGACATTGTGTAGCTATGGACATTGTGTAGCAGTAAACATTGTGTAGCTGTGGACATTGTGTTGCACTGGATATTGTGTAGCTGTGGACATTGTGTATCAGTGGGCATTGTGTAGCTGTGGACATTGTGTAACAGTGGGCATTGTGTAGCAGTAAACATTGTGTAGCTGTGGACATTGTGTAGCAGTAAACATTGTGTAGCTGTGGACATTGTAATGCACTGGATATTGTGTAGCTGTGGACATTGTGTATCAGTGGGCATTGTGTAGCTGTGGACATTGTGTAACAGTGGGCATTGTGTAGCAGTAAACATTGTGTAGCTGTGTACATTGTGTAGCAGTAAACATTGTGTAGCTGTGGACATTGTGTTGCACTGGATATTGTGTAGCTGTGGACATTGTGTAGCAGTGGACATTGTGTTGCACTGGATATTGTGTAGCAGTGGACATTGTGTAGCAGTGGACATTGTGTAGCTGTGGACATTGTGCAGCAGTGGACATTGTGTAGCTGTGGACATTGTGTAGCAGTGGACATGGTGTAGCAGTGGACATTGTGTAGCTGTGGACATTGTGTAGCAGTGGACATTGTGTAGCAGTGGACATTGTGTAGCACTGGACATTGTGTAGCTGTGGACATTGTGTAGCAGTGGACATTGTGTAGCAGTGGACATTGTGTAACACTGGACATTGTGTAGCAGTGGACATTGTGTAGCAGTAGACATTGTGTAGCAGTGGACATTGTGTAGCTGTGGATATTGTGTAGCTGTGGACATTGTGTAGCTGTGGACATTGTGTAGCTGTGGACTTTGTGTAGCAGTGGACATTGTGTAGCAGTGGACATTGTATAGCACTGGACATTGTGTAGCTGTGGACATTGTGTAGCAGTAGAAATTGTCTAGCAGTGGACATTGTGTAGCAGTGGACATTGTGTAGCACTGGACATTGTGTAGCAGTGGACATTGTGTTGCTGTGGGCATTGTGTAGCTGTGGACATTGTGTAGCTGTGGACATTGTGTACCAGTGGACATTGTGTAGCAGTGGACATTGTGTAACACTGGATATTGTGTAGCTGTGGACATTGTGTAGCTGTGGACATTGTCTAGCTGTGGGCATTGTGTAGCTGTGGACATTGTGTAGCTTTGGACATTGTGTAGCAGTGGACATTGTGTAGCACTGGACATTGTGTAGCAGTGGACATTGTGTAACACTTGATATTGTGTAGCTGTGGACATTGTGTAGCTGTGGACATTGTGTAGCTGTTGGCATTTTGTAGCAGTGGACATTGTGTAGCTGTGGACATTGTGTAGCAGTGGACATTGTGTAGCTGTGGACATTGTGCAGCTGTGGGCATTGTGTAGCTGTGGGCATTGTGTAGCACTGAATATTGTGTAGCTGTGGATATTGTGTAGCTGTGGGCATTGTGTAGCTGTAGACATTGTGTAGCTGTGGACATTGTGTAACAGTGGACATTGTGTAGCAGTGGACATTGTGTAACAGTGGGCATTGTGTAGCTGTGGACATTGTGCAGCAGTGGACATTGTGTAGCTATGGACATTGTGTAGCAGTAAACATTGTGTAGCTGTGGACATTGTGTTGCACTGGATATTGTGTAGCTGTGGACATTGTGTATCAGTGGGCATTGTGTAGCTGTGGACATTGTGTAACAGTGGGCATTGTGTAGCAGTAAACATTGTGTAGCTGTGGACATTGTGTAGCAGTAAACATTGTGTAGCTGTGGACATTGTGTAGCAGTGGACATTGTGTTGCACTGGATATTGTGTCGCTGTGGACATTGTGTAGCAGTGGACATTGTCTAGCTGTGGGCATTGTGTAGCTGTGGACATTGTGTAGCTTTGGACATTGTGTAGCAGTGGACATTGTGTAGCACTGGACATTGTGTAGCAGTGGACATTGTGTAACACTTGATATTGTGTAGCTGTGGACATTGTGTAGCTGTGGACATTGTGTAGCTGTTGGCATTTTGTAGCAGTGGACATTGTGTAGCTGTGGACATTGTGTAGCAGTGGACATTGTGTAGCTGTGGACATTGTGCAGCTGTGGGCATGGTGTAGCTGTGGGCATTGTGTAGCACTGAATAGTGTGTAGCTGTGGATATTGTGTAGCTGTGGGCATTGTGTAGCTGTAGACATTGTGTAGCTGTGGACATTGTGTAACAGTGGACATTGTGTAGCAGTGGACATTGTGTAACAGTGGGCATTGTGTAGCTGTGGACATTGTGCAGCACTGGACATTGTGTAGCTATGGACATTGTGTAGCAGTAAACATTGTGTAGCTGTGGACATTGTGTTGCACTGGATATTGTGTAGCTGTGGACATTGTGTGTCAGTGGGCATTGTGTAGCTGTGGACATTGTGTAACAGTGGGCATTGTGTAGCAGTAAACATTGTGTAGCTGTGGACATTGTGTAGCAGTAAACATTGTGTAGCTGTGGACATTGTGTAGCAGTGGACATTGTGTTGCACTGGATATTGTGTCGCTGTGGACATTGTGTAGCAGTGGACATTGTGTAGCTGTGAACATTGTGTTGCAGTAAACATTGTGTAGCTGTGGACATTGTGTAGCAGTGGACATTGTGTTGCACTGGATATTGTGTAGCTGTGGACACTGTGTAGCAGTGGACATTGTGTTGCACTGGATATTGTGTCGCTGTGGACATTGTGTAGCAGTGGACATTGTGTAGCTGTGAACATTGTGTAACAGTGGACATTGTGTAGCACTGGACATTGTGTAACAGTGGTTATTGTGTATCTGTGGGCATTGTGTATCACTGAATATTCTGCAGCACTGGACATTGTGTACCACTGGACATTGTGTAGCTGTGGGCATTGTGTATCAATGGACATTGTGTAGCACTGGACATTGTGTAGCACTGGACATTGTGTAGCAGTGGACATTGTGTAGTACTTGACATTGTGTAACAGTGGGCATTGTGTAGCTGTGGACATTGTGTAGCTGTGGACATTGTGTAGCTGTGGACATTGTGTAGCAGTGGACATTGTGTAGCAGTGGACATTGTGTAACACTGGACATTGTGTAGCAGTGGACATTGTGTAGCAGTGGACATTGTGTACCTGTGGACATTGTGTAGCTGTGGACATTGTGTAGCTGTGGACATTGTGTAGCACTGGACATTGTGTAGCAGTGTACATTGTGTAGCAGTGGACATTGTGTAGCACTGGACATTGTGTAGCTGTGGACATTGTGTAGCTGTGGGCATTGTGTAGCTGTGGACATTGTGTAGCTGTGGACATTGTGTAACAGTGGACATTTTGTAGCAGTGGACATTGTGTAACGGTGGGCATTGTGTATCTGTGGGCATTTTGTATTACTGGATATTGTGCAGCACTGGACATTGTGTACCACTGGACATTGTGTAGCTGTGGGCATTGTGTATCTATGGACATTGTGTAGCACTGGACATTGTGTAGCAGTGGACATTGTGTAGTACTTGACATTGTGTAACAGTGGGCATTGTGTAGCTGTGGACATTGTGTAGCTGTGGACATTGTGTTGCTGTGGACATTGTGTAACACTGGACATTGTGTAACAGTGGGCATTGTGTAGCTGTGGACATTGTGTAGCTGTGGACATTGTGTAGCTGTGGACATTGTGTTGTACTGGATATTGTGTAACAGTGGACATTGTGTAGCTGTGGACATTGTGTAACTGTGGACATTGTGTAACATTGGGCATTGTGTAACACTGGACATTGTTTAGCAGTGGACATTGTGTAGCACTGGACATTGTTTAACAGTGGGCATTGTGTATCTGTTGGCATTGTGTAGCACTGGATATTGTGCAGCACTGGACATTGTGTACCACTGGACATTGTGTAGCTGTGGGCATTGTGTATCAATGGACAATGTGTAGCACTGGGCATTGTGTACCTGTGGACATTGTGTAGCTTTGGACATTGTGTAGCTATGGACATTGTGTAACACTGGACATTGTGTAACAGTGGGCATTGTGTAGCTGTGGACATTGTGTAGCTGTGGACATTGTGTAGCAGTGGACATTGTGTAACACTGGACATTGTTTAGCAGTTGACATTGTGTAGCAGTGGACATTGTGTAGCTGTGGACATTGTGTAGCTGTGGACATTGTGTAACACTGGAAATTGTGTTGCAGTGGACATTGTGTAACAGTGGACATTGTGTAACAGTGGGCATTGTGTAGCTGTGGGCATTGTGTAGCTGTGGACATTGTGTAGCTGTGGACATTGTGTACCAGTGGACATTGTGTAGCAGTGGACATTGTGTAACACTGGATATTGTGTAGCTGTGGACATTGTGTAGCTGTGGACATTGTCTAGCTGTGGGCATTGTGTAGCTGTGGACATTGTGTAGCTTTGGACATTGTGTAGCAGTGGACATTGTGTAGCACTGGACATTGTGTAGCAGTGGACATTGTGTAACACTTGATATTGTGTAGCTGTGGACATTGTGTAGCTGTGGACATTGTGTAGCTGTTGGCATTTTGTAGCAGTGGACATTGTGTAGCTGTGGACATTGTGTAGCAGTGGACATTGTGTAGCTGTGGACATTGTGCAGCTGTGGGCATTGTGTAGCTGTGGGCATTGTGTAGCACTGGACATTGTGTAGCTGTGGATATTGTGTAGCTGTGGTCATTGTGTAGCTGTAGACATTGTGTAGCTGTGGACATTGTGTAACAGTGGACATTGTGTAGCAGTGGACATTGTGCAGCACTGGACATTGTGTAGCTATGGACATTGTGTAGCAGTAAACATTGTGTAGCTGTGGACATTGTGTTGCACTGGATATTGTGTAGCTGTGGACATTGTGTATCAGTGGGCATTGTGTAGCTGTGGACATTGTGTAACAGTGGGCATTGTGTAGCAGTAAACATTGTGTAGCTGTGGACATTGTGTAGCAGTAAACATTGTGTAGCTGTGGACATTGTATTGCACTGGATATTGTGTAGCTGTGGACATTGTGTATCAGTGGGCATTGTGTAGCTGTGGACATTGTGTAACAGTGGGCATTGTGTAGCAGTAAACATTGTGTAGCTGTGTACATTGTGTAGCAGTAAACATTGTGTAGCTGTGGACATTGTGTTGCACTGGATATTGTGTAGCTGTGGACATTGTGTAGCAGTGGACATTGTGTTGCACTGGATATTGTGTAGCAGTGGACATTGTGTAGCAGTGGACATTGTGTAGCTGTGGACATTGTGCAGCAGTGGACATTGTGTAGCTGTGGACATTGTGTAGCAGTGGACATGGTGTAGCAGTGGACATTGTGTAGCTGTGGACATTGTGTAGCAGTGGACATTGTGTAGCAGTGGACATTGTGTAGCACTGGACATTGTGTAGCTGTGGACATTGTGTAGCAGTGGACATTGTGTAGCAGTGGACATTGTGTAACACTGGACATTGTGTAGCAGTGGACATTGTGTAGCAGTAGACATTGTGTAGCAGTGGACATTGTGTAGCTGTGGATATTGTGTAGCTGTGGACATTGTGTAGCTGTGGACATTGTGTAGCTGTGGACTTTGTGTAGCAGTGGACATTGTGTAGCAGTGGACATTGTATAGCACTGGACATTGTGTAGCTGTGGACATTGTGTAGCAGTAGAAATTGTGTAGCAGTGGACATTGTGTAACACTGGACATTGTGTAGCAGTGGACATTGTGTAGCAGTGGACATTATGTAGCTGTGGACATTGTGTAGCTGTGGACATTGTGTAGCTATGGACATTGTGTAGCGGTGGACATTGTCTAGCAGTGGACATTGTGTAGCAGTGGACATTGTGTAGCACTGGACATTGTGTAGCAGTGGACATTGTGTTGCTGTGGGCATTGTGTAGCTGTGGACATTGTGTAGCTGTGGACATTGTGTACCAGTGGACATTGTGTAGCAGTGGACATTGTGTAACTGTGGACATTGTGTAGCTGTGGACATTGTGTAGCTGTGGACATTGTCTAGCTGTGGGCATTGTGTAGCTGTGGACATTGTGTAGCTTTGGACATTGTGTAGCAGTGGACATTGTGTAGCACTGGACATTGTGTAGCAGTGGACATTGTGTAACACTTGATATTGTGTAGCTGTGGACATTGTGTAGCTGTGGACATTGTGTAGCTGTTGGCATTTTGTAGCAGTGGACATTGTGTAGCTGTGGACATTGTGTAGCAGTGGACATTGTGTAGCTGTGGACATTGTGCAGCTGTGGGCATTGTGTAGCTGTGGGCATTGTGTAGCACTGAATATTGTGTAGCTGTGGATATTGTGTAGCTGTGGGCATTGTGTAGCTGTAGACATTGTGTAGCTGTGGACATTGTGTAACAGTGGACATTGTGTAGCAGTGGACATTGTGTAACAGTGGGCATTGTGTAGCTGTGGACATTGTGTAGCTGTGGACATTGTGTAGCTATGGACATTGTGTAGCAGTAAACATTGTGTAGCTGTGGACATTGTGTTGCACTGGATATTGTGTAGCTGTGGACATTGTGTATCAGTGGGCATTGTGTAGCTGTGGACATTGTGTAACAGTGGGCATTGTGTAGCAGTAAACATTGTGTAGCTGTGGACATTGTGTAGCAGTAAACATTGTGTAGCTGTGGACATTGTGTAGCAGTGGACATTGTGTTGCACTGGACATTGTGTAGCAGTGGACATTGTGTAGCAGTGGACATTGTCTAGCTGTGGGCATTGTGTAGCTGTGGACATTGTGTAGCTTTGGACATTGTGTAGCAGTGGACATTGTGTAGCACTGGACATTGTGTAGCAGTGGACATTGTGTAACACTTGATATTGTGTAGCTGTGGACATTGTGTAGCTGTGGACATTGTGTAGCTGTTGGCATTTTGTAGCAGTGGACATTGTGTAGCTGTGGACATTGTGTAGCAGTGGACATTGTGTAGCTGTGGACATTGTGCAGCTGTGGGCATGGTGTAGCTGTGGGCATTGTGTAGCACTGAATATTGTGTAGCTGTGGATATTGTGTAGCTGTGGGCATTGTGTAGCTGTAGACATTGTGTAGCTGTGGACATTGTGTAACAGTGGACATTGTGTAGCAGTGGACATTGTGTAACAGTGGGCATTGTGTAGCTGTGGACATTGTGCAGCACTGGACATTGTGTAGCTATGGACATTGTGTAGCAGTAAACATTGTGTAGCTGTGGACATTGTGTTGCACTGGATATTGTGTAGCTGTGGACATTGTGTATCAGTGGGCATTGTGTAGCTGTGGACATTGTGTAACAGTGGGCATTGTGTAGCAGTAAACATTGTGTAGCTGTGGACATTGTGTAGCAGTAAACATTGTGTAGCTGTGGACATTGTGTAGCAGTGGACATTGTGTTGCACTGGATATTGTGTCGCTGTGGACATTGTGTAGCAGTGGACATTGTGTAGCTGTGAACATTGTGTTGCAGTAAACATTGTGTAGCTGTGGACATTGTGTAGCAGTGGACATTGTGTTGCACTGGATATTGTGTAGCTGTGGACACTGTGTAGCAGTGGACATTGTGTTGCACTGGATATTGTGTCGCTGTGGACATTGTGTTGCACTGGATATTGTGTAGCTGTGGACATTGTGTAGCAGTGGACATTGTGTAGCTGTGAACATTGTGTTGCAGTAAACATTGTGTAGCTGTGGACATTGTGTAGCAGTGGACATTGTGTTGCACTGGATATTGTGTAGCTGTGGACACTGTGTAGCAGTGGACATTGTGTTGCACTGGATATTGTGTCGCTGTGGACATTGTGTTGCACTGGATATTGTGTAGCTGTGGACATTGTGTATCAGTGGGCATTGTGTAGCTGTGGACATTGTGTAACAGTGGGCATTGTGTAGCAGTAAACATTGTGTAGCTGTGGACATTGTGTAGCAGTAAACATTGTGTAGCTGTGGACATTGTGTAGCAGTGGACATTGTGTTGCACTGGATATTGTGTCGCTGTGGACATTGTGTAGCAGTGGACATTGTCTAGCTGTGGGCATTGTGTAGCTGTGGACATTGTGTAGCTTTGGACATTGTGTAGCAGTGGACATTGTGTAGCACTGGACATTGTGTAGCAGTGGACATTGTGTAACACTTGATATTGTGTAGCTGTGGACATTGTGTAGCTGTGGACATTGTGTAGCTGTGGGCATTTTGTAGCAGTGGACATTGTGTAGCTGTGGACATTGTGTAGCAGTGGACATTGTGTAGCTGTGGACATTGTGCAGCTGTGGGCATGGTGTAGCTGTGGGCATTGTGTAGCACTGAATATTGTGTAGCTGTGGATATTGTGTAGCTGTGGGCATTGTGTAGCTGTAGACATTGTGTAGCTGTGGACATTGTGTAACAGTGGACATTGTGTAGCAGTGGACATTGTGTAACAGTGGGCATTGTGTAGCTGTGGACATTGTGCAGCACTGGACATTGTGTAGCTATGGACATTGTGTAGCAGTAAACATTGTGTAGCTGTGGACATTGTGTTGCACTGGATATTGTGTAGCTGTGGACATTGTGTATCAGTGGGCATTGTGTAGCTGTGGACATTGTGTAACTGTGGGCATTGTGTAGCAGTAAACATTGTGTAGCTGTGGACATTGTGTAGCAGTGGACATTGTGTAACAGTGGGCATTGTGTAGCTGTGGACATTGTGCAGCACTGGACATTGTGTAGCTATGGACATTGTGTAGCAGTAAACATTGTGTAGCTGTGGACATTGTGTTGCACTGGATATTGTGTAGCTGTGGACATTGTGTATCAGTGGGCATTGTGTAGCTGTGGACATTGTGTAACAGTGGGCATTGTGTAGCAGTAAACATTGTGTAGCTGTGGACATTGTGTAGCAGTAAACATTGTGTAGCTGTGGACATTGTGTAGCAGTGGACATTGTGTTGCACTGGATATTGTGTCGCTGTGGACATTGTGTAGCAGTGGACATTGTGTAGCTGTGAACATTGTGTTGCAGTAAACATTGTGTAGCTGTGGACATTGTGTAGCAGTGGACATTGTGTTGCACTGGATATTGTGTAGCTGTGGACACTGTGTAGCAGTGGACATTGTGTTGCACTGGATATTGTGTCGCTGTGAACATTGTGTAACAGTGGACATTGTGTAGCACTGGACATTGTGTAACAGTGGTTATTGTGTATCTGTGGGCATTGTGTATCACTGAATATTCTGCAGCACTGGACATTGTGTACCACTGGACATTGTGTAGCTGTGGGCATTGTGTATCAATGGACATTGTGTAGCACTGGACATTGTGTAGCACTGGACATTGTGTAGCAGTGGACATTGTGTAGTACTTGACATTGTGTAACAGTGGGCATTGTGTAGCTGTGGACATTGTGTAGCTGTGGACATTGTGTAGCTGTGGACATTGTGTAGCAGTGGACATTGTGTAGCAGTGGACATTGTGTAACACTGGACATTGTGTAGCAGTGGACATTGTGTAGCAGTGGACATTGTGTACCTGTGGACATTGTGTAGCTGTGGACATTGTGTAGCTGTGGACATTGTGTAGCACTGGACATTGTGTAGCAGTGTACATTGTGTAGCAGTGGACATTGTGTAGCACTGGACATTGTGTAGCTGTGGACATTGTGTAGCTGTGGGCATTGTGTAGCTGTGGACATTGTGTAGCTGTGGACATTGTGTAACAGTGGACATTTTGTAGCAGTGGACATTGTGTAACGGTGGGCATTGTGTATCTGTGGGCATTTTGTATTACTGGATATTGTGCAGCACTGGACATTGTGTACCACTGGACATTGTGTAGCTGTGGGCATTGTGTATCTATGGACATTGTGTAGCACTGGACATTGTGTAGCAGTGGACATTGTGTAGTACTTGACATTGTGTAACAGTGGGCATTGTGTAGCTGTGGACATTGTGTAGCTGTGGACATTGTGTTGCTGTGGACATTGTGTAACACTGGACATTGTGTAACAGTGGACATTGTGTAGCTGTGGATATTGTGTAGCTGTGGACATTGTGTAGCTGTGGACATTGTGTAGCTGTGGACTTTGTGTAGCAGTGGACATTGTGTAGCAGTGGACATTGTATAGCACTGGACATTGTGTAGCTGTGGACATTGTGTAGCAGTAGAAATTGTGTAGCAGTGGACATTGTGTAACACTGGACATTGTGTAGCAGTGGACATTGTGTAGCAGTGGACATTATGTAGCTGTGGACATTGTGTAGCTGTGGACATTGTGTAGCTGTGGGCATTGTGTATCAGTGGGCATTGTGTAGCTGTGGACATTGTGTAGCAGTGGACATTGTGTAGCACTGGACATTGTGTAGCAGTGGACATTGTGTAGCTGTGGGCATTGTGTAGCTGTGGACATTGTGTAGCTGTCGACATTGTGTACCAGTGGACATTGTGTAGCAGTGGACATTGTGTAACACTGGATATTGTGTAGCTGTGGACATTGTGTAGCTGTGGACATTGTCTAGCTGTGGGCATTGTGTAGCTGTGGACATTGTGTAGCTTTGGACATTGTGTAGCAGTGGACATTGTGTAGCACTGGACATTGTGTAGCAGTGGACATTGTGTAACACTTGAGATTGTGTAGCTGTGGACATTGTGTAGCTGTGGACATTGTGTAGCTGTTGGCATTTTGTAGCAGTGGACATTGTGTAGCTGTGGACATTGTGTAGCAGTGGACATTGTGTAGCTGTGGACATTGTGCAGCTGTGGGCATTGTGTAGCTGTGGGCATTGTGTAGCACTGAATATTGTGTAGCTGTGGATATTGTGTAGCTGTGGGCATTGTGTAGCTGTAGACATTGTGTAGCTGTGGACATTGTGTAACAGTGGACATTGTGTAGCAGTGGACATTGTGTAACAGTGGGCATTGTGTAGCTGTGGACATTGTGCAGCACTGGACATTGTGTAGCTATGGACATTGTGTAGCAGTAAACATTGTGTAGCTGTGGACATTTTGTAGCAGTGGACATTGTGTAGCAGTGGACATTGTGTAACAGTGGACATTGTGTAGCAGTGGACATTGTGTAGCTGTGGACATTGTGTAGCAGTGGACATTGTGTAGCAGTGGACATTGTTTAGCACTGGACATTGTGTAACACTGGACATTGTGTAGCAGTGGACATTGTGTAGCAGTGGACATTGTGTAGCTGTGGACATTGTGTAGCAGTGGACATTGTGTAGCTGTGGACATTGTGTAGCAGTGGACATTGTGTAGCAGTGGACATTGTGTAGCTGTGGACATTGTGTAGCAGTGGACATTGTGTAGCAGTGGACATTGTGTAGCACTGGACATTGTGTAGCTGTGGACATTGTGTAGCAGTGGACATTGTGTAGCAGTGGACATTGTGTAACACTGGACATTGTGTAGCAGTGGACATTGTGTAGCAGTAGACATTGTGTAGCAGTGGACATTGTGTAGCTGTGGATATTGTGTAACTTGGACATTGTGTAGCTGTGGACATTGTGTAGCTGTGGACTTTGTGTAGCAGTGGACATTGTGTAGCAGTGGACATTGTATAGCACTGGACATTGTGTAGCTGTGGACATTGTGTAGCAGTAGACATTGTGTAGCAGTGGACATTGTGTAACACTGGACATTGTGTAGCAGTGGACATTGTGTAGCAGTGGACATTGTGTAGCTGTGGACATTGTGTAGCTGTGGACATTGTGTAGCTGTGGACATTGTGTAGCGGTGGACATTGTCTAGCAGTGGACATTGTGTAGCAGTGGACATTGTGTAGCACTGGACATTGTGTAGCAGTGGACATTGTGTAGCTGTGGGCATTGTGTAGCTGTGGACATTGTGTAGCTGTGGACATTGTGTACCAGTGGACATTGTGTAACACTTGATATTGTGTAGCTGTGGACATTGTGTAGCTGTGGACATTGTGTAGCTGTTGGCATTTTGTAGCAGTGGACATTGTGTAGCTGTGGACATTGTGTAGCAGTGGACATTGTGTAGCTGTGGACATTGTGCAGCTGTGGGCATTGTGTAGCTGTGGGCATTGTGTAGCACTGGACATTGTGTAGCTGTGGATATTGTGTAGCTGTGGTCATTGTGTAGCTGTAGACATTGTGTAGCTGTGGACATTGTGTAACAGTGGACATTGTGTAGCAGTGGACATTGTGCAGCACTGGACATTGTGTAGCTATGGACATTGTGTAGCAGTAAACATTGTGTAGCTGTGGACATTGTGTTGCACTGGATATTGTGTAGCTGTGGACATTGTGTATCAGTGGGCATTGTGTAGCTGTGGACATTGTGTAACAGTGGGCATTGTGTAGCAGTAAACATTGTGTAGCTGTGGACATTGTGTAGCAGTAAACATTGTGTAGCTGTGGACATTGTGTTGCACTGGATATTGTGTAGCTGTGGACATTGTGTATCAGTGGGCATTGTGTAGCTGTGGACATTGTGTAACAGTGGGCATTGTGTAGCAGTAAGCATTGTGTAGCTGTGTACATTGTGTAGCAGTAAACATTGTGTAGCTGTGGACATTGTGTTGCACTGGATATTGTGTAGCTGTGGACATTGTGTAGCAGTGGACATTGTGTTGCACTGGATATTGTGTAGCAGTGGACATTGTGTAGCAGTGGACATTGTGTAGCTGTGGACATTGTGCAGCAGTGGACATTGTGTAGCTGTGGACATTGTGTAGCAGTGGACATTGTGTAGCAGTGGACATTGTGTAACACTGGACATTGTGTAGCAGTGGACATTGTGTAGCAGTAGACATTGTGTAGCAGTGGACATTGTGTAGCTGTGGATATTGTGTAGCTGTGGACATTGTGTAGCTGTGGACATTGTGTAGCTGTGGACTTTGTGTAGCAGTGGACATTGTGTAGCAGTGGACATTGTATAGCACTGGACATTGTGTAGCTGTGGACATTGTGTAGCAGTAGACATTGTGTAGCAGTGGACATTGTGTAACACTGGACATTGTGTAGCAGTGGACATTGTGTAGCAGTGGACATTGTGTAGCTGTGGACATTGTGTAGCTGTGGACATTGTGTAGCTATGGACATTGTGTAGCTGTGGACATTGTGTAGCAGTGGACATTGTGTAGCAGTGGACATTGTGTAGCACTGGACATTGTGTAGCAGTGGACATTGTGTAGCTGTGGGCATTGTGTAGCTGTGGACATTGTGTAGCTGTGGACATTGTGTACCAGTGGACATTGTGTAGCAGTGGACATTGTGTAACACTGGATATTGTGTAGCTGTGGACATTGTGTAGCTGTGGACATTGTCTAGCTGTGGGCATTGTGTAGCTGTGGACATTGTGTAGCTTTGGACATTGTGTAGCAGTGGACATTGTGTAGCACTGGACATTGTGTAGCAGTGGACATTGTGTAACACTTGATATTGTGTAGCTGTGGACATTGTGTAGCTGTGGACATTGTGTAGCTGTTGGCATTTTGTAGCAGTGGACATTGTGTAGCTGTGGACATTGTGTAGCAGTGGACATTGTGTAGCTGTGGACATTGTGCAGCTGTGGGCATTGTGTAGCTGTGGGCATTGTGTAGCACTGGATATTGTGTAGCTGTGGATATTGTGTAGCTGTGGGCATTGTGTAGCTGTAGACATTGTGTAGCTGTGGACATTGTGTAACAGTGGACATTGTGTAGCAGTGGACATTGTGTAACAGTGGGCATTGTGTAGCTGTGGACATTGTGCAGCACTGGACATTGTGTAGCTATGGACATTGTGTAGCAGTAAACATTGTGTAGCTGTGGACATTGTGTTGCACTGGATATTGTGTAGCTGTGGACATTGTGTATCAGTGGGCATTGTGTAGCTGTGGACATTGTGTAACAGTGGGCATTGTGTAGCAGTAAACATTGTGTAGCTGTGGACATTGTGTAGCAGTAAACATTGTGTAGCTGTGGACATTGTGTAGCAGTGGACATTGTGTTGCACTGGATATTGTGTCGCTGTGGACATTGTGTAGCTGTGAACATTGTGTTGCACTGGATATTGTGTAGCTGTGGACACTGTGTAGCAGTGGACATTGTGTTGCACTGGATATTGTGTCGCTGTGGACATTGTGTAGCAGTGGACATTGTGTAGCTGTGAACATTGTGTAACAGTGGACATTGTGTAGCACTGGACATTGTGTAACAGTGGTTATTGTGTATCTGTGGGCATTGTGTATCACTGAATATTCTGCAGCACTGGACATTGTGTACCACTGGACATTGTGTAGCTGTGGGCATTGTGTATCAATGGACATTGTGTAGCACTGGACATTGTGTAGCACTGGACATTGTGTAGCAGTGGACATTGTGTAGTACTTGATATTGTGTAACAGTGGGCATTGTGTAGCTGTGGACATTGTGTAGCTGTGGACATTGTGTAGCTGTGGACATTGTGTAGCTGTGGACATTGTGTAGCAGTGGACATTGTGTAACACTGGACATTGTGTAGCAGTGGACATTGTGTAGCAGTGGACATTGTGTACCTGTGGACATTGTGTAGCTGTGGACATTGTGTAGCTGTGGACATTGTGTAGCACTGGACATTGTGTAGCAGTGTACATTGTGTAGCAGTGGACATTGTGTAGCACTGGACATTGTGTAGCTGTGGACATTGTGTAGCTGTGGGCATTGTGTAGCTGTGGACATTGTGTAGCTGTGGACATTGTGTAGCAGTGGACATTTTGTAGCAGTGGACATTGTGTAACGGTGGGCATTGTGTATCTGTGGGCATTGTGTATTACTGGATATTGTGCAGCACTGGACATTGTGTACCACTGGACATTGTGTAGCTGTGGGCATTGTGTATCTATGGACATTGTGTAGCACTGGACATTGTGTAGCAGTGGACATTGTGTAGTACTTGACATTGTGTAACAGTGGGCATTGTGTAGCTGTGGACATTGTGGAGCTGTGGACATTGTGTTGCTGTGGACATTGTGTAACACTGGACATTGTGTAACAGTGGGCATTGTGTAGCTGTGGACATTGTGTAGCTGTGGACATTGTGTAGCAGTGGACATTGTGTAGCAGTGGACATTGTGTAACACTGGACATTGTTTAGCAGTGGACATTGTGTAGCAGTGGACATTGTGTAGCTGTAGATATTGTGTAGCTGTGGACAGTGTGTAATACTGGACATTGTGTAGCAGTGGACATTGTGCAACAGTGGTCATTGTGTAACAGTGGGCATTGTGTAGCTGTGGACATTGTGTAACAGTGGGCATTGTGTAGCTGTGGACATTGTGTAGCTGTGGACATTGTGTAGCAGTTGACATTGTGTAGCAGTGGACATTGTGTAGCTGTGGACATTGTGTAGCTGTAGATATTGTGTAGGTCAGGACATTGTTTAGCAGTGGACATTGTGGAGCTGTGGACATTGTGCAGCTGTGGGCATTGTGTAGCTGTGGGCATTGTGTAGCTGTGGGCATTGTGTAGCACTGGACATTGTGTAGCTGTGGATATTGTGTAGCTGTGGGTATTGTGTAGCTGTAGACATTGTGTAGCTGTGGACATTGTGTAGCAGTGGCCATTGTGTAGCAGTGGACATTGTGTAACAGTGGGCATTGTGTAGCTGTGGACATTGTGCAGCACTGGACATTGTGTAGCTGTGGACATTGTGTAGCAGTGGACATTGTGTAGCTGTGGACATTGTGTTGTACTGGATATTGTGTAACAGTGGACATTGTGTAGCTGTGGACATTGTGTAACTGTGGACATTGTGTAACATTGGGCATTGTGTAACACTGGACATTGTTTAGCAGTGGACATTGTGTAGCACTGGACATTGTTTAACAGTGGGCATTGTGTATCTGTTGGCATTGTGTAGCACTGGATATTGTGCAGCACTGGACATTGTGTACCACTGGACATTGTGTAGCTGTGGGCATTGTGTATCAATGGACAATGTGTAGCACTGGGCATTGTGTACCTGTGGACATTGTGTAGCTTTGGACATTGTGTAGCTATGGACATTGTGTAACACTGGACATTGTGTAACAGTGGGCATTGTGTAGCTGTGGACATTGTGTAGCTGTGGACATTGTGTAGCAGTGGACATTGTGTAACACTGGACATTGTTTAGCAGTTGACATTGTGTAGCAGTGGACATTGTGTAGCTGTGGACATTGTGTAGCTGTGGACATTGTGTAACACTGGAAATTGTGTTGCAGTGGACATTGTGTAACAGTGGACATTGTGTAACAGTGGGCATTGTGTAGCTGTGGACATTGTTTAGCAGTGAACCTTGTGTAACAGTGGGCATTGTGTAGCTGTGGACATTGTGTAGCTGTGGACATTGTGTAGCAGTGGACATTGTGTAGCTGTGGACATTGTGTTGCTGTGGACATTGTGTAACACTTGACATTGTGTAACAGTGGGCATTGTGTAGCTGTGGACATTGTGTAGCTGTGGACATTGTGTAGCACTGGACATTGTTTAGCTGTGGACATTGTGTAGCTGTGGACATTGTGTAACACTGGACATTGTTTAGCTGTGGACATTGTGTAGCTGTGGACATTGTGTAACACTTGACATTGTGTTACAGTGGGCATTATGTAGCTGTGGACATTGTGTAGCTGTGGACATTGTGTGGCAGTGGACATTGTGTAGCAGTGGACATTGTGTAACACTGGACATTGTGTAGCAGTGGACATTGTGTAGCAGTGGACATTGTGTAGCTGGGGACATTGTGTAGCTGTGGGCATTGTGTAGCTGTGGACATTGTGTAGCTGTGGACATTGTGTAGCAGTGTACATTGTGTAGCACTGGACATTGTGTAGCAGTGGACATTGTGTAACACTTGATATTGTGTAGCTGTGGACACTGTGTAGCTGTGGACATTGTGTAGCTGTGGGCATTGTGTAGCTGTGGACATTGTGTAGCAGTGGACATTGTGTAGCAGTGGACATTGTGTAGCACTGGACATTGTGTAGCTGTGGATATTGTGTAGCTGTGGACATTGTGTAACAGTGGACATTGTGTAGCTGTGGACATTGTGTAGCTGCGGACAATGTGTAGCAGTGGACATTGTGTAGCTGTGGGCATTGTGTAGCAGTGGACATTGTGTAGCAGTGGACGTTGTGTTGCACTGGACATTGTGTAGCTGTGGATATTGTGTAGCTGTGGACATTGTGTAGCTGTGGACATTATGTAGCTGTGGACATTGTGTAGCTGTGGGCATTGTGTAGCTGTGGGCATTGTGTAGCTGTGGACATTGTGTAGCTGTGGAATATTTGTAGCTGTGGACATTGTGTAGCTGTGGACATTGTGTAGCTTTGGACATTGTGTAGCAGTGGACATTGTGTAACACTGGACATTGTGTAGCAGTGGACATTGTGTAGCTGTGGACATTGTGTAGCAGTGGACATTGTGTAACACTGGACATTGTGTAACACTGGACATTGTGTAGCAGTGGACATTGTGTAGCAGTGGACATTGTGTAGCAGTGAACATTGTGTAACACTGGACATTGTGTAGCTGTGGATATTGTGTAGCTGTGGACATTGTCTAGCAGTGGACATTGTGTAGCAGTGAACATTGTGTAACACTGGACATTGTGTAGCAGTGGACATTGTGTAGCAGTGGACATTGTGTAGCAGTGAACATTGTGTAACACTGGACATTGTGTAGCTGTGGATATTGTGTAGCTGTGGACATTGTGTAGCAGTGGCCATTGTGTAGCAGTGAACATTGTGTAACACTGGACATTGTGTAGCAGTGGACATTGTGTAGCAGTGGACATTGTGTAGCAGTGAACATTGTGTAACACTGGACATTGTGTAGCTGTGGACATTGTGTAGCAGTGGACATTGTGTAGCAGTGAACATTGGGTAACACTGGACATTGTGTAGCAGTGGACATTGTGTAGCAGTGGACATTGTGTAGCTGTTGACATTGTGTAGCTGTGGACATTGTGTAGCTGTGGACATTGTGTAGCAGTGGACATTGTGTAACACTAGACATTGTGTATCAGTGGACATTGTGTAGCAGTGGACATTGTGTAACACTGGACATTGTGTAGCTGTGTACATTGTGTAGCAGTGGACATTGTGTAGCAGTGGACATTGTGTAACACTGGACATTGTGTAGCAGTGGACATTGTGTGGCAGTGGACATTGTGTAGCAGTGGACATTGTATAGCTGTTGACATTGTGTAGCAGTGGACATTGTGTAGCAGTGGACATTGTGTAACACTGGACGTTGTGTAGCTGTGGACATTGTGTAGCAGTGGACATTGTGTAACTGTGGACATTGTGTAGCTGTGGACATTGTGTAGCTATGGACATTGTGTAGCACTGGACATTGTGTAGCTGTGGACATTGTGTAGCAGTGGACATTGTGTAGCAGTGGACATTGTGTAACACTGGACATTGTGTAGCAGTGGACATTGAGTAGCAGTGGACATTGTGTAGCTGTGGACATTGTGTAGCTGTGGACATTGTGTAGCACTGGACATTGTGTAGCTGTGGACATTGTGTAGCAGTGGACATTGTGTAACACTGGACATTTTGTAGCTGTGTACATTGTGTAGCTGTGGACATTGTGTAGCTGTGGACATTGTGTAGCAGTGGACATTGTGTAACACTGGACATTGTGTAGCAGTGGACATTGTGTAGCTGTGGGCATTGTGTAGCTGTGGGCATTGTGTAGCAGTGGACATTGTGTAGCTGTGTACATTGTGTAGCTGTGGACATTGTGTATCTGTGGGCATTGTTTAGCACTGGACATTGTGTAGCTGTGGACATTGTGTAGCTGTGGACATTGTGTAGCAGTGGACATTGTGTAACACTGGACATTGCTTAGCAGTGGACATTGTGTAGCTGTGGGCATTGTGTAGCTGTGGGCATTGTGTAGCACTGGATATTGTGTAGCTGTGGACATTGTGTAGCTGTGGACATTGTGTAGCAGTGGACATTGTGTAACACTGGACATTGTGTAGCTGTGGACATTGTGTAGCTGTGGACATTGTGTAGCTGTGGGCATTGTGTAGCACTGGACATTGTGTAGCTGTGGACATTGTGTAGCTGTGGACATTGTGTAGCAGTGGACATTGTGTAACACTGGACATTGTGTAGCAGTGGACTTTGTGTAGCTGTGGGCATTGTGTAGCTGTGGGCATTGTGTAGCACTGGATATTGTGTAGCTGTGGGCATTGTGTAGCAGTGGACATTGTGTACCACTGGACATTGTGTAACACTGGACATTGTGTAACACTGGACATTGTGTAACACTGGACATTGTGCAGCACTGGACATTGTGTACCAGTGGACATTGTGTAACAGTGGACATTGTGTAGCAGTGGACATTGTTATACCACTGGACATTGTGTAACACTGGATATTGTGTATCAATGGACATTGTGTAGCAATGGACATTGTGTAGCAGTGGTCATTGTGTACCAGTGGACATTGTGTAGCAGTGGACATTGTGTAACACTGGACATTGTGTAACACTGGACATTGTTCAGCACTGGACATTGTGTAACACTGGACATTGTGTAGCAATGGACATTGTGTAGCAGTGGTCATTGTGTAACACTTGACATTGTGTAACACTGGACATTGTGTAGCAGTGGACATTGTGTAGCAGTGAACATTGTGTAACACTGGACATTGTGTAGCTGTGGACATTGTGTAGCAGTGGACATTGTGTAGCAGTGAACATTGGGTAACACTGGACATTGTGTAGCAGTGGACATTGTGTGGCAGTGGACATTGTGTAGCAGTGGACATTGTATAGCTGTTGACATTGTGTAGCAGTGGACATTGTGTAGCAGTGGACATTGTGTAACACTGGACGTTGTGTAGCTGTGGACATTGTGTAGCAGTGGACATTGTGTAACTGTGGACATTGTGTAGCTGTGGACATTGTGTAGCTATGGACATTGTGTAGCACTGGACATTGTGTAGCTGTGGACATTGTGTAGCAGTGGACATTGTGTAGCAGTGGACATTGTGTAACACTGGACATTGTGTAGCAGTGGACATTGAGTAACTGTGGACATTGTGTAGCTGTGGACATTGTGTAGCTGTGGACATTGTGTAGCACTGGACATTGTGTAGCTGTGGACATTGTGTAGCAGTGGACATTGTGTAACACTGGACATTTTGTAGCTGTGTACATTGTGTAGCTGTGGACATTGTGTAGCTGTGGACATTGTGTAGCAGTGGACATTGTGTAACACTGGACATTGTGTAGCAGTGGACATTGTGTAGCTGTGGGCATTGTGTAGCTGTGGGCATTGTGTAGCAGTGGACATTGTGTAGCTGTGTACATTGTGTAGCTGTGGTCATTGTGTATCTGTGGGCATTGTTTAGCACTGGACATTGTGTAGCTGTGGACATTGTGTAGCTGTGGACATTGTGTAGCAGTGGACATTGTGTAACACTGGACATTGCTTAGCAGTGGACATTGTGTAGCTGTGGGCATTGTGTAGCTGTGGGCATTGTGTAGCACTGGATATTGTGTAGCTGTGGACATTGTGTAGCTGTGGACATTGTGTAGCAGTGGACATTGTGTAACACTGGACATTGTGTAGCTGTGGACATTGTGTAGCTGTGGACATTGTGTAGCTGTGGGCATTGTGTAGCACTGGACATTGTGTAGCTGTGGACATTGTGTAGCTGTGGACATTGTGTAGCAGTGGACATTGTGTAACACTGGACATTGTGTAGCAGTGGACTTTGTGTAGCTGTGGGCATTGTGTAGCTGTGGGCATTGTGTAGCACTGTATATTGTGTAGCTGTGGGCATTGTGTAGCAGTGGACATTGTGTACCACTGGACATTGTGTAACACTGGACATTGTGTAACACTGGACATTGTGCAGCACTGGACATTGTGTACCAGTGGACATTGTGTAACAGTGGACATTGTGTAGCAGTGGACATTGTTATACCACTGGACATTGTGTAACACTGGATATTGTGTATCAATGGACATTGTGTAGCAATGGACATTGTGTAGCAGTGGTCATTGTGTACCAGTGGACATTGTGTAGCAGTGGACATTGTGTAACACTGGACATTGTGTAACACTGGACATTGTTCAGCACTGGACATTGTGTAACACTGGACATTGTGTAGCAATGGACATTGTGTAGCAGTGGTCATTGTGTAACACTTGACATTGTGTAACACTGGACATTGTGTAGCAGTGGACATTGTGTACCAGTGGACATTGTGTAGCTGTGGGCATTGTGTATCACTGGACATTGTGTAGCAGTGTACCTTGTGAAGCAGTGGACATTGTGTATCACTGGACATTGTGTAGCAGTGTACCTTGGGAAGCAGTGGGCATTGTGTAACACTGGACATTGTGTAACACTGGACATTGTGTATCTGTTGACATTGTGAAACACTGGACATTGTGTAGAAGTGTACCTTGTGTAGCAGTGGACATTGTGTACCACTAGACATTGTGTAGCTTTGGACATTTTGTACCACTGGACATTGTGTATCTGTTGACATTGTGAAACACTGGACATTGTGTAGAAGTGTACCTTGTGTAGCAGTGGGCATTGTGTACCACTAGACATTGTGTAGCTTTGGACATTTTGTACCACTGGACATTGTGTAGCTGTGGACATTGTGTAACACTGGACATTGTGTAACACTGGACATTGTGTAGCAGTTGATATTGCGGAGAAGTTGACATTCACTCTGTATAGTACTAGCTTTTAATAATAACAGAAAACATTTCGGGAAGGACTTTTGTATGCTACGATATGCTACCAACGACTATGATTTTTAGCTATGATTTTATGGGTTTCAGGTTTTGTTAAATTGATGGTGTGTCTTTACAAGAAACGTGCAAATATGCTTATATCTTTAAAGTTTATATATGAACATGATATTAGTATTTAACGTTGATTGAGTAGGCGAGTGTATTAGTCCAGCGACCAATATTTCAAGGCCAATATTTTAACAATATTCGGGACGTGAATAAGTAATCATAAAACAAACAAAGCCGAGACCTCCCCAGTGCTTGTCGATTTTGTTGAATAATTTGTTATGTTCCTGAATATACCTTAAATATTGCTGTTTGATATAAAATACGAAACAGTCCTCACAAAACACCAGCGATACATTTTCCAAAATTTATCTTTAGCATGTTCTGGGCATATGTTTGTTTGTTTGATGGTGTTTAACGCCACTTTCAGCAATTTTTCAGCTATATCGTGGCGTCCAGTTTTTATTGGGGGAGGAAGCCGGAGTACCCGGAGAAAACCCCCGACCTGCGGTAGGAAAACTGGCAATCCTTGTCAATTAAGATTGGAGTCGAGTACACCCTGCCTGCAGTGAGAATCGAACCCGTCAGGGCATATGAGATCCTGTCCAATAATCAAGCCTTTAGTCCCAATGAACATTTGGATATAGATATTGGAAGATTGACTCTCCCTTCCTTCCCCTTTTTCTTCTATTTGTTCCGTTTGCCTTGTTGTCTTGTCAGACTGGATCCAAATGGTTTATTTTTTACGCTCATGTAGCAAGTTAATTGGATATAGGAACATAGTGTCAACCATAATTTTTATGATTTATTAAATTGTATCTATACCGCGAGTAATATGTGTAGATAGCAACCCAATTTTATGATGTTCCTTATTTATAAGAAAAAGCAAACATAAAAACACCAATACGTGTAACACCATTCAGTAATTAATATGCATTCTTTATTTATTTTAGATTTTAATGCGAAGACATGTCGGCCACAGGATCCGTGCGTGGCTTTATGGAGTTTGACGATTTATGTCGTGGTTGTCAAGGATATTCCGACAACCTGGCGCAATTGTTCGATACATGTGATATCGAAAAAGGGCATCGACACAAGATAAGCTTTAAGCAAGCACTGAAGAGATTACGCAATCAGGTAACAGATTCACTTCGCCAAATAGAAAACGATTCATCAAGGAACGTTACAGATTTCACTATAGGAAAAACGTTCGTGAAGCACCGGAATGGCGTTACGTTTAATCCCATAAAGAAAACAACGTGGAGCTTAGGTGGAGGAATAAATGGTCGATGGCAGAGCTATAAACATGAAGGTTACGATGGGTTGGTAGTTATTGGATGCATTGAAAGAGACCTCATTCCAGACGACGTCATGCAGCACAACAAGTCGATAAAGATGAACCAACAGATATACGCACTCGGTTTGGAACAAGCCTTAATACAGTATTATACGTTGTACAAACCGGATGAAAGATTGCGGAATAAGTCGTTCGATATAGGAAATTTGTCAGAGGGAGGATATAAAGGTGGCATAGTGTATGTTGCATATAAACTAGAACCTGAAAAAGGCTTATCGGTAGGTATTGTTTAAGCGTTAGTAATTGCTCTTCTCGGTCATGCTGAAAACAAAACAAGTCCTATAATTGTCTACTTATATATTACTCTATATATTCACCGTTAAAGAATGAGTTTTGTATCAAAAGTTTAGTGTCTTAAAAGAGTGATAAACCGTATAGTTTTCTTTAGTTTTTTGTGATGTATCTTTTGAGAAGCATAATTTGAAACCATGCCAACAAATTGTCACTACACACACAGTTATTCCACAACAACCGCCGGTATTTCTATGAATGTGTGAGTGACATATAGTTAGATATACGAAATAACTCATGGGGTATTTTGTTGTACTCATTGATACAAGGTGTTGGCCTAATATGTCTCTATATTATAAAATAATCGAACATAAAGTCCCACTCCCGTATGTAAATGGCGACAACACCATGCGCTCATGGGTCGTTTCTTAAATTTACTTTGTCTAACATTTCATTCAAATATGACGTCTTTCATACGCTTTGAGAACACATAATGGTTCTAAAAAGCATAGAGCATGGTATGACGTCACAATTAGAATTCCGACGTCATACGCGCTCAATTAGAAAATTTCAAACTAGAACAATGCAATTTTGTTACATTTTGTAAGATTTCTCAATATTTTTTCATAAAAAGGTACGTATATTCAATAAATATATATGTTTATGTCAATATTTGTTGCTTTAACATGCTGTTTCGTGAGATACCTTTTTAGTTTCAAAAAACAATATTACCATTGAAAGCGTCCTTTTAGAGCCGCTTCGAAATTTTAAAACATTAGATAGACATATTAGAATCGAAATAGATTATTGCAATTGTGCTCTGTGAGAATTAGAACATGGTTAGACCTTATTATTGTAAAATGTTATGTCTTCCTTTTGGCCGAATAGTGATACTGTCAAAATTTATCTTTCCGGCCAACGAGTTTCTGTTTTATAAAAGTATAAAGTTATATAAGTTGTGAATCTGTATAAATGGTCAGAAAGATTAATCGTACCCCCCCTTTTTGGCGAGGGTACGATTTTAGTCCCATTACTCGTAATGTAGCAAAGCGGGAGGGAATCAATCCCGGCATGTTGATGTCCAAAAGAAGTTGCAAATACAATTAGACGTAGTCGATCTTGATATCTTTCGAAAGTGTCACCATTTTTTATCGGATTTGTGTTTAAAATCGATCATAATTGATACCTGATGATAGTTAATGCCGTTTTTAATAACCCGCTGTGCGTTGTGTATTTATTGACATTCGTGTCTCTTTTTGATTACGTTTCCTACATGAAAAACATTTAGAACCCGAAACTGAATGGCGTGTTGAATCTTGGGTAATACATATGTAAATAACTGGATTCTTGCTACAGAATGGTTGTTATAGTATGCAAAGTAGCACGTTTATAATAAAATAAGGTCACATTATCCAAATACGGAAAAATTATCAACATAGCATTTTCCACGTGCATCTTCAAAGACGAAAAAAGAAATTTCTTAAATAAAGATCGTTTCCCGTTAGTTTCGTACTGTCAAAAGCTTTAATAACGCAAAGAAAATTAATATTATGTTTGAATTTTGTATAAATAGACCAAAATTAGAATTTTTTATTTGTTACATTACAAGCAATAGGATTGAATTCTGCCGTTAATCCGACAAATCACAAAACTAACTTCGGATTATAATGGACGTAAATATCGGCCTATATAAATAGTGTGTGTTACAAACTTTACCAATAACTAAAAAAAGATGCCGATTGATTCACCTAAATATACTTTCTATGTTTAATAGTCAATTCCAATTTAAGTTAATTTTAAAAAGACTAAAGAGAAGTTTCGAGATTCAATAATTATAGAGGACATCATCTTGTCTTAAGATGGACAAATGTCAGACAAAAACAACTCAATATAAATTTAAGCTTGCGAAAAGTACAGACATAGAAACCTCTTCAAAAAAAGTGAAAAGTTAGGCATAGCAACATCTTCAGAGAAAGTTATTGATCCCATCCCATCTCCCACCAATCCCAAACCTTTAAAGAAATGCATTAGTTAGTTTACAGTCAGGGAAGTAGAGGGATGATTTTTCAGTTATTCTAATTAACATCAGTCCCAGGGCAGGGGAATTTTTGCTTTTTTTTAGTAATAATCAAATTTATGTTCATATAATTCGAAAGTTTAGATTTCCAGGATTATTATAATATGACAAATGATATTATTCTCTGAATACATTGTAAATAAATCAAAGTTACGTGCATTTCGGGTAGCTCAAACACGAGACAAAATCCGCGAGACAGAATCAGCTTAAATGATTCACGTGGTTATTGTACCAACATATGTGAAGCTATTAGATGTGTTTTAAAGTAGCGGTACTGCGTTCTGTTCAAATTTAACGCTTTATATTTCTTAAAATGTCGTATTTTGTATCCCGTAGTTCGGATTTGCAGAGATGCCGGAGGAACGTATCTCATTGAAGTTATTATAAGATCCAATTATGCAGTTCCTCGTCAACTGACCAACCAGATGAGAAGTTCTGTAAACATCTGAAATCTGGTGAAATTTTACTGTCGTGTTTCATTTTATATAGTTTAAAATTGCATGTAAAGACTTCAATGGGAGTAAAATAGGAATATTTTAAAGCACAGATGTCATTTCTGGGAAACCTGTTTAAATTTGTTGTGTTGACTCAATGTTTTGTCTATCAGAAGTTTCCTTCAAATGATTCGCAAAGGGTAAACATCGTACAAGCAACAGATTTCAAACTAGAGTTTTTCTTGCTTCGCATTGATATATGCCTTGTGCAAGTCAGTATGTCATATCTAAAACTTTTTAGATAACTAGATTTTCATTGCGGACTATGTAGACGTCGCACTTATATAGCTATTCAATATCTGAATGGACTTAAAAAGATCTTGTACATCTTATACAAGTTGTGACCAAAGGTAATATACTAAAATATGAAAAGCTTATTAAAGCTATGAAATATTTAGTTCAAATTTAGTATACTAATTATGACAATAGTTAAATTATATTTCTGTTACGTAGATGTTGCCCCAAATTCAGGTTGCAAAACCAGTACTGACAAACTATCAACAACACAAATCTTGTAAATACCGACCTTCCTAATACAACAAAGAACGACAAAAAATAACGCCTTTAAACAATACCAAATTCGACCATGTTCAGTACGATGAAAACAAACACAAAATTGTAATTAAACATGAATACAGATTTACAATATGAACCCAGACAAACCGTTATGTGACAAAATTGCAATGTTTTGTTTGGACAAGATTCCGGTGATTAAAATGACCTTTTATAATAAGAATAGAGCCCAGTCTATATATTTAGATATATCTTGCTTGTAATACGAAATCAGTGCACAAGACAGTAGCCGATTTCTATAAAACTAGTGGGGACATTCATGTGAGATATTTAAATTATGACAAAGAAAAGTCATAATAAGCATTATTCAGTATATGATTTTAATTCTAATCAAGGCAAAACGAAAGGCTCTTAAGGACAGCAAGAAAAAAAAACTAAATTGAGAAATTGATTTGATAAAGAAACATTAATACTGTTATATTATAGGACGACTACGACAGTGAAAAAGACTCTGCTTCAATCAATGACCAAGCGAACAACGGACCATCCTTACTAATCGCAAGAGAAAAATCGAATTTTATTAGCCTAGCAAAAGTAGAAGATGAAAAAAGGACAATCAAACCTGCTGATATAAAACCAGCACTTAAACAAAATAGTAAGTAGTGTGTGAGATATTATCAGGGAAATCAACAACCGTCGCCTATTGGGCATGTAATGTTTAAATGGGTTTCAATGTGCTATAAACCATAATGGGTTTTGGCATAGAAAACTTTCTATAGTCGGCTCTCCGTATAATACCCTGACAGCAAAAATTTCTATATTTGACACCAAATATATAAAACCAATAAAGGATGCGCATTAAATGGTATGTCGTTCAGTTGTGGATATAAGCCCGCATATAGGAATGAATAATTAGACAATAACTGATAGACAATCAGCTTGTTCTTACATTAGCGGTAATAATTTTGATAACGGGGCAACTGATTTATTTTTAGAAAGACCCGCTGAAACTGCCTCCTTAGACCCGGGACAAACAACAATTACAACACCAGAGAGCACAAAAATAGAGAAAACGGATGAAGTCAACATAGAATTGCATTCAGTAAAACGAGCCAAACTGCAACTTGATAAATTGAGGTGATTTTTTTAGTCTATGACCTTTTGCTGATATTTATGTTTAATATTATTTGAGCATTGAAATATATTTCCCATTGCTAACTTTTCTATTCGGTTGTTTTTCTCTGATAGGCAATGGCTTTTGATTTCAATGAGGATATCATGTTAATAGGCATGTCCTTATATGCAAAACGAAGGTTTTTGTGTACAGTATATTGCTATGAAAAACCTACAAATTAAAGTTTTTTAAAGATTTTAAATATCATAAGACTAAATAAAGTGCCAGAAATAGCCATAAACATTCTAAAAAAATTAAGAGACACAACTCGTTCTGAACTTGAGTTTACGCAAACATAAGTTGACGGTAGAATTGCCCAACTTTTGCAAAACATATTGATACGTGGCAATTTGAAGAGAAGGATAAGAAGTGTGTTTCGGCTGTAAATTCAAGTTTGGACAGTTTGATCACATTAGATATTGAATATTATATTTGACTGTTCCTGAAGACTTAAAACATTGAATGACTAAGGTGACCGGATAAAAATTCTGCACACTTTTCTTGCGATATAATAATGTTAAGTGTTGCGAAATCAGACGTATTGATGCTGCATATAACACGCATAGTATAAACTCATGCTGGAATGTTAAGTATCATTGTCTAGTATGACTAATTAATAATTTTGAAACAGTTTTATGACCTTTTACAAGAATTCAGCAAATCACGGCCATGCCACAAATAAACAAAAGTCGAAAACCTTTAGCAAATAAATGATACTATAGATTCAAGACCAGTAATATAGAATCAACATCATTTATGTAAACGCTATTAAAGTTATTATACAGATGGATAAGCTAGGTTTAAACTTATATCGTACATTAAATTTCTACCCACAACGTTTATTATACATAAAGATAAAAAAACAATTATTCCCGTTTTTGAAACGAGGCATGGTCGTTAGCAAGATATAGTCCAAATGAAACTTGAGGTACTGGAATGTAATTAAAAATACAAAATCCCAAAGCCACGATATACAAAGACAACAACCAAAAAACGTTCCACAAAAAGGTAAGTAACCTATTCAAAAAAGGACTAAATTAAGTCATTTGGACGGATGGGCATATACTTATAACTATTGCTTCTGTTGTCCAAACTGGTGTGAGGTCACTAAAGAGAGCTATTGGTTACGATCCGACAGATGAATAACACAAAACGATCAACAAAATCATGATTCCTGCCATATAATGTACATTGAGACGACTTTCTTTATTAATCTTTGTGTGAACAATTGTCTTCCGTTTATGAAAACCTAACAGACAAGTATAAAGCTGAAATAACAAAAATGTGTCTGTTGTGTGTTTATTCTGTTAACTCCCTCAATTAAAGTCTGCCTATCATATATACAAATACATATTTTCTACAAAACAATGATGGAATAGGACTGTATATACTGCTTTGTCTTGTAAATATTGTGTAAAATGACCGTTGGAATCACGAACATTAATAAAGGGTACATATGTCAGGGTATTGTCTTTTTCTTTTAAAATTTATAAACAATTTTTTTTAACAGTGAAGACGTTATCGAAAGTACAGCAGCAGCTATAAAAATTCCTGCTACAAGGAGACAGTCCGCCACAAATCAGATCGATGTTCTGACCGCACCCAGCTTAAGCTTAAATATTAGCACCTTAACAAACCAACCGATAAAGCCTACATCAACAGAAACCAGAAGCGACCAACAACGTACTACTGGTCTAAATGTTGGCGAAACTAAGAATTTGACCAATCAAGAGAAACAAAGAAATAAACCAATAATGAAAATGACAAAAGAAGAAAAAACACTGATACTAAACTCTTATATCAACCAACGGATTAAAAGTGACTGGGATTTATTGGCAGAAACAGTATTCAATGAGAGACGTCATCAACTAAAAGGTCCCACAATTAATCATTACGAGAAAATATTGACACGTGGTGATCTAAAAGGACGAATAAAGACGTTTGTACAAGACGTTCGTAATGGCAAACGAAATAAAGAAGAAGACCCAAGTGTTAAAGCTTTAATGGAGCAGATTGTTAAACACAAGAATTAAAATATGAGCTCTACTAACTTTACTGTTTTAAATAGTTGCATATTGCCCTTTTCCATTTACTATTAAACTTTATAATCGACTACATATTCAAATTAATTTTTTATATTTGATATCATATTTATATATTATTCTTACGATAAAAATGTCATAATCTGCACGCATATGATTACTAACATTATACGATAAAAATATATGTAGTTTATTTGGTGTTTTTTCCTAAAGAGCTTGCTCCATCCGATCATAGCATTTTCCATCTCAGGGCACGCTTTTTGCGCATTTTGTAGTCCCTGCACGACCACACTTTCCATTCATTATTGTGTTACAAAAATGTGGTACCTATTATAAAGAACAAGATATATGGATTATTTTGCCTGCAAGGAGAGTGGTTTTCGCTAAAAGCAGAACTGCATTTACCTTTATCTGCCGAACACTTCTAGTAACCCAACAAAACGTAATTGCTTGGTCGTTGTTTAACGTCACGCGAACGATAATTAATCGAAATTCAATACGATAACTAGTTCTGCTTGTGTTAACATGTCAATGATATACGTCACATGTACAAAAACAGATCTATTGTTCACTATGAGTTAACAATTGCTAGTAATATACAAGCATAGTTTAACAGTACAAGCGAGTTACAGTATTAAACCTAAAAACATTAGTACATAAATGCAGTAACCTCTTAACATTTTAATCTGAACAGTTGATTGTTTAACTATTTTTTCGAGAAATGAAACTCAATTAAGCCAGATGACGCTGAGACTAGATATAAGAGGTTAATTTAATTTATCCCACACCCTTCCTTGATTATGTCTGAAAGTTGGTAATTACATTCATAAATAGAATTAAACGCTTATTTTCGGTAATTCATCGATGTATAAACGTGGTCGACTCACTCACAAATATGATAAGTTTGTGAGTGAGTCGACCTCGTTCATACATCGATGAATTACCGAAAAAAGCGTTTAATCTTTATAATTCTTTCAAAATGTTTTTTTATATATTTACATTCTTTTCCCAAAAAAATTTCATTATAAGTGTGTGAAGCGTAGGAATATACACAACGAACTGAAGACGTAAACGTGGTCGGTGTGAAGTGAATAACTGACATTGACAACAGATATATTTTACGATTTGCCGAGAGAAGATAATTACTAAAACAAAACAAGACTGAACAAAAAACTATTCCATAAACTAATGTTCCTCATTGTACCCACGGTTTAAATTTAACGTCAGATGCGACGTCATATCTGTCAAACGCAACGTTAACCTAGCTAGACGTTCTTTCTTAAATACAAACAGGAAAAACACTAGTTTTCGATTGCTCGATGGATTTACCAGTGAAAATTGATGGAGCTGTGCTGAGACATGGAAGTTGGTGACAAATTCGTGCATTTTGCTCATTTCGTTGATTTGTTGTGACTGATAAAAAGGTATTTTTACCGTTACGGCTTTTGTGTGTATTTGAAATAATGATTCATAAATGAAATTACAAGAAACACAATTTTTAAGTATCGTTTATATACCTTCACACTCGCAATTCGTCCACATTCAAATTCGGCTATTTCCCGTAATTCAGCAATGTGAACAATGAATCCAAACGAAGTGTGCTGTTAATATATTTTCTTGTATGTATTTCCCTATAAAACAAATGATTTCATAATAATAATATACAGCTGCTTCAACTAAAAAACTTTACGTTTCATCGATACATCGCTTAAGATATGTGTATCTCCAAAATTGGAGTGAAGTGTAATAATGTATTTTCTGAAGCGTATACGACATATGGCCGCCATATTTGTTTACGTTTAGCAACAAAAAGTTAGTTCCCTAAAAGTCGTTAATCAAAGTATGAACGGATCTGGAAAGTACTATTTTAAGGCATTTTGACCAATCAGATAGGATTATAGAGTTAACGTAAACGAATTTAAGTTTAGAATTATTACGCTGCTTTTAGTTATATCACAATTAGAGTTCCCTGGATGTCTAGATATTTTTCCAGAAGTTGCTAAATATTGATCGTTTCACGTAAGTTTACTTATACAATTTTTCGCAAAGTCTGGTCTCGGACCAAATATACAGGGCACCGCTCCTTGAACGATAAAGTCCACTTTGTTAAACTACGACAAAGGGTAGGCTCATTGTAGCTGCCAACAAACTGCTAATGTTGCTCCCGTTGATCTATTTTTCTCGCGTAGATTGATTGTTAAGTTGTTCCTATCCTGAAAACATCTGAAATATTACTGTCTTGACGTTAAGCAAACAATCAATCAATCGATTAAATGTCTACGTCATTTTAGTTTTCACAATGTTCTCGTTTATAAACTGCAACACTAATTCTTTTTTGTCCATTAATATTTCTCATTTTAACATTCTATATTTGGTGTGTGTGTATGGTTGTGTGTGTGAGGGTGCGTTTACCAAAGGTGTCAAGTCACTACCCGTATCAGGATACACACCAACAAAGTCACTACCTTTTGCAAAGTCACTACATACACCCCGGTAGTGAGTTTGAAAAATTTTGCAAAATGCTTAAAACTGTTTATTTTTTCGTCCTACAAAGTTTCAGACTATGTTTCATTTTACGGTGTTTATTTGATTTTTTCACACAATCAATCACCGTCATCGAAGTAATGTTACACAATTTACTCCAAACTATCCCATAATACCTTTTGGCGCGCATGCGTAATAAATTCAAGAACATTGGGGGATGTAATGGCGACCCAGTAAGAGTAAGATAGACTAATTAAAAACAAGTAGGGTTATAGGCTTTTCAAAGTAAATTATAGATACACTAATTAAAAACAAGTAGGGTTATAGGCTTTCCAACAAAAAAAAACCTTGCTGACGGACACGCATAAATTTATCAGCTACGAAACCGCAGCTTCGTGTAACCAATAACTTGCAGGAGTATAGCTCGTCAAGTGGTTCATTTGCAAATGCTATTTTGTTTTTGCGGATCCCACCAAATCAGCCACAATATTAAAGAAATGGTGGGAACATTATGAAAGACAAATTAAAACAAAGACTGTTTATAACTGTAATTTTGTAAACATGTGGCTGATGGGTGAACGTAATTTTTGCGCTTTGACTTGACCGTCCTACAGTACATGTTAGAAATAAATTTTTGTAAAAGATTGCCGGTGGACAAATGAAATTAGAGATTTAAGTTGACCTTAAATAAAAAAACTTGTCACTGCTATTATTTCATAGAAAAATTCTATTATTTTCACTTGTCCATTGGGCAAGTGGTTATAGACTTTAACGGGTGCAGGTCTTTCCGTCCCCAGGTCGATCCGACACCAGTCGATTCGGCCCCAGACGATCCGCCCCCTAGTCGTTCCGTCCCCTATTTGTTGGTCGATCCGTCCCCAATAAAAAATTTATAAGTATATTACTATATTTAATTATATTTTAACTGTTTTTAAGTGTAAAAAGTGAAAAAGTGTTGATTAAAATTAGTTTAACAATTAAATAAACAAAATATTGTATGGTTTTTAATTATATTTAATTGTGTTGTAATTGATGTTAATTGGAAATTGTTAAAGTTTTGATTAAAATAAGTTAAATAATTAAATAAACAAAATATAGTGTTTTTAAGTAATTATATGAAGATAACAGTTCTGATCAGTGCACATAGGCGTAATTACCCTTTGATTATTTTTAAATTGTTTGAATAACAACTGTAGGCTATGCTTTGTATGATTTACTCTGCATCCAAGCTGACTAACATCAAAGGTTACACAAAATACGACAATTTATTGATGCTGAACATCAAAAATTTTAAAGAAAACATTCATTGAGCTCAAAGAATTTCTCAAAGAAAATATTAATTGGGACTCCATATCGTTGGATATATAAAATGGTTTGCAAAATCTCTGTTCATTCTGAAAATGGAGTATCCATGCCAGTTTTGTTCGAGAGCGGTTACACGACGACAGCAAGCCCTTGAGTGTGACATTTGTCACAAGTGGCAACATAGGACTTGTAACACGGGGATTACCCAGTTTATATACAGGGTAATCTGTAGAGAAGATTACGACAAATTACAGGTGTCAAAAAGATTAATACTAAATAACAATTACAATTTAATTAAACGTACACATAAAACCATACTGTAGTTGAAGAAGTTACAATACGTAAAAATAAAGAAAAAATCATCCTAAATCATGTTAACATATTCGCATGCATAATCGGCATAATTAAAAATACGACTTTTCTATATATTTATACCTACCTGCTTTATTTATTATACCTACCTTTGGTTCTACAATTACATGGCCACATGATGAAAAAAGTCTTTATAATATTCCTCAGAAGGCTTTAAATTAAAGCAACCATTATCTGTATCATGGTCACAAAATTCGCATGCATACTCGGCATTAAAAATAGTGAATTCCCGTGTAATACCATATTTACCATACTTCGAAATACTACTCATGAATGTTGTTTTTTTATATTTTACCTACCTTCTTTATTTATTTTACCTAACTTTGGTTTTACTGGGGTCGGATCGACCTGGGGACGGAACGACCAGGGGACGAATCGACCGGGGACGTATCAACTTGGGGACGGATCGACTAGGGGACGGATTGGTTTGGGGACTGATCGACTAGCATTTACTTTAACTTGCCCCTCTGTGAAGGGCCAAGTCAAGTCAAGTTAAGTAAACTTTATTTAAAGTCGGTAGACATATATAACAATAAACATAAGCTCTGTAGAGCTTTTAAAACCGACATACATATAGTTAAATCATACACTTATACAGTACACACAGAACACATACATAGCACATGACATAAGACATGTAAAATATATACACATATCACATAGCTAATTAAGCACATATAAGACAAGCTGTGCAAACCTGCATAGCAAAGCACTAAATAAAAACATTTAAAGCACTAAACTAAAAAGTAAAAAGCAGAATCAATGACCAAGTCATGCATACATAGAGATGGACAGAATTAAAACATAAAAACAGAAACAGACTATCAGCTATGGTTTGCTGCACTATTTGCAGAAAGAGCAAGAACACCCCCCCTCCCATTTACTAATTAAATGCAAGCACTTATTTCTAACACTGTACTTGGGTTCACCCATTGGCAGTTAGTTGAAAGTGCTCTACAAAAAATAGCTGACACCTACAATTCTCAACAGACTTAAATAAAATTTATAGTAAATGTTCTATTAATATCTTGGTCAAGTTTGTGACAGCCAACAACTTTTGTGAAGACTGCGGGGACCATGGAATTCGAATTCTAGTTGAACCGTCCCCAATAAAACATATAATGTTTAAGTTATACATGCAATCAGTATATATATTAATATAAATAATTGCTCGTATACATGTAGACACATGTTTTAGACCTATGCGGCCTATATAGCAAAATCTTCAATGATCAGAAACCTATTAAACACTCCCTCTGATCTGCGACTTAAAGCAATTTGAAACTTTCGGAGGAAGACACAAACATCTTAGGAAAAATAAACCTTTTAATAAAGAAAATTTAATATTTAATTCAACTAGGGTGGCATTTTATAAAGATTAAATAATTTTAAGGCTACGCAGAACTTGCTGAACATTTTTGTCTTGCCTCCAGCGACGAAAGTCGCTGGAGGCGAGACATATGTATGGGAATCCGGCGGCGGCGGCGTAAACACTTGACATCTTGCTTCATATCTTTGTAAGCCCAAGCCCTAGGTCCATCAAATTTGGTTCAGAGGTAGCTTATGATAAGTACTTGCCAGTCAGTCACCTGTCACCTGACCTTGACCTCAATTTCACAGTCCAGTGACTACGTTAAAGTTTTTGGGTTACGACAGTTCCTCTGTAACTATGCATGGTAGGATGACAATATTTGGTGTATATGTTGCTGATGACTAGTCAGGGGTCACCACACTCTAAAAAAGTAGGGAGAAGTGACTTCTCCCTGGCAGCCAAACAGGGAGAAGTCAGGCCCTGATAGGGAGACTTCAGGAGACACTAGGGAGAAGTCAGGGGGACCGTACAAATAATTATATTCGCAGTAGTTACATACATTTTTCATTTATTTACATTATTTTTTTTTTATTTATTATTTACATCAATTTCCAGGATTATTTCTCTTGTGTTTTAAAACCATAACACACTTAGATTCAGTTTTTTTTTCTTTCTTTTTCATTATTATTCATGGTATGCAATATCAAACAGCACATATTGCTTCATATTGCTTCATGGGACACCCTTCTACAGAACTTATCATGATGTCAATAATTACTATACATCTTTATTCTTTCCAGTGAAGCTCAAATACTTATCAAAGAAAATTGTTAAAGTACAATACTCTTTGAAATAACTGAAGTTTGAAACCAATTAAAAGTGTTTGTTTATCAAAAATATTACGATTTTTCATTATGGGCCATTGTACATTAGGCCATAATTAAAAATATGTTTGTTTGCACTAACGCGAGCGACCGGGAAAAAACCCGCCGACCCGGAAGTTTTTTATTAGCCCAAAAAACGAAAGTTTTTTTCCGGAATTTTCCCGTTGTCGTTTCCGTCATTGTTCCATCTTTACAATTATCGACATATTTCCGGTTTGTAAATTCTGCCAAATCATGGACAGATTCACTCTGTCTTCGTCTGTCAGGTTGAAATACAGCGAATCGAACAAAACGAAACCATTGATTCAAAATCGGCTGTACAGTTTTCCCGTCGAGGCAACCTGGAATGATGTGTTTGACGACATAGCTGAGCCAGGGGAAATGGACTTGTTAGTTTGAAACTCGTATTCAGGAAAACATCGACACATTTTCATATACCGGTATGATGCAAAAAAAAAAGTTTACCTACCTACCTACCCAACCTGAAAACAATGGGTAGGGTAAGTCCAAACTGAAATATTTTTAAGTGTGGCCTTACTTTTCTTCGTTGTTCACTTCCGGTAATTAGTCACATCCGGTAAATAAACAAATGGCGCGTAATACATTTGGAAGACGTAAATCGTTTGAAAATATGTTAAATACGCATATTGTTTGCCGCTTTGTTGGAATTACACATTTACTGATAAATTGGTAGTCAGGGTGAAGTATTTGGACCAGATTTACAAGTATTTTATGTGAACCATCGGGCGACTTGAGGGAAATGACAGGGCGACTTCGACTTCGCTTTTGAGGCGCCTTAGGGCGACTTCAGGTCCTTGTAGGGCGACTTTGTCTCCCACTTCGCCCAGTGTGGCAGGGAATTTTTTAGGATTTTGAGGGCTTTAGTCACTCTAGCGGATGAGTGGTATAAGAATCTTCTCAGAAGCATGCATTCATTGTACTGGTGAAATATCATAGTATAAAAAACTATATTTTTTCAATTGCAGTGTATAAATTTGTTTTAAAAAATGATTATAACAAAATGTTTATACATTTTCAAAGAAGTTTAATTTGAAACGAACCCCTTCAAAATACTTTTTTTTTTACTCAATTGAATGAAATCAACCACTTGCAATTCACGTCTTTCCATATGCGCACCACCTACCGGTAACATGTTCTGTAACTCTAGTTTACATGTAAGACTGTAGTTGGTATACAAGCCATAACATAAATCTGTCACACTATACATAAAGGGGATTGTTATTGTGGTGTCAACGAATATACGAGCAATATGTATTACTTGTACATGTAATTATATGTCTCTGATGAATGTGAGCACAGATTTCAATAGGTTGACAGTTATCAGTTACGGATAATTGAGTGATTACATATACCTATAATAAAAAAAAATGTCCCACTGAGAAGCTTCCTGTACATGTGAATGGTGTTAATTGGAAAAGGTGCACGTGCAATTTAGTAATAATTACCATGGGGAAATGTCTTGTTTGTTACGGATAGGACCTTCCAAGCAATATTTTACCCACATGTTTCAGGATAATCATTTTCCAAATTGCAGTCTTATGTTAAGTGGAATATGTCGAAAATAAAATAGCCATGGGTTTACCTGTTTTTTTTGGGAAAAAGGACCCTGAGGGAAGTTTGGGAAATTTGTATTGGCATTTGCTTGAAATTGGGAAAAACAAGAACACAATTTTGAAATAAACATCAATTCATAATTTTACATGACCGGTCGCTTTGTTTATGGTGTCAAGACACTAAAGGGGACCAATCAAATTTGGAACATATAAGAAAATAGTACTTAACAACAAAATAGTCCTGTTTATCTTAGTGTATATTAAAAACTACTAACTGGATTTTAATGAATGAAAGTTTTTCTGAAAGGTGAATATATATTAGAAAAATTTAGAGTCCTAACTTGCTCTGTTCTAATGGTGTTTAGTATGTTTTATGTCACATGCACTACATGACCTATAAACCAAGATTTTCTGAAAAGAAAGAGCTATTTTTAGAGTGGGGTTTACCCCGGAAGCTGGTTTTCTCTTGGAAGGTTTTAAAGAGGTCATGAAATTTTGAGAGAACATAGGCCTGTCACGTAAGAGTCAGGATGTCGGTCAAGTTGTGCTTAAGGTAAAAGAGCTGCTCTAATTAAAAAAATAACAAATTTAGTAGAAAATCTTAAAGAATTGGATTAGTGTTTACACACCTTTAATACATAAACACCATTTTTTCATATTCCCTCCCTTTGCCTGAAAATGTTTGAGAATGAAAGATTATAACCCATTTACTCATTTTAAATACATATTTGGTTCTAAACCATACTAGTGTCAAATTTCAGCCTAAATATTATATTATGTAACATTTTAGATTTTGGCAATAAAATCTGTATTCTTTGCCTAGAACAGTGTGTTTGGAATTAAAAAATATATTGTTTCAGTGTTTCTCAGTAGCAGGCAAGTCAGATAATCTAAATATTAGGTCGCAAAGACATCTATGTTGCCACAAATATTGAATATGGTGCCTATTTTGTATTGTTTAGATGCGGAATTTGTCAATTGATACTATAGGACAGAGTCATACTAAAATTGTTCTTTTTGGAATTTTATTGTTTGTTGAGGTGCAATTCTATCTTGTTGAGCAACAAGAAATATGAAATGGTTTAGTAGGAATGTTACAGATATTTAAAGTTTATAGGAGATCTAATATGCCATCTAAAAAAAAAGGGGGGGGGGGCTGGTCCCCCAACCTGAAACTTCAAATTTTTTTATTTGTGAGGTATAAATATAATGTATTTTTTTTATTAGTATTCAGTGGGTTATACTATAGTGTTAATGTGTGATATACATTGAAATTTACATCTGATCTTAGGAAATTGTAAATTTTGCAAATAATGCATTACTTGATCTGCAAACACAGTTTGTGCTGATTAAGTATGTGCGCAGTCATTGAATCTTTTCCTGCGATTCTCCAAAACTGTTATACAGAATGCAAAGAAATTTTAGGGTGTTGGTCAGATATACTTAGGCTACAAATAGGCAAAATTTTGTACAATTTGATGGACAAATACATGCTCTTTAGGTGTCAAGACACTAAAGGGGACCAATCAAATTTGGAACATATAAGAAAATAGTACTTAACAACAAAATAGTCCTGTTTATCTTAGTGTATATTAAAAACTACTAACTGGATTTTAATGAATGAAAGTTTTTCTGAAAGGTGAATATATTAGAAAAATTTAGAGTCCTAACTTGCTCTGTTCTAATGGTGTTTAGTATGTTTTATGTCACATGCACTACATGACCTATAAACCAAGATTTTCTGAAAAGAAAGAGCTATTTTTAGAGTGGGGTTTACCCCGGAAGCTGGTTTTCTCTTGGAAGGTTTTAAAGAGGTCATGAAATTTTGAGAGAACATAGGCCTGTCACGTAAGAGTCAGGATGTCGGTCAAGTTGTGCTTAAGGTAAAAGAGCTGCTCTAATTAAAAAAATAACAAATTTAGTAGAAAATCTTAAAGAATTGGATTAGTGTTTACACACCTTTAATACATAAACACCATTTTTTCATATTCCCTCCCTTTGCCTGAAAATGTTTGAGAATGAAAGATTATAACCCATTTACTCATTTTAAATACATATTTGGTTCTAAACCATACTAGTGTCAAATTTCAGCCTAAATATTATATTATGTAACATTTTAGATTTTTTGGCAATAAAATCTGTATTCTTTGCCTAGAACAGTGTGTTTGGAATTAAAAAATATATTGTTTCAGTGTTTCTCAGTAGCAGGCAAGTCAGATAATCTAAATATTAGGTCGCAAAGACATCTATGTTGCCACAAATATTGAATATGGTGCCTATTTTGTATTGTTTAGATGCGGAATTTGTCAATTGATACTATAGGACAGAGTCATACTAAAATTGTTCTTTTTGGAATTTTATTGTTTGTTGAGGTGCAATTCTATCTTGTTGAGCAACAAGAAATATGAAATGGTTTAGTAGGAATGTTACAGATATTTAAAGTTTATAGGAGATCTAATATGCCATCTAAAAAAAAAGGGGGGGGGGGGCTGGTCCCCCAACCTGAAACTTCAAATTTTTTTATTTGTGAGGTATAAATATAATGTATTTTTTTTATTAGTATTCAGTGGGTTATACTATAGTGTTAATGTGTGATATACATTGAAATTTACATCTGATCTTAGGAAATTGTAAATTTTGCAAATAATGCATTACTTGATCTGCAAACACAGTTTGTGCTGATTAAGTATGTGCGCAGTCATTGAATCTTTTCCTGCGATTCTCCAAAACTGTTATACAGAATGCAAAGAAATTTTAGGGTGTTGGTCAGATATACTTAGGCTACAAATAGGCAAAATTTTGTACAATTTGATGGACAAATACATGCTCTTTAGGTGTCAAGACACTAAAGGGGACCAATCAAATTTGGAACATATAAGAAAATAGTACTTAACAACAAAATAGTCCTGTTTATCTTAGTGTATATTAAAAACTACTAACTGGATTTTAATGAATGAAAGTTTTTCTGAAAGGTGAATATATTAGAAAAATTTAGAGTCCTAACTTGCTCTGTTCTAATGGTGTTTAGTATGTTTTATGTCACATGCACTACATGACCTATAAACCAAGATTTTCTGAAAAGAAAGAGCTATTTTTAGAGTTAGGTTTACCCCGGAAGCTGGTTTTCTCTTGGAAGGTTTTAAAGAGGTCATGAAATTTTGAGAGAACATAGGCCTGTCACGTACGAGTCAGGATATATATGATGTCGGTCAAGTTGTGCTTAAGGTAAAAGAGCTGCTCTAATTAAAAAAATAACAAATTTAGTAGAAAATCTTAAAGAATTGGATTAGTGTTTACACACCTTATTTCATTCAATCAAGGTCAAAAATATATCTAAATGACAAACACCACGCTCCCTTTTTACAAACGCAAAAATGATCAAGATATCGAATATTTCTTCCTCTTTATTGGAGATCTTAAAATCATTTCCGGTTTCAAATACGTGTTTCACTTTGATTAGAAAACTATGTTTTTACCAGTTTTAAACACCGTCAAATTTATTACGATACATAAATTGGGAATCGGCAGCATTGGGAATTTTAGCAGTAGAAATTGGGAAAAAAATAGGATATTTTGCATTGGGAATGGGTCCGAATAACGGACCCTACGAGATCCTTGATAAATCCATGATAGCTTATGATTATTTCCTTTTTATTTTGTTTTTATTGCAACCCAGAAAGGAACATCGTTTTATTGCAGTCATGTAGAGATGAATTAACAGGTGTTTTCACGTCTATGAAGGAATGCACCTACCATCGTTAAGTTTTTCCTGCCACACCTAATTATTGGATTGTAATAGGTGTGTTGCTTTGATACACGGGGCCACCCACCTGTCAATTAAGTTAATCACATCAGGCGTTCCAAGGAATGACAATTGACACTGAATACTCGCATTGTGCACGTCCGATTGTTGTTGAATTTCTAGACAATTATATTATCTGTCAAATGAACAATTGTGTGAACCCAAAAATAAAACTGGAACGTCACAATAACGAGGTCAAAATATGTTGTTTTTATGGTTTTTAATGCATTGGAAATAAGTATTTTCTCACTGAAAATTAGTGGTTAACATATACTGCACGTGCGAGTCATACATGTAAATCGCGGTTACCCGCCCCTTTAAGGGAGGAAACACCACTTAATTCGTAATCGGCGAATTCACTCATACATATTTCACAAAGAGTGAAAGTTCACCCATCTTTTTAAAAGCAGGGCAGAACACTGGGAAATAGATACTGTAAATTCAGAAATTATTGTGTGAACTTATTATTGGGATTTGGGGACCTCTGACAAAACTGTGAGGTTTAATTTTTGCGATTGCCGAAGTGGTCTTAAAAATATTTTGTCGTATATTGTTTTATTAACAAGATTGCTTACAAATCATTGACCAACAGCGAAAACAGTTTAATTATATTAATGTACATATCTAAACACGCTTTCATAGGCAAAACAATGTGTACACATCAAGGTTATTGGGGATTAAACACATTATCATTGCTATCAACGCATATCAAACAAAGAAGCCATAAAAATCAATTAATACAATTTTACACTTAGTTAAACTCAATATCATCAAAATGTAATAAAAAGGCCTTATGGTTCAGGTGTTAATTGCTGAACAAACATCTTAAAACACCTGTATGAGACCCCAGATAAGACATCACTATTTATAGCTGACATGGGAGAAAAGACACAAAACTAAAATGTGAGGTTTTATTATTGCCAACGTCTGTCCCACACATTTTTCGCATTAATAAAAACATCGCAATAATTTCAGAATCTGGTTAATTGTTGAAAATTTTCGTAACATTTTTCTCAGTAACTGCATATCACAGTGACTTGAAATTCAGTATATATCTTCAGTTTGAGGTCCTTTATTGCAAGTATCGAAATTAGGTCTGTCTGATATCTACTTCCTGTTTACGGACATAGTTAATGTTGGGGGTAGCGAGGGGTATACTGAGTGAACATGATAGGTAGGTATGATATCATAAAACACATGCACGACATGGGATCAATACTGTATATTTATCAATGTATTGTTACACCTCTTACTTTCCAGGGACATTAATATTGGGGAGGAGATCACGTATGACTATGGTGTAAATATCTCATTTAATGTTCAGGTAGTATACATAATAAAAATAAAGGTTATGGTAGATCACCAGCATGCAAGAGCTAAGGCTTTGCTCCATAACATATTCTACCTTATGGATTCTCCTGAATTTACAACAGTATTTCGGTTTTTTTTACTAGTCTATTTGTTCCTTACTATAGCCTTTACACCCACCCTTCATAGCAATAAGTAAAACATGGTAAGATTATTACAACAGGGTTACCTCAAAGCAAGACAGTATTGAGATAGGTCTTACAAAATTATGTCTGTATAATATAGACGATAAGATTTTAACACATAAATAGTACCATTCATGCTTTGTGCTTTCTGATCATTCAATTTGTGTATTTGTGACCCCTAATTGTATATTATATTTATTAAATTGAATGATGAATAATAGCAGATGAAAGCAATTTATTAAATGAAGATGTACAAAACTTGGAAAACTGTGAATCCAATCCATGACAGGATAAAGTAGAAAAATTATTAATACTTTTTTATGCCCCAGCGACAACATGTCGGGGGGGGGGGGGGGCATTAAGTTTTACTCATGTCCGTTGGTACGTACGTCCAAACTTATTTCCGTCAAGCTTTTCTCAGAAACCGTACATGAGAACAATTTGAAATTTGGCAGGGTGGTTCAGTATCACAAGTTGTACGTCCTAAGCGACTTTCAGACCTGTCGGACAACTACTTCCTGTTTGGGACTTCATTTGTAGGTAACTACGTCCATCTGTTTGTACGAATTTCCGTCAAGCTTTTCTCAGAAACCGTACATGAGAACAATTTGAAATATTGCAGGGTGGTTCAGTATCATAAGTTGTACGTCCTAAGCAACTTTCAGACCTGTCGGACAACTACTTCCTGTTTAAGGACTTCATTTGTACGTAAATACGGCCGTCCATATGTACAAATTTCCGTCAAGCTTTTCTCATAAATCGTACATGAGAACAATTTGAAATTTGGCAGGGTGGTTCAGTATCATAAGTTGTATGTCCTAAGCGACTTTCAGACCTGCCTGACTACTTCCTGTTTGCGACTGGGCCGATATGAAAATGTGTTGACACGAGTATGAAAATTTCCGTCAAGCTTTTCTCAGAAACCATACATGAGAACAATTTTATATTTGCCAGGGTGGTTCAGTATCACAAGTTGTACGTCCTGAGCGACTTTCAGACCTGCCGGACAACTACTTCCTGTTTGCGACTGAACCGATATGAAAATGTGTTAATGCGAGTATGAAAATTTCAGTCAAGCTTTTCTCAGAAAACGTACACGAGAACAATTTAAAATTTGCCAGGGTGGTTCAGTTTCACAAGTTGTACGTCCTTAGTGACTTTCAGACCTGTCGGACAACTACTTCCTGTTTGCGACTGGGCCGATATGAAAATGTGTGAACAAGAGTATGAAAATTTCCGTCAAGCATTTCTCAGAAACCGTACATGAGAACAATTTGAAATTTGGCAGGGTGGTTCAGTATCACAAATTGTATGTCCTAAGCGACTTTCAGACCTGTCCCTCAACTACTTCCTGTTTGGGACTTCATTTAGCGGGGGCATCCGTGTCCCATGGACACATTCTTCAATTTTTTAATTAATCATCTTCCATTTTAGGGACTTGCTGGAAAAGATGGTCTACCCAGTCAGCCTAGTGAAGGACAACCTAGTAATAATGGTCCACCACAACAAGCTTACATTACGGACCCTCCCATAGAACGTGGTCCATTGGAAGAAATTGGTTTTAAAAGACCGGAAGGAGATACTGAACCACAAGGTTGCAGTGGAAACTCTGAATCTGCTGGAGCCCAAGAACCTCAGGTATTTTTTATGCCCTTACTCATAAAAGAGAGAGGGTATTTATTGCAACCATCTTGTCTGTCTGTCTGTCCATCCGTTATAGACTTTTATCACAGATTTCTTGGCTTCTACTTAAAAGGTTAATTTCAAGGTTGGTGCACAGCTTAGGCATAATGAGTTATACAGTGTGCCTCCTTTTTGCAACTTAGTCGAGGATCTATATGTACTTCCCATTTTTCAAGCCAACTAATAGACTATTTTAAAGGGTCAAAGATAGACAATTTTTCATAACAGATTCCTTGGCAGCTACTGAAGGGATTGATTTCTAATTTGGTACACAGCTTTAGCAGGTGCCTCCCCTTCTTAGGTCGGGTGGTTCTACTTCCTGTTTTGTGAATGGTTGAGTTGGGGTATCAGCAGGACTTCATGCAACCTCTTGTTTTGATTTCCCACAGGATATGATTCTTAGCAATTGCATATCACAGCCTCAAAATATTTGTATGTACTATTCTCCGTTGCCACATAGAAATTTCAGACGTCCATCCGTGTATGTGCGTCTCTCACTCTTTGAATTTTTTTTTGTGGTTGGAAATTTGAGAAATTTTTCATAACAGATTTCTCACCACTCTTATTCATAGGCTTTTGATATTTAGTTTGCAGCTTCAGGTCGGGGTCTTCAATGGTTGGTGAGCTGCATTTTCAGGTCTGTTGCTTTCTTCTTTCTGTTTACATGTACCGTATTCTTCGTTTTAAAAGTCGCACCTCAGTATAAGACGCAGGGTCGCTTTTTAGCGTAAAAGTTTATTTAGTCCACACATAAGTCGCATCGGGGTATACGACGCAGGTCTGGGAAGGGAGAACAATGATCGGTAACGGTAAAGAATAAAGATCGATAGTGTATCATATCATTGTTGTTGTTTTTTTCAGGAAACGTGGAAACAGATGAAGAACATATTTATTTTAATAAAATATTTTGGTTCTGTCAAATAAAGATTTATTGAAGCCAATTTGTATTTCCTTCTTTTCGTGTCAAGTACATGTTGTAAACAATAGCTCGTTTCCTGTTGTCTGCACTCTGTTTTGATTTCGTTTCAAATTTGTTGTTATTAAAATAATAAAAGTTGTTAAGACAATACTGATTAAAGCCATAAAAGTGATCAGAAGAGGTTGTTATGTCCAAGTAATTTTCCGTTTTCACCCCGAGGTAATTATCCCACGCTGGTGTGCAACACATGTCACAGGTGTGTAAATTACTAATGTCAAGGTTATGCATCGAGCGCGATATCAAAGCGTTCATCTAGATTTTATACTTTAATAACAATATTAATAAATATAAGTATCCTCTCTCTTTTCTATTACCCTGCTGAATATGTATACAAATCTATTTTGTTCGTAAATGGTCCGGTCATTTAAACACGTTTTGATTATATTTATAGTTCGATGCTATAAATAGATAATATTAACAAGGGGATCAGTCGAGTTATTTCGTACATTTATTAGTTCTCTTTTAATATAAAAACAGGTACCGGGTAAATATATATATAATATATATTCACTATATCAGTTAAATAATTATATTTATCTTTTTGCATTAATATTTTTAGATCGAAATATCTACTTTAGAATGTGAACCATAAATGAAATCAATATTTAATCGATATATATATATATTTATTTATTTAATCGATCTATATAAATTTTTGTAATTGATATTGTGAATATATATTTTTTTATGTAAATATTAACGATCATAATATTTATAAATTTGAGACTTTGTTCGTCATTTGTTTTTTTATTTCTCCATAATAAATCAATAATGTTTTAATAATTGGTCACGCTTTCGTAAGCTTTGGGGGGGTTGTACAGAAAGAAACCATAAATTTAGTTTGAACTTCATAAGCAACCAGTAAATTTTCAGGGTGTTCGAGGGAGGACAAAATTTTGTCCAATGATCTTTAATTTTTGTTAATTTGTTAATTAAATATACACTCCTTCCTAGCCCAAAAAACGAAATAAAAACCACGTGATTAAAGTACTGGTCATCAGTTCTCACAATGCCTCCTCGTAAGAGTTATACGGCAGCTTTTAAGATAGAAGTGTTAGTTTTTGCCAAAGAGAATGGCAATAGAGCTGCGGGTCGCCAATTCAGTATTAGCGAAAAATGGAGAAAGCAGGAAGATCAACTGCGACTTACCAAAAAGTCAAAACGTGCCAACCGTGGCTGTAAAGCTAGATGGCCCGAAATTGAAGAAAAAGTTGAGTCCTGGGTCCTCGAACAGAGGTTAGAACATCGTGGAGTGAGTACTACCCAGATCCGACTTAAAGCAATCACTATCGCAAAGGACATGAATGTTCCAGAGTTTAATGGTGGACCCTCCTGGTGCCTGCGATTTATGAGAAGGAAACAGTTATCCCTTCGCTCCAGGACTACTGTCTGCCAAAATCTGCCAGATGATTTTAAAGAAAAGATGGTTGCATTCCGTGATTACTGCCACACCAAGATCAAAAGTCTATGTATATCTCCAGACCACGTAATTAATATGGACGAGGTTCCCTTAACCTTTGATATTCCGATGGAACGCACGGTTGAAAGAAAGGGTGTATCAACAGTCAGCATTAAGACAACAGGCCACGAAAAGACCAGTTTTACTTGCGTTTTAGCTTGTACTGCGTCGGGACAACATCTACCACCCATGCTGATTTTTAAGCGCAAGACAATGCCTAAAGAAAAGTTCCCACCCGGTGTCGTTATCAAGTGCAACGAGAAAGGATGGATGGACAACAATATGATGAAGTCCTGGATCCGAGAGTGTTTCAGTAAGCGACCAGATGGTTTTTTTCATACCAAGCGCTCGTTACTAGTGATGGACAGCATGAGAGCACACACCACTGAAGATGTTAAAGATATCCTGGATTCCATTAATACAACTCCGGCAGTTATACCAGGAGGTATGACAAAGATCCTCCAGCCACTGGACATCAGTGTGAACCGATCCTTTAAGATGGGCATGCGTGAAAGGTGGGAGCATTGGATGTCCTTTGGAGACAAGTCATTTACCAGCACTGGCAGACTCCGCCGAGCAACGTATGCAGAGGTAGCTAAATGGGTAGTCGATTCCTACAAAGAAGTTAGCAGTTTGTGTATTACCAATGGGTTTAGGAAGGCCGATATAATCCCTGACTACACCTCCGAGTCCAACTCCGATGATGAAGACGACGATGAACCATTGTGTAATATGGACAGAAGATTAACTCCAGAAATAGCTGCCTTGTTCCAGAGCGACTCTGAAGATGAAAACTTCGATGGTTTTTCAGACAGTGACTGATAATTATGTATATGTACTGCTGTTTACAAATATTTGAGTGCTTGTTATTAACATATTTATTTATTATATTAAATACATTGTTTCCAATACAGAGATATAAACAACGTTTTTAGTTGTATTTCTTTAAGGTTAAACTCGAACATTATCATACATGGGTGGAATGCTCCTGTATTAGGAGGAATATACACACGGGAATACACAATCATTCGGAACCTCTCGTAATTTACATTGCTGCATACCTTAAAACCAGAACAAGATGGCTGGTGTAAACCAGCGGACAAAAAGAAGCAGAAGTTGACATATTGAACTGACAAATAAAAGCAAACATGTGATTCAATCTTTATTAGTAAAATTACGACTAATCACGTTTATTTTAATATAAACAAGGTATGTTATGATAATGGTTTGCTTTTCTCCATCCAAGACGATTTTTTTCAACATTTTTGTTCTGTCATTGGTCCAGGACCCTGAAAAAAAACCATACATTCGTCGCACCTTCGTATAAGTCGCAGGGGAACTTCCTGTAGAAAAAAGATGCGACTTATACGACGGAAAGTACGGTAACTAGCGGACTTAAAATTATTGCTGATCAGCAGAGGACCCAGAAATTTTGTTCTTGTTGATTTTTTGTAAGGGTAGCTAAATGTTATTTCTCTATATGTAATTTGTATTAATTTCCTTTGCTTTGACTTTGAAAAATATTGTTTCTCAGTTTTGTAAAAAGATTTAATAGGAAATTTCCTCTGGGATTTTTTAGGGCAGAATGAGAGCTGATGGATCCCCCTGTGCCCTAGGAGAAACAGGATCACAAGGACCAGCAGGTGCCACAGGAGCTCCTGGACCACCAGGTCAACAAGGACCTAGGGGGAACACAGAATTTGTTGCAGGAGCCCCAAGAAAAGCTGGTTTTAGTGTAAGTTTTATTGATTTTTTGGCGAGATTGTACAGAGTGAAAATCCAAGTTAAAAAATGGTGAATGTTGGGTGGGCAGGGAAATTATTTTCGTAACAGTTTTACAATAGAAATTGTACTGAGTTCTGATATATTTATACCCCCACTTCCAAAAAGAGGGGGGTAAACTGTTTTACCCTTGTCTGTCTGTTGGTCCAAAATTTGTTTTAGTTTTCTAAGCAACTACTTTATGCAGAGTATATTTTTATGCCCCGGCGATGACATGTCAGGGGGCATTAAGTTTTACTCATGGCCGTCCATCCCTACATCCGTACGAATTTCCGTCAAGCTCATCTCAGAAACCGTAAAAGATATAATGATTTGAAACTTGGTAGGATTGTTCAGTATGACAAACTGTATGTCCTAAGCGACATTCAGACCTGTCAGATTTTTACTTTCTGTTTGGGACTGGGCCAATATGAAAATTTCTGTCAAGCTTTTCTCAGAAACCGTACATGAGAATGATTTGAAACTTTATTGGTAGGATAGTTCAGTATGACAACAGGGCTAATGCTGGGTCAAAATTATAGGGAGAAGTCACTTCTCTTTTGGGTGGCTGACAGGGAGAAGTGAGGATAGAATAGGGAGAAGTGGGTGGACAACAGGGAGAAGTTGCATTATATGTCGCGAAAGTGTCCTGTTTACTTGGTTTTTTTTTAAATAAGTTTTGGCATTTGCATTTTATTGTTATGTTTTTTTAAGCAGTATAATTTATTGAGGATAAAGTATCAAAGATTTGATTAACTATTCAGTATACTTATTTCACACATTTTCAAAAATACATGTATTAAACATAACAATAAAAAAGAATCAACTGTCACAACTCAGGCAGGGTGTACTCAACTCCAATCTTTATGACAAGGATTGCCAGTTTTCCCACCGCAGGTCAAGAGTTTTCTCTGGGTACTCCGGCTTCCTCCCTCCAAAAAAAAACTGGACGCCATGATATTGCTGAAAAATTGCTGAAAGTAGCGTTAAACACCATCAAACAAACAAAAACAATAAAACTTCTAATGATGAGTGTCAAGCAGAATTAGGTAGATTACCCATCGCAAGTAAAAGAAGTTCTGCAATTTTAGGATTTTATAATCATTTAATTAATAATATAAAGAGTCTAGCATATGAAATATATCACCTCACAAAAAATACAAACGCATAGATCAAGAAAGTCCACAATATTTTAAACTCACTGGGCTTTAGTTATTTGATCAATAAAAATTTTATGCTCAAAGCAAATCTAAACCAAGTCAAGCAAAGAATTAAAGATACATGCTAACAAACACAAAATTCAAATATAAAGAGGGGCCTCGGTGGCCAAGTTGTCAAGGTAGTTCGTCTACTATTGATCACGTGGTCTGTCAACACTGAGATTGCGGGTTCGATTCTCACTGCAGGCAGGGTGTACTCGACTCCAATCTTAATTGACAAGGATTGCCAGTTTTCCTACCGCAGGTCGGGGGTTTTCTCCGGGTACTCCGGCTTCCTCCCCCAATAAAAACTGGACGCCATGATATAGCTGAAAAATTGCATAAATTAGCGTTAAACACCATCAAACAAACAAATATAAAGAATAATGCCAAACTAAATTTCTTTACGGGAGTCTACGAAAGTGGGGAGAGACCAGCCTATTTTTGATAAACTGACCAATCTAATGGATACGGCCATGATTTGCAGACTTAGGACAAGCTCTCATCAGTTAATGATTGAAAAAGGGAGACATCTTCAAATACCTATAGAACAAAGAATATGTCCAATGTGTAACACCTCTACTGAAGATGAATTTCATTTTCTTTTTGATTGCAATTTTTATAAAATACAGAGAGATGATTTTAGTAATAAAACAAATTTCTATATACAAAAAATACAAATTTATGATCAACAGTGAAAAAGTAAATCTACTATTCAATAACAAGTTTTCATTTGTACTGAAGATGTCTTCCAATTTCATTTCAAACTGTTTAGAAATAAGAAATCACAAATTGATATAAAATCAATATATATTTACACTGTAAATGTTTAATCATCATTATTGTGTTTATTATGCTTTATTATATCATTGTGTATGAGCCTAAACATATTATTGTAATTGAGTTCGAGCAATAAATAAATTGAATTGAATTGAGATTAAAATATTGCAAAATGTTTAAACCAAGGTAAAAATATTTTTTCTACAATTTAGGAGCCACAAGGTCCATCAGGTGTTAATGGACTATTAGGTGAGAGAGGAGCCCATGGATACCATGGAAATCAAGAAAAGGGTGGACCAGCTAGAGAATCTAGACCTCAGGTAATTTTGGACTTTATTTTTCCTGCTTCTTTAAAGTGTAGGTCTCTCTTTCTATACCTCTCTCTTTATGTCTGTCACACATAAAGTCAGTCGTCTTTTCATAAAATTAAAATACATGGTTTGGTAATGGGAAAAGTAAATGTTGCGAGATCGGGCATTACATGTATGTCTCTTAGAGTAAACTTTTGACATATTCTTCTTCAATTTTGTTTTCATTAAGGTTACTGTTATCGCCTCCTTTCAAACAACTACACATATGAGAACCTTAGAATATTAAGGAAAAAGCCTTGTCTACCCAACACAGGCCAAACAAGTCAAATATACAGTTTATAAGCTCACAATGGGTTGCATAAGTCAAAATCTATTAACTCTCCACATTGAGCTGCTAAGGCACTAGGCTAAACATGTTGCAGTCATAAATGTATATTGGCCTAGCTACAATTTTAAATATGCATCAAATCACTGTGACTAGATTTGACTCTAGTCCTTTTTAGAAACTATTTTCCGGACGTGCACCTCTGAGAAATCTTTTAATTATGTACTACTTTTAGGTAGATGACATTGAGGTAGACTTCTGGGTCGGCCTTGCCATTTAAAATCTTTTGAAATTACCTAAAAATTGTCAACTTGTTAAAACACTTTAAATCTGTCTGTTTTAAACTACTCAAAGAGATGTTAACATCATAAGACTTCCCTCCAAACCAGTTTGAATCGGGGAGGGAAAACTACGCCAAAAACGGATAGGGATTATTTGATGTTTTCCTTGGCTCAACTTTGTTCACATGTTGTGGCCAACCTGCAAAGGAAACTACGCTTGAATAATAAAAATTAATAAATCGAAACTGGATGTGTTTCCAAAAGGGCTATAGTGAGCACTCGAACTCAACTCAAAGTATACTTTACATGGTATTCATGGTAATGATGAATAAGAGTGACATAACCACCAACAGCAGCAATTTAAAATCATCAATGGAAGGCAGTCTTAATGAAATTTAGATTCAATGAAATTTTAAATGTTCCATATTTTTATAATGATAGAAGAATCCTACAATTTTTATGGCCTTACCATGTATGTGGGTCAGACGTTTAGTTTAACCGTTGTCTGTCTGTATGTACATCTGTAACACTTTTGTTAAGTTCTTGGATAAGGTACATAACCGGGATACTAGATGTTGGGATTCAATGATATTATGCCACTAGATGTGTCTTTGCTAGGGCTACACCACCCAGTAGAAATTAGGTCAATGTGGCCTTTATTTTATACATGAACAACATTTGTTAATTTCTTGGTTAAGGTCCATACATTAGATACTGTAAACCGGGAAATTTCGTGCCATATTTTTTTATGGATGGACGACTGACTGAGTTTTAGTATGTGCAGTTGTAAATTTGCGCTGTAAATGATGCTGTTCAAAGACTACAATGGACAAAAAATATATTAGCGCCGTTTAATTTTCGCGCTTGCAATGTCAAAGCGAAAATTGTGAAAATAAAACTGCTGCCAATATTTCCCGGTTTACAGTACTACACGTTGAGGGTCAGGGATAGAGCTTAAGTTTTTTCCTTCAGGGGCCAGCTGGGCTCCTAACCTTTAGAATTCTAGGGGCCCAACAAAAAAGTAAGGGGCCCAACTTTTTGTCAACACAATAGTTGCCTTTAAAACTATGATGTATATTTTTCATTAACGTACCTCATTATTTAAAACCTTAGTCACGTTGTTTGTTATATTTAAATACTGAATTAAGATAATTTGTCTTGTCATTTATTTGCAAGTACATGTACATGTACTACTTTGGTACAGTATCAAAACATTTGATAAATATACAGTGAACTAATAAATTGCATGTATTTTATTTGATACATTTAAGGCAAAACAATAATGTTATAACAGGTCAAACAAAAAGATATGACAAAATCCTGAATGTCTACATCTGGTTCACTACAGTTTACTTTTTCTTTACCATTTATGGTAGAACAAACAACATGTATAACCCATGTTACAACACGTATGGAAAAATACATTATTTTTCACATATGTATAATAGTAAATAAAATATTTTTTTAATCACTGCACATAAGATTGCTAAAAACATTGTCCTCATTAAGTTCATCATCAGATCAAGCAGAATAAGAATCCTCAGTCACATTCATCAATCTCCTCTGCCATTTGCTCCATCTTGTCCAAAACTTTCATTTACATATTTCTCCTTACTTTTCCTTTTTTGTTCGTATTCTTTATTATATTATCGGTTTTCTTCTTCCGATTTTCTTTTCTTCGCCAGCTCTTCGACTCCTTTTATATATCCCCACGTGGTTATTATGTTACTAGGAAGTGTGCAATGTACATGTAATGTAAAATTGATTACGGAGCAACTAAGATATGTTTTATTTTGATTCAAATAAAAAATTCAAGAAACGGACATGACGCGAACTAAAAGACTTTTGTTCACAACTGAAAGCATATTAAAGAACTAAAAATGTTCAATGTTAAAATAAAAACACAACTCTCTTTGTTTATTTTAATATGTTCATCAATTGGGTAAAACGGAAATCGGTTCGTTCGATAATTAGAACTATGCATTATGGGATATCCTTTTGACAAGATTCTATTTATAGCGAAAGGGAAAACACGCGGCAGAGAAAACATGACTTCTAATTTCAACTGACGGAGAAGAATTTTCTGGTAATTATCTTGGGCAGCTGTACAACACTTTTATAGTCGCCAGCTGGGCTAATCAGACAGAAACTTTTGGTCGCCCGCCCGAAATTCCACTCGCATTGGCGACTGGGCGACCGTTAAGTTTCATCCCTGAGGGTCAATGGTATTTCACCACTAGATGTGTCTTGAGTAGCACTACACCACCCACTAGAAATTAGGTCACTGTGACCTATATTTTACGCATGAATTGGGTCCATATCTCATATACTACATGTTGGGAGTTAATGATATTTCACCACAAGATGTGTTTTGGGACTATTAATAGCACAACACCACTTACTTTAAATTAGATCACTGTGACCTATATTTTAAGCATGAACAACTTCGATTAATTTATTGGTTTAGGTCGATATTACAGGTACTAGACGATCTTCCAATTTTGTCAAAACCGACATTGTCTCGAGATTAAAGGAAGAAAATTGGATCCCGAATATATATTAAAAGAAGAAAAATATCAAACGTAACAAATTTGTGTGTAAAAAAAAAATTTCTTTCAGGCCAATATTAACTGTTAATAGTCTAAGCTCAACCAAGTTGACCTATAATTTTTCCCTACTTGACCTTTTCAGGGAGTACTGTGAAATACTTTTTATTCGTGGGGTATCAATTTCGTGGTTTTCGTGGAGGCCTCGGACCACGAAATTAAAAATCCAACGAAGAATCAAACTTCATTAACAGATGGGAACTTGGGAACAACGATCCTAAAATGTAACATATGATTTTGTGGTTCAATCCATTACTAATGTTCAGCTCAAAATCCATCTTAATGATTATGTTACAGGTTTCATGTTCGAATTGTGTTTTTATTAAATGTAGGTATTATTTAATTGTAAAGCGTACGAAGAAACATCGACTTCCGTTCAAGGTGGGGATATATGAGGTGTTCATTTTCGATGTTAAAAAGTAACAAATTATTATCGGAATTATGAGTTTGGTTGCTCCTTTGAACATAAATTAAAATAACCAATAAAATATTTAAAAGATAAGCTTTACTTTATCTTTATTAGTGCATTTCAATGACACGCTATATCAAATGGATGTTATGATAATATCGATCGTGGCACAAATGACATTAAATTACACCTTTGTATTTATTGCTACTCAACACATGAAGTGACAAATGCCCTTCGGCTAGGAATGCTTCTATAGATAACAATTAGAGAATTAAATAGACTCAAAGTAGTTTTTATTGCAATTAATCAATTAATTAATACATTACCGTGTTTATAATTAGCTATTGATTTCCGTGTTGTTAATTTTACATTCGTTACCATGCGCGTAAACAACATCAGGTAATGAAACTGTTTTGTCTTCTTTATATGTTGATGTTTATTATCAACAGTGAACATGATTCTGCTGTAATAATTTATTTTGATCGCTACCTCACTTTTTGCATTTTTGGAAACCGTCAGTCCATGAATTTAAGGACCCACGAACATGTCAAATTTCACCAAACGACGAAAATTGATACCCACGAATTTCAGTACTTTCACAGTATTCTAATTGACGAGTTTTTCCGGTTTTAACCAAATTTGAAGATCATCTATACATATTGGGGTCATTGATATTTCAAGAACAGGAGGGCTATCTCCCAGTGGCTCATTGACATATTTTCTAGTTTATTTTTAGTGGTGCACTGTATCTCTTGAAGACCTGAGTTTTACTGGGTTGCTGAGACCTGTAGCCAAACAAGGTCATTTGTCTCTTCAGAATCAGGTACTATATCATATTGGGCATTTACAGTATTTAAAGTGATTTTCTTCAAATTTTTGGATGAAATATGAGTGACAGTGGAGTCCTAATGCCAAATAAAAAATAATGTGTTTCTGGTTCTTGTCTCTTTTCAGAATCATGTACTATATCATATTGGGCATTTACAGTATTTAAAGTGACTGTCTTAGAATTTTGGGGTAAAATATGAGTGACAGTGGAGCCCTAATGCCAAATAAAAAATGTATGTTTCTGGTTTCCCTACCTACCCTAGTTTTTCATGCTGACCCTTACCTTTTTATTGCCATTTTTGCATACACACACGTGTTTACTCCACATTTTATACTCAAGGTAAAGAAAAATTAAAAAAAAATAAATCCCTACCTTCCAACCCTATTTTTACCCCCTGCAACATATTCGGGGGTGGGGGAGGGCATTAAGTTTTACTCGTGTCCGTCCGTACATCAGATTGTTTTTTTTTTTGTTGGGGGACTTACCATGATGTAATGTATGTCCTATTAAAGCGATTTTCAGATGGCTTGGTAAGCTACTTCCTGTTTGCCGATAATTTTTCAGTGTTCAATCTAGAATTAGGCCTAAAGGGGTCATGATGGCCCTAATAACTTATCATAGGGGGCCAGAATTTATAGCTAGGGGTCAATAAAACCTATATAGAGACATGACAACCGGACGAATAGGGAAGGCGTATGATTCAGTTTGCTAAAACAAAATCCCTTCACTACCGGTTGCTGTAATTTTAGCCCACTTTAACGATTGTTAATGTGCCTTGTTAAAGTGGACGTTCTAAAATTACAGCAACTGGTAGTGGAGGGATTTCTTTTATTAGTTTTTATGCAGATGGAACATGTCATGTGTTGCTTATCTTTATCAAAATGAAGCCAATCTTTATATTTAATATCAGATAACCATCGAGCCTGAAATTTTTGTGTGACACTGATAGGACTCGATGTTGACTGAGAGCTTGATGCAGTCCGCGGCGCCGATTGTGTTATGTTTCAGCTTCTTTCTTCTTCTTTGTTCGCATTCTCTGTCGGCGCGGTACCCGCTTCATTTTCATTTTCATCCGTTTATGCACGTTTATGTCCAATGAGAGTAAAATATGAAGAAATACGCTTAATCTAGAAGCATGAACAACACGTTATAAAAAAAATCGATAATATATTGTCTACGTTATTTAGACGCTTGCTAAATCGTAATTGTATATGATAAAAAGCGTACTTAGGACCGAGAATACAGTTAAATTTCCGGTATATTTTAAAGGGGCTTTGTCAAAGCTGTTGACTATGTGGGAATTTCTCAAAGCTGTGTAAATTACGTTGCGCCAGTAATGACCCAGGAAGTTTTTTAAGCGCGCCAATTCAACAAAAAATGCGGGAATGGCGCAATGGCGCTCTCTAGATTGAACACTGATTTTTTAGCTCACCTGACCCAAAGGGTCATGTGAGCTATTGTTATCACTTTGCGTCCGTCGTCGTCGTCATCGTCGTCGTCTGTAAACTTTTTACATTTTAATCTTCTTCTCTGAAACCCAGGGTTGCCACGCACCCGGGAAAACGGGAAAAGTCCTTGAATTTCGAAATTTGCGTTCCAGGTCGGGAAACATCCGTGAAAACGCGAAAAAACGAACAAATCCGGGAAAAATCCTTAATTTTGATCGCGATTAGTAAGTTCGGCACGAGTTGTCTTCCCCTTGCTTAAGTAGAACAGTTCGCCCCATACGGAAGATCGTCCCTTACATTGAAAATAATGAAGTTTTTGGGGCGAAATGTATGGGTCGAGTTTTATAAGATTCCGAGTCTTTCCAGCGTTTGACACTAAGGAATTTGTAGAGCATGATGCGGTCGTCAAATTGATCCAGATAATATGGCGGGTTTCATGAAATCATATTTTGATTACCAGTTGAAAGGCTCAAATTTATTCCCTCCTACGCTCGCTATAAACTCGAATACCATACAAGACGATTTGTTGATCCCATATATTAAAACGGTATCCGGTAAAAGCATCAAACAACTGGATTTTCTTCCAAGAACTTTGACAATTGCAAATCAGTACTCAGAATCCAGAACGGCTCAAGCTGTGGTTGAATTAGCAGAATGCAAAAGCCTCACGTCGTTATGTTTTGAGCGAGTGTTGTATATTAACCCCACACAAGCTTTGTATCTAATTTGTGAACTTGAACACTTAAAAGTCTTTAAATTTAGTCCAAGGTGGATCAGGAACTTGTCAGCTTGGAGGGACATCAGTGTCCATCATCCAAACATTCAATTTGGGGATGATTTTTATCATATGTGCGTAAGAGTGGAGAGGGGGATTTCAACATTACATTTCGATGCAATGTACGACTCCGCACCATACTGGGCTAAAGAAGATGTTGAATCAGATAGCTGTTCATCCGAAACAACCATTTATTTGGACTTGAGTGGTGATGAAACTGATGGTGCAACATTTTCCGATGATACAGTGTCTTATGTTGATGCAGATTTTTGATCTTTAAGGTAGGTTTAGGCCTAGTAAAAGTAAAATAAAAAAGGTTATGTTTCCAGTTAGCCCACTGACCCTATTTTTTACCCCATTCAACTCAAACTTTTTAATTCCAACTTCAAAAAAAGTTTTCATTCTTGTTTGTAAAAGTTTGCAGATTTTTTTTATCGCAATACAATACTTTCATATGATTTATCAGAACATGTTAATTGATCAAGTTTTTGTACATGTACATGTATGACTTGCAGGGAATTTTTTAGCGCTCGCCACTTTCGTCATTGACGAAATCATTTGAAAATTGACGATAGATTTCTAAATCAATTTCGTCACCCGATTTCCAACAAGTACTAAAATTTTTCGTTACAAATTCATTCTACATGTCTACCAATTGTAAAACGACATATTTATGACCCCGAAGCCAATTAACAGGAAATTTAATTATGTCACCTCGATAGTTTTAAACAGCAGGTGTCAATCGCCGAATCGATGTTTTTACAGGTAATCCGATTAACATGATAAAGTGGTGCTCCTGGTCAATATACGCAAAAAAAGTGTCGTAGATCGTACTGATGCGCACAGACTTCCACCTTTTGATAAAATATGTAATGCAAATAAAAATTGCAAAGATTTTGCGTATTTCACTCATTTTCGTATGTTTTGCTGATTTCAAATGGATTACGCGCCATTTGTGTACATCCGAGATTTGTCTAAATACCGTTGGCTACCACTTAGAAAACGAAGAGTACAACGGCCCTTAATGAAAAATTGTTACCGATTGATATACAAACACTTTTTAAATAAGTTTTAAAATTAAAATTCTTTGAAAATTTATAAACATTTTGTTATAATCATTTTTTAAAACAATTTATACACTGCAATTGAAAGAATACAGTTTTTGTTTACTATGATATTTCACCAGTACAATGAATGCATGCTTCTATGCAGATGCTTATACGGCTCATCCGCTAAAGTGACTAAAGCCTTCAAAATCCTAAAAAATTCCCTGGACTTGAAATGTTGTTTAGTCCTAAAAATTAATGAAAAACAGATGTGGAAATTGTTCACCATTTCATGATTTAAATAAGTTGGGGAACAGATACAGACAGTAGTTTTCCGGTCACACTAATTAGCACCCAGAAGCATCTGTTTCACCAAAAATATGATCAGAAGAAAAAAAATAAATACAAAATAAATCCGACCTACCGCCCTACATGTAATTTATTGGGGGGGGGGGGGGGGGGTTTCAATCAAGGGTTCGATATTCCTTATTTCAATAGTGCCTAACCAAATTTCAGTTCAGTTTTTACCTATATTTTTCAACTTTTTTTTGTCCAAGGGGGCCCGAACCTCCCCTGGCTAAGGGTATGATAATGTTACATAAAAAGTAACATTGTATTATTACCCGAATCAATATTATGAAAGTGGAAATGGATACCAATGTAGTATGGTGAATGATTACAGCGGCGGCAGGCAGGGAAATTAACTTTCTAAAAAATTTTCTTAGAAACTACCAAGGGACTGATTCTTTAACTTACATGTACATTTTAGCTGTTTTCGGGTTTGTCGCACATCTGCATGTACTTCCTGTATAGCATCATAGTGATTTTTTACCCCCCACTCCCCAAACTTTGTACATGTTACATAATAATCACTTCAAGTTTTCTATCCAGGATTTTTATAAGGGCAGGGTGCTAGCTGAAAAGGGCACTTTTTGACGCGAACAACATTTATGGAGGGACTGTTCGTCCATCTGTACAGATTGGTTTCCATGTGATCAACTTTGGTTACATTCATGGTTGTCAGATTGTTCTGAAATTATGTCTCCCCACTATGGTGACGAGTTTATCGTGTTAGTGTGTCTGTCCTTCAGTCACAAAGTTTGTCTGCGCAACTCCTGAAACTACAAAACGGAATTTTATGAAACTTGATATGTATGAAGTATGCCATATGTAGTTGTGTATACTAACAGGAATATTTTATTCGAAAAATTTTGTGGGAGTTGTGTCCCTTTGGCAGTTTGAACTTAGAAAATATGGGGGAAGTATTAATATGATGGGCATCAGCAATTGGTTACCAGACCGTAACTCAAAAAGTTTTCAACTGATAATTTAATGAAACTTTGGGATATTGTTATATATATACAATTTGAGAAAGTATTAGTATCACATTTTGCATTGCAATTCTTTTTCAGATGTCGTGCACTTTCCAAGATAAATGGTTGGCTGATGATTTTTATAAACTTTGGCTTCAAAAGGTTCCAAACAATGAAAATGCAGGATTTTGTAAACTTTGCCGGAAAACAATTGATCTCACTTCGATGGGTCACTCCGCTATTAAATCTCACATGAAAGGACAAAAACATAAAACTTTAATTGAATCTTTGCAAACACAGCAAACTCTTAATGATGTTGTACCGCAATCAGCACCGGTATGTTCCACAGCTACAACAAGCGCTAGTGCTCCTGCCACAAAAAGTGGAACAATTTTGAATTATATTTCAAAAAATCAATCACTGACTGCAGAAATATGGTGGTGTCTGAACACCATTATGCAGAACCATTCGTTTAACTCAAATGAAGACATTGGATTTCTTTTCAAACAGATGTTTAATGACTCAGAAATAGCAAAAGACTTTACATGTGGCAAAACAAAAAGCATGTATTTATGTGTTTTTGGAATTGCGCCATATTTTGAATTATTACTTGAAAGGAAAGTTAAGGGAGAACCCTATGTTTTGCTTTTCGATGAATCCTTAAATCAAGACCTACAAAAAAAACAAATGGATATCTTAGTTCGACATTGGGAAGACAACAAGGTATTAAGCAGATATTACACTTCAGACTTTCTTGGGCATGCATGTGCAACAGATTTAGTGGGTACATTTGAAAACAAGGTTGAGAAAAAATTGGGTCTTCTAAATATTGTTCAACTTTCAATGGACGGACCTAATGTCAACTGGGCAGCATTTGATAAATTAGAAAACAAGATTGAAAAGGAATATAACACAAAGCTAATAAATGTAGGATCTTGTGGCTTGCATACGGTTCACAATGCAGTGAGGGCAGGGGTCAATGCTACAAAGTGGGATGTCTCTAATCAACTTTCCGCAATGCACACTTTATTCGATAATGTACCAGCTAGAAGGGAGGATTATGAAGAGGTAACACAATCAAATCTATACCCTCTTGCGTTTTGTGCCCATAGATGGGTAGAAAATGTCCGTGTGATTGAAAGGGCTTTGGAAGTCATTCCATATTTACAAAAGTACTTTGATGCTGTAGAAAAGAAAAAAGTTAAAAATCCAGGGACTAAATCATATGAAACAGTCAAAGCAATGCTTAAAGATCCATTTACAAAAGCAAGATTAACATTCATTTTATCTGTTGCGAAACAGGTGGAGAGTTTCTTGATAGTTTATCAGTGTGATAAGCCCATGATACCTTTTTTAGCGAATGACTTAGCTGAGCTATTAAGACGCTGCCTGGAAAGATTTGTTAAAAGCTCAGTAATGGAAGAAGCAAATACGATTGTTAAGCTTTTGAAAGTCAAACACAGTAAGAAGGAGAATAGGAAGATCCTGAAAGAAGTAGATTTGGGCTTTGTAGCCCAATCTGAAGTACAGGCGATAGAAAATGGCAAGAAAGCCAGTGATCTTCAAGTAATGGAGTATAGAAGACAGTGTGTGGACTTTTTGGATAAGCTTGTTACCAAAATAAATGAAAAATCTCCACTAGCATACAGTCTCGTAAGGTATTTAGCATCCTTTGACCCTGTGCTATTTAGCTTAGATGAAGAAAAAACTCAAGATAGATTCAGAGGGGTCCTAAATGTGCTGAGCAATTTGAAACGAGTGAAATTACAAGATTGTGACAAAATTTATTCAGAATTCAAAAAGTTTGTCTCAAGCAACAAGCGCAAGTCTACCTTCAAGGATTTCGACAAAAGCTCCGACCGAGTTGACACACTATTTTATACTGAAATGCATGACATGGCTGAATACAAGAATGTTTGGCCGATAATAAGCTTATTACTGTTACTTTCACACGGCCAAGCCACCGTAGAAAGAGGTTTCTCTGTCAACAAAGAGGTTAGTGAATTACATTTAAAAGAAGAGTGTCTGGTTGCTAAACGAGTCATTAAGGATCATGTAAAATGTATTGGGGGACTTCAGTGTATGTCTATTACAAAAGAGTTACTGCAATATGCTAAATCAGCAAGACAGAGGTATCATGATAATCTAGAAGAGAATAGAGTTGAGAAGGAAAGAAGAAAAAAGGGAGAAAAAAGGAGACAGGTAGAAGAAGAATTGAAGGAATTGCGAAAAAAAGCAAAACTTGTGCAAGAGTCCATTAATCTTCTTGACAATGATGCAGACAAAGCTGCTGACAAGGCAGAAAAGCTTCAATCCATCCCACATATTACAGAGTCTAACTCGCTGAGAAAGAAGAGTCGGGAAAAGGCTGAGGACCTTTTGAAATTAAATAAGCTTATTCAGGATAAATCACAGGAGTTATCAAATATGTAGTGTATTAACTATTCATTCAGTTGTTAGTGTATTCATGCTGTTGTTTGGCCTGGTCATGATAGTGGGTCAGACATTTAGTTTAATTTATGATTTTGTTTTTAATATAAATCATTTTACATTTTTGTATACAGGGAGTATAATTTGATTTACTTTTTTGTTGATTAAATAATTGTTTTAAAATATGTATTTTTGATTTAAGGTACCCCCTGTACATGCTTGTATGTCAGTATTTTTCTTGTTTTAAAAACTTTTTAAAGATTTTTTATTTTACATTTTTGTATACAGGGAGTATAATTTGAATTACTTTTTTGTTGATTAAATAATTGTTTTAAAATATGTATTTTTGATTTAAGGTACCCCCTGTACATGCTTGTATGTCAGTATTTAAAGATTTTTTATTTTACATTTTTGTATACAGGGAGTATAATTTGATTTACTTTTTTGGTTATTAAATAATTGTTTTAAAATATGTATATTTGATTTAAGGTACCCCCTTTACAGGCTTGTATGTCAGTATTTTTCTTGTTTTAAAAACTTTTTAAAGATTTTTTATTTTACATTTTTTGTATACAGGGAGTATAATTTACTTTTTTGGTTATTAAATAATTGTTTTAAAATATGTATTTTTGATTTAAGGTCTGAAGCCATGATACCCCCTAAAATTTGTTTTTGACACATAAATGCATAAGAAGGTGATTAATTTAAGAAAGGGAAACAGTTTACATTTTGGGTATATTTATATCCAATTTATTGTCTCAGCAACCACTTACCAATGCATAAACTGGAAATTGTCACATGCTGGATAAGCATTTATTGTATTGAGTAACATTTCTTCATCAGTATTCAAACCACATCAGTTGGAAGTTATATATTAAGATCTACTAGGAGATAAATGCTTTATACTTAGCAATCCAAAGGAAGCAGGTTTGAATTTCAAAGCAGCTGTAAATTTTGATAACATATAATGTACAGTTGATCTAGTGTCAACATGCATTTCTAAATCAAAAACAAAAAAAAATCAAAACCAATAGACATACATCAGGGGTCACCACACTCTAAAAAAGTAGGGAGAAGTGACTTCTCCCTGGCAGCCAAACAGGGAGAAGTCAGGCCCTGATAGGGAGACTTCAGGAGACACTAGGGAGAAGTCAGGGGTGTGAACATATATTTATTCCGGATAATAATTGTTCCGCCTGGAACATTTTAGAATATAATAAAAGTTCCACGGAACATTACTTATATAATAATATTTCCATTTCTTTCGGGTGGAATTTTCCTTATAAAATATTACATAATGAATGTTCCAACTGGAACTTTTGTTATATAATAAAAGATCTCTAGAACAAGTATTATGATGGAACTTATATTCTGTCACATATCATTAATCAAAGTTGTACTGATCCAAATTGCTTCATGGGACACCCATCTACAGCACTTATCATGATGTCAATAATTACTGTACATCTTTATTCTTTCAAGTGAAGCTCAAATACTTATCAAAGAAAATTGTTAAAGTACAATACTCTTTGTTTATCAAAAATATTACGATTTTTCATTATGGACCGTTGTACATTACTTTTCTTCGTTGTTCACTTCCGGTAATTAGTCACATCCGGTAAATAAACAAATGGCGCGAAATACATTTGAAAGACGTAAATCGTTTGAAAATATGTTAAATACGCATATTGTTTGCCGTTTTTTATTGGAATTACACATTTACTGATAAATTGGTAGTCAGGGTGAAGTATTTGGACCAGATTTACAAGTATCTTATGTGAACCATCGGGCGACTTAAGGGAAATGATAGGGCGACTTCGACTTCGCTTTTGAGGCGCCTTAGGGCGACTTCAGGTCCTAGTAGGGCGACTTTGTCGCCCACTTCGCCCAGTGTGGTGAGCCCTGCATACATGTATTCTAAAACATGCAAAAGCAAATCCATGAAATACTGTGACAATGTATTCTGGTCAACCTGTTCACATAGAAAAGGAGGGATGTAGATCTACTTTCATGCCCTAAACATAATCTGCAACAAAGTCATATGATCTACCAAAGACTTCCATCCCGTACGTGTACATGAACACATAGCTATTTCCTTATTTATTGGTCAAATCAGAGAAATAGAAAACATGTATATCATGTCTCTGGTCAAATCATGAAGACACACAGTTTTCAGACTGAAGATTGGCGAGTGTTGTGAATTAATAAGGTAAATCTGCATTGAAAACCACTTGTAGTTTACACAAAGTCTGCATCATGTCACACTGGAAGGGTGTATAGGAAATTGAATAGACATATGGAGTGAATGTGTACGTGACAAAATTATATAGCTTAAAGGATATTGGTATCTATAAATCACCTTAGAAATTTGTTTGAAGTTATCCTGGAAAAATTATGAAAACCCTTGAAAAACCCTTGAAAAGTCCTTGAATTTTGTGTCCAGAAAAGAGTGGCAACCCTGGAAACCACTTGGCCAATTGAAACCAAACTTGGCCATAATGTTCATTGGATGGACCTTTACAAAGTTTGTGTTTTTTATTTTGATTGGTAAACCAATATGGCCGCCACCTCAAGACTTAGTTTAACATAGGACCCTATGGGAAAAAAGTTAAAAGGGGCTTCTTCTCTGAAACCGTTTAACCAATCAAAACAAAACTTACTAGCAATATTGTTTGGATGGTCCTCTATAAAGTTTGTGTTTTTGATGGGAATCGGAAATTCAAAATGGCAGCCACCGCAGGACTTAGTTTAACATAGAACCCTATGGGAAAAAGTTTTAAAAGGCTTCTTCTCTGAAACCGGTTAATCAATGGAAACAAAAACTTACTAGCAATATTGTTTGGATGGTCCTCTATAAAGTTTGTGTTTTTTATGGCAATTGGAAATTCAAAATGGCTGCCACCGCAGGACTTAATTTAACATAGGACCCTATGGGAAAAAGTTTGAAAGGCTTCTTTTCTGAAACCGGTCAACCAATGGAAAGAAAACTTACTAGCAATATTGTTTGGATGGTCCTCTATAAAGTTAATGTTTTTTTATCCCAATCGGAAATTCAACATGGCCGCCACCGCAGGACTTGGTTTAACATTCCACCCTATGAGAAAAAAGTTTAAAAGGGCTTCTTCTCTGAAACCGTTTAACCAATCAAAACAAAACTTACTAGCAATACTGTTTGGATGGTCCTCTATAAAGTTTATGTTTTTTATGGCAATTGGAAATTCAAAATGGCCGCTACCGCAGGACTTAATTTAACATAGGACCCTATGGGAAAAAGTTTTTAAAGGCTTTTTCTCTGAAACCGGTTAATCAATGGAAACAAAAACTTACTAGCAATATTGTTTGGATGGTCCTCTATAAAGTTTATGTTTTTTATGGCAATTGGAAATTCAAAATGGCCGCTACTGCAGGACTTAGTTTAACATGCCGCAGTCTGCACCGTTAGCCACTAGTCCGATGCCCCAGACTAGTAAAATTTAGCTTGGACTGGTGAAAATAAGCCAAATTTTTATATAGACATATAATCAAAAACCTACAAAAATTGCTGTCGGACTAGTAGTTGAATAAGTTTTTGGTGCAGACTGCATGGGACCCTATGGGAAAAAGTTTTTAAAGGCTTTTTCTCTGAAACCGGTTAATCAATGGAAACAAAAACTTACTAGCAATATTGTTTGGATGGTCCTCTATAAAGTTTATGTTTTTTATGGCAATTGGAAATTCAAAATGGCAGCTACCGCAGGACTTAGTTTAACATAGGACCCTATGGAAAAAAGCTTTTAAAGGCTTTTTCTCTTAAACCGGTTAATCAATGGAAACAAAAACTTACTAGCAATATTGTTTGGATGGTCCTCTATAAAGTTTATGTTTTTTATGGCAATTGGAAATTCAAAATGGCCGCTACCGCAGGACTTAGTTTAACATAGGACCCTATGGGAAAAAGCTTTTAAAGGCTTCTTCTCTGAAACCGGTTAATCAATGGAAACAAAAACTTACTAGCAATATTGTTTGGATGGTCCTTTATAAAGTCTATGTTTTTTATGGCAATTGGAAATTCAAAATGGCCGCCATCGCCGCAGGACTTAGTTTAACATAGGACCCAATGGCAAATAAAAAAAATCTTCTCTATACAACGGGTTAACCAATGAAACAAAGCTTTCTAGTAATATTGTTTGGATGGTCCTATTTAAAGTTTATTGAAAATTACAGGACTTACTTCAACATTAGGGAAATGCCATCTTCATTGCCTATAAAATCAGGTGAGCGATACAGGCTCTTAAGAGCCTCTGGTTTGAAAACGCCTGTACATATGAACAAATTTTCGCTGCACTTTTCTCAAAAACCGTACATCAGATTGGTTTGATATTTGGTAGGGTGACTTACCATGATGTACTGTATGTCCTAAGCGATTTTCAGATGGCTTGGATAGTCACTTCCTGTTTGCGGATACTTAGATTTTCGCAGGGGCATCTATGTCCTATAGACACATTCTCTTTTTATTTTTTCAGGCATGAAACCAGAAAAACATACTTTTTTTGGCTTAAAGCTTTCTGTTTATGTCTGTATTAAAGTATTATTAAGCATTCAGAGACAACCATCATTCCTCGAGATCATCCTCACTAATGATGTTGAGAGAAAGTTGTAAAATTGGTCCATGAAATTTTCACCCCAAGACAAAGATCTAACCATGAACCTTAGTATTAATAGCCCTTATTAGAGGCCTTAACCACTATGCCATCACCTCTCAGAAATTTCTTTGTGTGATTGGTTACAAAAAAAATTGAATATGAATAATAGCAGATGTATAGCAACTTTATTTAATGAAGATGTACAAAACTTAAATTTTAAACCAATCCATGACAGGATAAAGTAGAAAAATATATTATTAAATATTTCATTATCAATCATCTTCAATTTTAGGGACTTGCTGGAAAAGATGGTCTACCCAGTCAGCCTAGTGAAGGACAACCTAGTAATAATGGTCCACCACAACAAGCTTACATAACGGACCCTCCCATAGAACCTGGTCCATCAGAAGAAATTGGTTTTGAAAGACCCAAAGGTGATTCTGAACCACAAGGTTACAGTGTAAACTCTGAATCTGCTGGAGCCCAAGGACCTCAGGTATTTTTTATACCCCCACTCATAAGAGATAGGGTATATATTGCAACCATCTTGTCTGTCTTTCTGTCCATCCTTTCATCACAGATTAATCTTGGCTTAAGGATTTAATTTCAAAATAGGTACACAGCTTAAGTATGAAGAGTTGTACTGTGCCTCAGGTTCCTAAACTTTGCCCATTCTATTTCTAAAAATAATAATAAAGAGGTTTCTTTGAGTGTTTTGTTACAAAAATTAAAGAGATTATCATTTTGAATGTCTTAGAATCACAAGATTTATAATGTGCTTGGTAGGTACTCAGTTCATGCACAAGTTTTATTAAATGATGAATTAAATCAGATGTATAGTAACTTTATTGAATAAAGATGTACAAAACTTTGTCTAAGAAAACTTTTAAACCAATCCATAACAGGATAAATTAGAAAAATATATTCAATATTTCATTATCAATCATCTTCCATTTTAGGGACTTGCTGGAAAAGATGGTCTACCCAGTCAGCATAGTGAAAAGCAACCTAGTAATGATGGTCCACCAGGACAAGCTGACATAACGGCCCCTCCCATAGGACCTGGTCCATCAGAAGAAATTGATTTTGAAAGACCAAAAGGAGATACTGAACCACAAGGTTACAGTGGAAACTCTGAATCTGCTGGAGCCCAAGGACCTCAGGTATACCCCCACTCATAAGAGAGAGGGTATATATTGCAACCATCTTGTCGGTCTTTCTGTCCATCCTTTCATCACAGATTAATCTTGGCTTCAGGAATTAATTTCAAAATAGGTACACAGCTTAAGTATGAAGAGTTGTACTGTGCCTCAGGTTCCTAAACTTTGCCCATTCTATTTCTAAAAATAATAATAAAGAGGTCTCTTTGAGTGTTTTTTTTTACAAAATTAAAAAGATTATCATTTTGAATGTCTTAGAATCACAAGAATTGAAAAGTGCTTGGTAGGTACTTAGTTCATGCACAAGTTTTATGGGAAAAAATTGAATGATGAATTAAATTAGATGTATAGTAACTTTATTGAATAAAGATGTACAAAACTTTGTCTTAGAAAACTTTTAAACCAATCCATAACAGGATAAATTAGAAAAATATATTCAATATTTCATTATCAATCATCTTCCATTTTAGGGACTTGCTGGAAAAGATGGTCTACCCAGTCAGCATAGTGAAAGACAACCTAGTAATAACGATCCACCAGGACAAGCTGACATAACGGCCCCTCCCATAGAACCTGGTCCATCAGAAGAAATTGATTTTAAAAGACCCACAAGGTTACAGTGGAAACTCTGAATCTGCTGGAGCCCAAGGACCTCAGGTATCTTTTATACCCCCACTCATAAGAGATAGGGTATTGCAACCATCTTGTCCGTCTTTCTGTCCATCCTTTCATCACAGATTAATCTTGGCTTCAGGATTTAATTTCAAAATAGGTACACAGCTTAAGTATGAAGAGTTTTACTTTGAATCAGGTTCATAAACTTTGCCCATTCTATTTCTAAAAATAATAATAAAGAGGTTTCTTATAGTGTTTTGTTACAAAATCAAAGAGATTATCATTTTGAATGTTTTAGAATCACAAGATTACAGACGAACCTTAACCTATTTATGAAACTTTTTTTCTGCAATTAAGGAGCCACAAGGTCCATCAGATGTTAATGAATTATCAGGTGAGATAGGAGCCCATGGATACCCTGGAAATCCAGGAGAGGCTGGACCAGCTAGAGAATCTAGACCACGGGTAATTTTGGACTTTATCTTTTGTTTTTGTTTCACTTTGGCAACATATGATTTCCATTTTGAAGAAGTTTGACAAAACACATAGCTGCTGTACTATCAATAAAACATAGGTAAAATCACTTAAAAATGGCATACAACTCAGTAATTATAATAGATAGAAAAATATCTGAAGCATCTTAGGGTCTTCAAAATCAAAAGCTCTACCAAATTCTTCATTGGGTTGAGGTTGTCAGATGACCTCTTTTAAAGGTTAAAAATAGCTTTTTTTTGTCCCATAGAATAAACTCTATTGCAGATACAGAAAAGCTGTTGCTTGCTTAAATCTTCAGCTCATTAAGCTCTATTAAAGTCTCCATTGGGTCAAAGTTGTCACATTAATGATCCCTTATAAAAGAGACACTTATGCTCTAAGGACCAGGTGAGTAATTCAGGCTCCTGGGAGTTTCTTTTATCATTTAAAAATTGATTTTTTTTTCATAAAAGTTTAAGAATTAATCAATTTATAAAGGAGTTAGCTGTTATACATGGTATTTTTGTTTATTCTGACAGGGAAACCTCTTTGTTGTTATACTCCTTCTTGTGAAATTGTGAAATTTAGCATGATTTACATGTAGTATTACTTTCTTGTTCAAAATCTGGGTATCATATAAGAGACATATCACTTGCTCATCCAACAGTTGTGAAAATTTATGTATTCTTTTAGAGAAAGGTGCAAAAGAGAGGAAAAGGTATTATGAATTTAAAGTTCCTTTTTTAAGCAGCACTGCGAGGACATTTCATGGCACACAGTTTTACTCATGACTGTCCGTCCATACAAATTTCTGTCATGCTTTTTTCAGAAACCATATCAAATTCGGTAGGGTGGTTCAGTATGACAAACTGTCTGTTCTTAGTGACTTTCAGACCTGTCGAACCTCCACTTTCTGTTTGGGATTGGGCTGATTATGAAAATCTACATGAAAATTTCTATCAAGTTCCTTGTTGTGGCCATTTATGAGGCATCTGTGTTCCATGGACATATTTCTTCTTTAGGGCTATTCCAAAATTAAATAGAGGGGGTTGGAAGGCACTTTTTTTAACCCCACCATTCACACAATTTTATTATTTTTATGCCCCGCCTACGAAAATAGAGCGGCATATAGTGTTCGGGTACGTCCGTTTGTTCCTCCATCTGTATCAAATCCCCAAATTCCCAATTCCTGCTTACTGACAATTGCCACATCAATCATATTGGTATGGTAGGTGCACCTAGTGATGCTTAGCACAATGCATGCTTCTGATGCTGGATTTGACCTATATTCTCCACATGGATGACCACTTACAGAAGAATGGTTAAAGTCCATTCCTGCTAACAGGCAAGTACCACATTGACCAAAGTGGTATGGAAGGTGCATCTAGGGATACTTCGCAAGATACATGGTTCAGATGCTGGCTGTGACCTTTTTCTGCATGAATGAGCACTTAAAATTATTAATTCCTGCTTAGTGACAATAATGCGTAAAGAGATGAGTTTAGTAATTGATAGATTACCTAGCTGTTTGATAAAATATAAAGGTGCATGGTAGTTTGACACATTTTGTTGTTTTCCTTTATGTTGCATTAGAGAAATATCTAAAAATACCACCACCCATACAATTTTAATTATAGTGCCTTCCAACTCCTCCATACAATTAATTCTGCAATAGCCTTTATTTTTATTTTGTGTTTGTTTTACCTGTTCTTTTCCAAAGTTAGAGAATTTCGACTGTGTTGTCAATATTTGACTGATAAGTTATGGTTCACTTTAGTTAAAATGTGCCATAGTTTTACTTCAAAGCGCTCTATTGTATTCAAAACACTGATACAGCCGTTTCAATTGACCATGTAACACCTGACTTTGTTAACTCGATAGGTAACATAGCTAGTAAGGTAGTGAAGCATGAGTGTGTATTGATATGGTCAATAAACATAGCTGTCCAGTGAAATGATAGCAATAGGGATTAGGGTGTGTCCTTATCTAGATTATATGCAAATAAGTACACTATAGTCTATTTCAAGCAATTAATTTTGAAAACTAAATAGAAGTAAGGACCAAATACATGTTTGCTACAAACTTTTACAATTTACCCCACCCCCCTTTCCTACTTTGCAACTACAATCAAACTAAATGGAAAAACAGAACAGCCTGTCAGAACAACTAATGCCAAAATAAACAAAATATAATAATAAAAAAGACTTTAAGGTATCCGACCCATAATTGACCACGTGATCATATTTGGTGTCCCGGATGTCCATTGTTTGTCAATGGAGCAGACCTCGGTAATGTTCGGCAAACATCGGAACTACTATTTGAGCAACTAAATTTTTTTCTCAAAACTGTTAACATTGACTCAAAGTAAAACAATATATTTACTTTGTATCATTAATTAGTAATATATTGAGTAAATAAATTTGCATTTCTTGGTCTAAAAATAAAATTAAACGGTGACTTCAATTATGGGTCGGATACCTTAAGGCAAGTTTAAGCAATTAAAATTCTTATTTTTACTCATAAGATTATTTATACAAAATGAATAACTTTTTGTCACCAAATTATCTATTATTCATCTTTTTGTTTCGACAAATTTTAGAGGAGTTATGGGACTTTATCGACTTTGTTCATTTTAGGTCATAGGAACACTTTGTGAGCGCAACTCGTCTGTGACCGCTCAACGGATTTTGATGAAGTTTTGTAGGATTGTTTGTCATGATATATAGTTGATCATATCCCACCACCATTTTGATTCGACAAATTATATAGGAGTTATGGGACTTTATCGACTTTGTTCATTTTAGGTCATAGGAATGCAGCATCAACAACATGTGGTCCCATAGCATGGGATTTGAATTCAGGTATGCCGCTTATCTACTCCATGTTTAACGAAATCCGACCATTCTGTCTTTGACCCATTTTTCTCTATTATAGAGCTTATCTTGGAAGAGGAAGCTGAGGATGATGATGAAGATGAGGAAGAGGATTTTGACGATGATAATGACCCTGATTATCATTTCGATGAAGAAAGAGAGGAAGAGGAAGAAGAAGATGATTATGATGATGATATAAAATATGATGAGGAAGATGAAGTTTCAGAAATAGATGAGGAAGAAAGTAAATATATATAATTTTTGGCTGGATTTCACATAGTGAAAATCCTGGCTATAAAATGGTGAATGTTGGGCTGCTAGCGGTTGGGAACCTTATGTTTGTAACAGCTTTCTCAGCAACTACTTATCACAGCCTTTTGAGATTGTTGCAGCATCAACATGAGGTCCCATAGCATGAGATTCAAATTCAGGTCTTTTTATCATTTACTTCCTGTGTAACCAAATCTGGTCATTTCTGTCTTAAAGAAAGGATATGAGTGTGGAAGTGTTAGGTCAATCTTTAAATTTCGTGTTTTTTGGTAGAAATATTGATAATTTGATAGTAACTTTAAAACATTAATTTATACAGTGAACCCTCGTTACAATGACATTCGATTTAACGGAATATTCGACATCCGACAGGATTTCAGTGGGAACAAACGTGTCCACGTGTTGTTTATGCTCGATACAATGACATATTCGGTTTCCGACTCCGACTGCGTCTGTCGGTAACAAATATACCAAAGCTTGCATAAAATAATTCGTTACAACGACAAATTATCAAGATTTACCTATGTCCAGAGTATTAATTTTTTTAACGGTAAATTGCACAGGTGAACACCTGTTGCTTTTGCGTAATTAACCTTGTGTGACATTTCCGTTACATAACTAATCAATGATAGGGATATGGCTTCATTAAAAAGGTGTCAAAGGCTATTTAATATTTAAATCTTCAAATATTTCAGAAAATTATTGGCTTAATTACAAGTGTGTTAAGATTGAAGCGGCACATCTGAAATAGGATAATTACCGAAAACCGGTCTTATGTAAATAATCATAACTTACAATTAATTTTGTTAAAAAAAAGAAAAAAAAAGGTTTTTAATAAAATATCGGCAAGAAAACAAGCATTTTATTATTTTTTGTTATTAAAGCTTGGATATTATGCAGACTTGAACGATTTTCAATAGACACAAATAAAAAAGGGAGATAATCAAAGTACAAAAATACAAATTCATTATAACAGCAAATTCAGTTTAACATCAATAATGGCCGGAAACTAACGTGGTCGTTGTAAAGAGGGTTGACTGTAACCTTTTGACTATTGATAATTTGATAGTAACTTTAAAACATTAATTTATAACCTTTTGACTATTGTTTTATTTTTAAGCATTACAGCAATCAAATATGTCGGTTTTGTGTGATGATAAAATACTAAATCATTAGTTGTTCGAAGTGCTATGTCGGATTTAAAATCGATGTGTTTGATTCACTGAATTATGATTTTTTTACATCAGTCAATAAATGCTTCTTAGCTAGCTGTCAGTAACTGCGAGTGTTTAAGAGATATTCTCTATGTCTCATTGTTCTCATATAGTGCTCTTGTCTCAGGTTCTCTCTTGGTGAATTGGACTTTTATCAATTTGATTTTAGTGTGCTTTGTACAAGATTATCAATAGGGGGAAGGTTGGGTCCATAAAAATAGTTTAACCCCGCCAAATTTTATATGTGCCTGTCCTAAGTCAGGAATCATTGTCAAAGCTTTTGTTTGTCTCTGTCATCAATATGTTTATTGTTCTATGTCCAGAAATAGGTCTTTCATTGATAATTTAGGGATTGGTTTTGAATCTTATGTATTGTATTTTTAGTCTTGGGCCAATGCAAGACAGCGAGCAGCGACCTCTGCAGTGTTCAATCTAGAATTTGGCCTATGGGGGTCGTGATGGCCCTAATAACTTACCATATGGGGCCAGACTTTATAGCTAGGGGTCAATAAAGCCAATATAGAAACATGACAACCGGACAAAAAGTGAAGGCTTATGATTCAGTTTGCAAAATAAAGGCATAAATTGAATAATTATATTTGAAGTAACTAACAAACATTACAGTTGTTTTATATTCAATTATGTTGAATAAGCTGAGTGTTCCTAAAAGTTGTTTATTTTACTTTAGGAAAAGCCCTTCTGTGTTTTGTATGAAGAAATATGCTTCATCTTTTTTGTTATAAAAAAAATCGATCATATATTGTCTAGGTGATTTAGACGCTGGCTAAATTGTAATTGTACATGATAAAAAGCGTACTTACAGACTGTGCCAAATAGTTTTTGCTTTTGTCTGACATTCGGTCAGACAGATATGTAGGTTTTGTCTGACCGAATAATTTTTTGTCTGACCGACAATTTTAGTGTATTGAGGAAATATATTGATTTTTGTTCGTTCTGCGCAAGTGCGGCGGAAATCGAATAAAAAATAATAAATAACGGACAAAGTTCCGGAATTAACAAAAACAAAAGTGACAGAATTTGCCGGACAGGCGGTCCGGTCGGGAATGGGAAATTGACGGACCCACTGTTATTTTGTCGGACAGGTCCGTCGGTCCGACGGCATTTGGGAAAGACTGTACTTAGGACTGAGAATACAGTTAAATTTCCAGTATATTTTAAAGGGACTTTCTCAAAGCTGTTGACTATGGGGGAATTTCTCAAAGCAATGAAAAATTATATTGCGCCAGTAATGACCCAGGAGGTTTTTAAAGCGCGTCAGTTCAACAAAAAATGCGGGAATGGAGCAATGGCGCACTCTAGATTGAACACTGTCTCTGGTCATGTTGAAGACTGCTGTTTTCCATTGTGATTTTTTAAATTCCTGTTTATGTTGGTTGTGTTGCGTACACTTATTCCACATCTCTTTATCGTCTAATATTTGACCATTTTTGTAATTGTCTTGCCTGCGACGAATAGTCGCGGAAGGCCAGATATAGGTCTTACTTTTTTGTAAGACTTTTGTAGAGAATGAATTACTTCATGTCGGAACGTACGTACAAATTTTCGTTGCACTTTTCTCAAAAACTGTACATCATATTGGTTTGATATTTGGTAGGGTGATCAACCATGATGTACTGTATGTCCTAACCGATTTTCAGATGGCTTGGATAGCTAATTCCTGTTTGCCTGTACTAAGATTTTTATGTCCCCCGCAACAACATGTCAGGGGGCATTAAGTTTTACTCATGTTCGTCCGTCCATCAGTACGAATTTCCATAAAGCTTTTTACAGAAACCGTACATGGGAATGATTTGAAACTTCGTAGGATTGTTAAGTATGACAAACTATATGTCCTAAGCAACTTTCAGACCTCTCGGACTTCTACTTCCTGTTTTGGGGCCAACGGGGGCATCCGTGTCCCATGGACACGTTCCTTCTTTATTTTAAAAATGCCTGTGCATATGAACAAATTTTCGTCTCACTTTTCTCAGGAACCATACATCAGATTGCTTTGATATTTGGTTGGGTGACTAACCATCATGTACTGTATGTCCTTAGCGATTTTCAGATTGCTTGGATAGCTACTTCCTGTTTTCCGCGATTTTCAGATTGCTTGGATAGCAACTTCCTGTTTTCCGATACTTTGATTTTAGCGGGGCAGCTGTGTCCTATGGACACATATTCTCTCTTTATTTCACTAAATGACTGTTAATATTGGTTTTTGTTTTCAGTCTTACATGTTAAGTCTGTTTCATAATGACTATGATATCTAGAATCATTTTAGTTGGTCTTCAGATTTTTCTTGGTGGTTAAATGTCAATTTGTCACCTGCCACATGACCTTGATTTTTATTAACCTCTGATCTCAAGAAATTAAGGCCTAGGTAAACTTTTAATGCGTTTTGTGGTGGTGCCAACAGGCGAGACATACTTTTACTTGCCACACTTGTTTAAAACTGTGTTGATAAAATAAAACACTCAGGTGACACTTTTGTAGTATTCTAAGGCTACAACAAATTAATTTTTAGTTTGTTGGATTTTTGCTTGAATGAAGAAAACACCCACCCAAAAAGTATTTTTATTACTCTTTCATGTTTGTCTTGTATATTGCATATTTGCGCTTCCTGTTTTTAATGTTGTTGCAGAAGACAAACGTCTTCTTTGGGAGACGGCCATTCTAGTTTGATTTTTTCCCCTATTATTAGGGGCAGATAAATATTTATAGTGCTTTAGTGCGCCTTTTTTTGTGTTATCTGAATCAGGGGCTATTTCAACAGGATTGAAACATGTCCTTGTCCATTTAAATTGTATAGAGATAGGATTGTCCTATTTTAGGACACCTTTGAATCTCAAAAACCATGCATCATATCTTTTTGAAATTTTACACATTGATTACAAACATCTGAAGATCCTATGCACCTCACTCATTTTTGGGGTCATTTCACATTTAACCATACATTCCCCTATACACATAATAGCTCATGAAAGTTTTTGTTAAAAAAACATCAACATACATGAATCTTTCATTCTTTGACAGGTGTTGTTGAGAACAGTGTAGAAGAAGACATTGGGTTGAAAGACAATGAAAAGTATCCTGCTCTAAGTAAAACCATCAATTATCAATCTTTGAGCAGAAAAAATGAAAAAGGAACCAGGGAAAACAAAAAACACAATTGTTTATATTGTTACAAACTTTATCCAAATATTGCAAGACACTTGGAAAGAAAGCATAAGGATGAAATAGACGTGGCCAAAGTTCTAATTCTTCCAAAAAAGAGTTATGAAAGAAGAAAAGCGTGGGAAAAACTTGTGAATGAAGGCGACTTTGCTCACAATTATAATGTTCTAGAAAAAGGAGATGGTCAAATTATTCCAAAATATAGATGCTCAAATCAAGAAAAAAGTATTAAGTTGATTCCATGCACAGTTTGTCATGGCATGTATAGAAAGAATGAATTGTGGCGACACTTCAAAAAATGCTCTTCATCACTTAACAGTAAAGACAATGAGGAGATAAATATTGGTCCTGTTGCAGGTGGTAAAAAACTAATGCCAAAATGTTGCAGCTCAGAAATATTTCATGTTAATATTATCGACAAAATGAGAGATGACAGTATAAAAGCTGCTGTGTTATCAGATCCATCCATAATAAAGATTGGAATGAATATGTATGCTGACCATGGCATCCAAAACCATAGACATGTATACATATCAAACAAAATGCGTGAAATGGGACGGCTCCTTATTGAACTTAAGAAGAATGGTATAAGCTCAATTTCACAAGCCGTTGATAGAGCAAATTGGGATATATTAGTGAGCAGTGTCAGGTCATTATGCCAGTTTGAGGAAGAAACTGATAAGTATGGCATTCCATCACTAGCCTGTAAATTAGGCCACACTCTAAAAAGTATGGCAGAAGATCTTGCTTTCGAAAAACTTAAATCAGGTGATCTGAGAGCACAAGAAGAAGCGGAGACTTTCCTCAAACTTTATCAGCGAGGGTGGAGCTCAGCTGTCTCAGCAAAAGCTGTAAGAACGCTTCAAATGAATAAATACAACAAACCAAAATTGTTGCCTCTAGTAGAAGATGTCGTCAAAGTGAGCAAATATATTGAACACAGATTGAAAGAGTTGGAACAACAAGAGAAGAACACCTGTAGCTATAGAGAATTTTGTAAACTCTTACTGGCACAAATAATTCTGTTTAACAGAAAACGTGGAGGAGAGGCTGAAAGGATGACGGTGGAGAATTTCAAAGAGGCCCAACTGGGAGGGGCAGCTGATAGTGTGGTTTTAGAAACTCGGAATGAATTTGAAAAAAATTTATGCAAAACCCACACTAGGGTCGAGATAATAGGAAAAAAAAAATAGAAAAGTGCCAGTGCTGCTAACAGAATCAATGAAAAAAAACATTTTGCTGCTCATTAAAATGAGATCAAAAGAAAAGATATCGAGCAAATTTTTGTTTGCCAAACCTAGGGATACCAGATTCCCCTTTAGGGGCGTTGACTCTTTGAGAGAAGCTGTAAAAGAGGCAGAGGTCAAGCAGCCAGAACTACTTACTTCTACTCTGTTAAGAAAACAAATGGCCACATTAGCTCAAGTGCTGAACCTTTCGGAAACGTCTCAGGATGTACTAGCAACATTTGCTGGCCACGATATTCGTGTACATCGCAACTATTACAGGCTGCCGGAGGAGACCATAGAGCCGGCAAAAGTTTCTAAACTTTTGCATTGCATAAATGATGGATCCATCAAAAACTTCAAAGGAATGGATTTTGACGATATAACATTTGATTTTAATGGTATGTATAGTATTAAGTGCTTTTGGGGGGGGGGGGTCTGACGCTTACCTACTTCCTGTTTAATGAGCTGACTTACCAGTGGGAACAAAGAAATGCCTTGTGTCCATCCGTCTGTGTGTTCTTCTATCCATCACACTTTTTCTGGTATTTCACAGGTACTATTAATCCTAGGCTTTCTATATTTGTTATGATGCTTCAGGTAAGGGTCCCATATGGTGGGATGGGTTTTCTGCTAAGCAAGAAGACTTAGAATTTTTGCCACTTGGTGGGGGACCCAGGAATTCCGTTCTTGTTTGCCTAGCAAGATTTCTTTATCTTAGCATCTGTAAGTGATCTTAACTTATATAATAATGTTTGGGATAGTCATAGTACATGTATTTCAAGCATTTAAGACAGAGGTGTGTCATTAATTACTGTTTGTTCGTAAACACAGTTTCTAAGCAACTACATGACCCATTTTTAGCTCACCTAGCCAAAGGCCATGTGAGCTTATGCCATCACTCTGTGTCCATCGTCTCAAAACAATTTAAAAAATCTTCTCCTCTGAAACCACTGAACCAATTTAACTGAAACTTTGTAGGATTGATATATGGCATGTTGGCAACAAACCTTTCCTCATTTTTTTATTTTGCACTTATTTATGATAATCAACGAATCTTAAAATCTGAAAAGTTTAAATTGCATATAGCTAAGCACATTAAGATCTTTAAATTATGTAGCAGTATCAGAGTCATAGGATTATTCCTTAAGCTTATAAGAATCATTGAAGACCAGGTAAGCGATTCAGGCTCCTGGAAGCATCTAGCTTCATGTTTTTTATACCATTGCTCCAATGCTAGTACACTGATTTACCCAATTGTACTTCTGTCAGTCTGTCATTGTCTATATGAACTTTTAGCTCATCGCACGAAGTGAGGGAGGCTAAATTGATAACCTGAGCGTCAGCGTCCACATCCACTTACAGTAGAATGGTTAAGGTCCATACCCAAGTACTGACAAGTGCCACATCAACCATATTGGTATGGTAGATACAACTAATGATGCTTAGCACAATGCATGTTTTAAATGCTGGCTGTGACCTACATTTTTCACATCAATTGCCACTTACAGAAAATGGTTATAGTCAATTCCTTCATGCTTACAAGTGCCTCATCAATCATATTGGTATGGTAGGTGCACCTACGAATGCTGAGCACAATGCATGCTTTGGACCAAGATAAAAAAATTAGGTTTGTTTGCCCAAATGCTACCTACCCCAAAAATTCCTTTTTTGATAAAAAAAAATTATGACTTTTTATAATAATCATTCCTTGAGTTATATTGATAAGGAATGATTCAGTTTCTTATATCCAAGAATCTGAGAAAAAAAAAGGATTTTTCCTACCTACCAACCCATACCTTGGTGAAAGGATAGGATTTGGGCAAACTAAACTATTTCTAATTGTGGCCCTGGATGCTGGCTGTGACCTGCATTTTCCACATAAATGACCACTTATAAAGAATAGTTAGTCTATTCCCGCTAACACACAAGCGTCACATCACCATAGTGGTAAGGTTGTTGAACTAAGTGGTGTTTATAGCACAATGCATGCTTCAAATGCTGACTGTGACCAATATTTTCAGCATGGATAACTGCTTTAATTTGAAAGGTTTAGTCCATTTTCGCTTAATGACAATACTGCCTAATGAGGTGACCTTCATAATCGATAGATTACCTTTATTTACAAGCTGTCAGTAACAAACAATCTCTGTTAAACAGCAACAGCTCATAACAGCCTGCGTAAAACTTGTACATATTGTTTGCCTAGGCCACTTAGCAGTTAAAGACAGCTCAAAACAGGGCCTACCTAGAAATGGGAGGCAAGATACATGTACTGGTAGAGGCATAAAAACTGTTGCTTGTTTAAATAATCACAGTAACGTAATACGTGGTAAATGTGTCTGAATAAAATTCATACATGATGCATGCATAGTTTGCACACACATAATTACTTAACTTAATTCATAATTTTAGGTTCATTTCTAAAGTCATTTTATATTATTCATTATCAGATGAGCTTGATGGAGAAAATGAGGAGGAAGAAGAAGAGGATCTCGAGAATACAGAAGAGGAAGAGGAGATCAACCAAAGTCATGATCCAAAACCCATGACAAGCACACCCAAACAAAAAAGAATAAATGAGAAGAAAACAGTAGAAAAAAGGACCTGGAGCACTGCTGAGAAACAAATTTTGAACAGGTTATTTGAACGGGAAATAAGATTAGGAAAGGTTCCTGGAAAAAGGGATATTGTTAATGCACAGAGGAAGTCTTCACTGTTGGCATTGATTCTGTGGACCAAAATCAAATTTGCAGTGTACAACATAATTAAAAAAAGAAAGTGTTAATAGTTGTTAAAGACGGAATCTTTTCCCAAATGTAAAGATAACATGAAACTAAGAACTATTCAGCTATTGATATCACCAGTCAAGGGAATTACTAAAATGAGTGATTTTCAAATCACTTGTTTTAAGTAACATTTTGTTCTTTTCCTATAAAAGCTAGAGCTACCTCTCTTTCAAAATCACTTGTTTAAGTAGTACAAATGAATCACTTATCACAGTGATTTTATTTTGTTGTTCATTTTAAATATGTTATAATTGTTTGTTTGTTTGTTAGAACTTAACGTCACTTTCAGCAGTATTTCAGCTATTAATGATTAATGAAAATATCTTTACCATTTTGAAATGCTGCTTGAATAAGTGATCTAAAAATCACTTATTTTTAAGTAATTCCCCTGATTAATCACTGTACTGAAGTATCTTTTGATAGTATTTTAGCTGTGTCACCAATCTAACAGCTGAATTTGTTGCCATTATCTACATTCAAATTGTTTAATAGTTAATTAGTTCCTCTGACGCAGAAATTTTATAACTTGAAAATGTTATGTAAAGTTTTGACAATGGTTATAAATATGTATATTTGTCATATTTAAGTGCACTGCCTATTATGGACAAATTTTAGAATAACAATGGGATGTTTGCAATGTTCATCTTTTTTTAGCTCACCTGACCCGTTGTCAGTCATCTATAAAACTTTTTCAAATGTTAACTCCTCTGACATCTTAAGTCCAACTGCAACTACAGCTGTTTATTGGCATGGGTGCTACAAAACTCGTTCGGATTTTTGATTCTAAAAAAAAAAAATTGCCGCCATGACTAAAAATAGAACATAGGGGTAAATTGCAGTTTCCTACTCTCTCTCTATGCAGGATAAGTTGTACCATGTTTCCTTATTTCATGTTGTATTTTACAGTTAAATTAACCAACACTTTTTTGGTAAAAATTGATATTTTTGAATTTTTGGCGGCAGATTTCTTGGAGAGATTGATTACTTTTGATTATACAACTTGAACTCTGTCTACCTCTTCAGAAAAGATAATCAGGATTTTCATTCATGTACTTCCTGTTCAATGAACAGACATTAAATTATGCGATTTCAAGATTTTTTGTTAAAATTAATTGCAATTCATTAAAAATAATGATATACATCGGTAGTATTTTGCAAATTTAATATGTTGTTTTGTATACAACAGATAAAATGTATATTTTGTTTTGTTTAGCAAAGTATATGTATTTTTTTAGCGTACTATATGAAGGGTTTTGTTGCGAAAAGAATATGTTTTGTTTTGTTTAGCAAAGTAACTATGTGTTTTGTTTTGTAAAATAGCAAAGTTTATATACTGTTTTGTTTAGAAAAATTAATATATTGTTTGTTAAGCAAAGTTTATATATTGTTTTGTTTAGCAAAGTATATATGTACTGTTTTGTTTAGAAAGTTTATATACATGTTATTTTTATGTCGCCTACAATGTATTGCAAAGCGACATATAGGAGTCACTTTGGCACTATCTGTCGTCCTGTTGTATACATCTTGCTTTGTTTTAATACCAAAGTTTGAGTATTGTTTTCGTTTGCAAAATTTATGTACTCAGCTCTTCCTGATTCTTGCCTGCAACGAATAGTCCTGGACAAAGGTATTGCTTACCAGCAGCATCTGTGGCCTAAATGAATAACTTAAAAAGCAGAATATTTTGATATAGACACTTTGGATTATAGTCTATGTTACTTTTACCATGTCATGTGACCCTGAACCCATTTTGGATTATTGTCTATGTTACTGTTACCATGTCATGTTACCCTGAACCCATTTTCATTTACATGTACATGTTTCAACAACTCTGTGAACTTTGGTCTTTTACAGGACATAAACTTCTTTGTATGAATTTTGTGGAAAATAAATTACTTGAAAAGAATAATATTTAGGCATCTTTTATTTGGTATGCAGACACTTTGGATGTATACACAATTGACACAATTCTGTGTGACCTTGGCCCATTATAACACTTTAACTACTTGATGATACTTTTTTGGGACATAAACTTCTTTGTAAGACTTAGTGGAAAATGAATTACTTGAAAAAATACAATACTTTGGCATCTGATATTTAGTATACAGATACAGACACTTGGTTTTATGCTGTACACAACTGTCACTATGCCATATGATCTTGGCCCAATTTTATGGTTCAATGACTATTTAAACTGAGAGGTTTAAAAAAGTTATTTGAAAAGTATAATGCCTAGGCATCTGATATTTAGTATGAAGATACATTATGGTGTGTTCTATGTGCCTCTCACTTGGACATGTGATCATTTTTACACTTTTCATGACTATAAATATTGGTGTTCAATTTTTTTTAGTTCGTCAGTTTTTTTAATAACCATGATGTCTAGAAGTCCTCTGTTTCTTCTTGGTGGTAATATGTCATTCTGTCACCTAATCTTAAGAACTAAAGGCCTAGATAAACCTTAAATAAGTTTCATGGTAGTGCAGACTGGCAAGACATACTTTTAGTGACCACATTTGTTTAATAAATTCCCTTAAAACTATAGGATTAATATTTTTGAATAATTTTTATTGTAAGATTTAAAAGGGCCTATTGACTTTATTGTCATTTTTTCAATTGGTTAAAAAATGCATTGCAAGTTCATCATGTGTTGGTATAGTATTCAGTGTTCCCACTTAAAAGTGTTAGTGTTCTTTGTTAATTGTTTGAAATAATTTATAAACAAAATAGTATAAGAAAAAGTAATTGTTTGGTTTTGCAAAAAACAAGGAAGAAAAGGTGCATATTGTTCTTTTGTCTAAATGTTTGTACACTACATTGGAACCATTCTTTACCTGTGAGTTGAAGTTATTTGTTGTCTTACCTGCCAAGCAGAACGACCCATAAAAACTTGTTTTACTGGGAACATTGTTACAGTGAAACCTGTCCAAACCAAACACCAATTGGACTTTGGGATTTGTTCGGTTTTAACAGGTGTTCGGTTTTCTCAGGGTTCAATCACAACTGGATATTATTAAGCAATAGATAAATGCAAATTGAAATTATGTTGACAAATAAAAGCAACTGATATCAATTTGAACACTCAAATATAAAGACATATTCTGTAATCAGGTGAAGCATTTAAGTTTTATTACACTAATTTTATAAGAGCAAAAAGTTACAGAAAAATATGGCAATTTTTTAACAAACAAGATTCATTAGTTTATTTTTATATGCTAAGCTTTGGTTGTGCCATTTAAAAAATTAATATAAAGTTGGTAAAAATCATTGTTATCAAAACATACATGTTAAATTTGTTTGTAAAAAAAGAATAATCCTTCATTAGCTCTGATGAGTTTGGTAAAGACAAGTTTTATAACATGATTACTTAAACAAAGGGAATATAAAATAGTTCAGTATTCGATTTTAACAGGTTAAATTACTATCTATCTTGTTAAAAATTCTATGGGACTTGAAAATTTGTTCGGTTTGGTGTGAAATTCGGTTTTGTGAGGGTTCAATTTGAACAGTTTTCACTGTATAACTTTTCAGGTTAAGGTTTATGAGCACCTCCATATTTCAGAACTATGAGTCCTAGGTGATGAAACTCGGTATGCATATGTCCCAGTAGTGACTTATTGCAGCTGCATCCACATCTTTTCTTCCTTGACCTTGATTTTCCGGTTGAGCAACATTGACATGTTCAACACACATAAATAGGTGGGTTAAAGTGTTACAAGCACCTCCTTATCTCAGAAACTTGGTATCCATATGACCCAGTAGAAGCAGTGCACAGTTGCATCCCCTGGTATGTCTTTGACCTTAATATTACAGTTAATCTGTTAATAGACAATAATGAGATGTGGAATAAGTGTAGCAACACAACACACATAAACAAACGGCAATTTAAAATCCACAAGGGAATTAAGACGGCCAGCAGTCTCTGCTCGCCGTCTTGCATTGGCCAAAGACTAAAAATAAAATACATGTACTATCACAGAAAAAAGTATTTCTTGACATTGAACAATTAACACAAAAAAGCACAGGGACAAACAAAAGCTTTCACAAGGATTCCTGGCTTTGTACAATCACATATAATGTGACGGGGATCAAACTAGTTTTTTTGGGCCCTACCAAGTGTCTGAAATGGCCACTGGCCCACCGGCCAAATGCGAGTAGAATGTTGGTTGGCCAGTAAAATTCAGGGAAAGTTCCTACACCTATAAGGACACTTGCCCAAAAATGTGATTTTGACCACCAGATTGGGTTTTCCCATTTCAGGTACCGTCTTCTTCCCTTCTATTGATAATTCTTAACAAAGCACAAGTATCGTTGACAATTTTCAATACATATTTAGTAATAACAAAACTACGAAACTTCGAGGATCAATCTCAAATGTCAGAGAGAAGACAAAATAAGACAGACATACGAGATATTGAAGATCACGACTGTCCTGACTTGGTATTTACAGGCATTTCAAATGAAATGGTGGGTTAAGCAATGCTTAATATAATATCAATGTAAAAGTTATATGAACACATTCATATCTTAGGTCATAGGTTGACAAAACTTAGTATGGATATGTATCAGTGCTACACTTACAGATGCATCCTCATATGTCACCAAATCGGCTCCAGTCCTATGAAAAACCTTTTGAACTGATAGATAATAATAAAATGTGGAATAAGTGAACGTAACACAACCCCATAAAGCAGTAGTCTAGATTGTTTAGGACAGTCACATTTGAAATGTGACAGGGTTTAACTAGTTTTGTTGGCCCTACTTACTCCCTATAAATACAAAAAGCGATAAAATGACGATAAAAATCAAATCGGTGAAAGAGAGAACTTGTGACAACAACTAAAAACAACACGTTTCACCGGAGAACATTCAGTCACTGATAGCTACCTTTGTAGAAGGTAGTATCGAATGATTTTTTTTTAAATCCAGCGAATCAACTCAAAACATGATTTATCATAAAGATGTATCATCACAAAGAAACTTCACACTTGAACATTTATTAAGCAACAATATCACTGTCTATTCATTTTGAAAGCCATAATAGGACAAAAACCAATAAAAGGGATATCTGATACCTTGAACTGAACAATTTTTAAAGCAAACAGCAGCTATTCTCTTCAATATTTTTCTTCATATAAGACAAGGATACGTTTTGGAAATTTTAAGAGACGCCCGCTAAAAAGGGTCATCATCGAAAAATGGACACTCTTGTAAATCTTCTTGTACTGATATCATTTCAGCAACCGATAGTTTCTCTAGGAAATTAACAGATTTAATCCCATAGTTAGATATTTCTAGCAGCATGCTATATGCAATTAACAATAGCCAACCCTTTTAGAACTGTAGCGGGGTAAGCAAGACGAGGTGCATCTGGCTTTCGGATCAAGTCTTTAGAAAAAACGACTAAGTCATGCCTTAAAAAGTTTTCTTTTGTTGTAGTTGAAAACTACAACTGGTAGTCACATTACAGTGTGTATTCACAGTGTGTATGTAGTGAATTCCCAGTATGTAGTCATTTTGTCGGTGTGTATTCTCACTGTGTATGTAGTTGTTTTCCCTGTGCATCTCTTTACAATTTGTAGAATTTCTGAAAGTACGTGTAGTTTTTGGATCTAGTGGAATTAAGTTGGGGCTTATAACTAAAGCGAGTAACACAAAACTAATGGTGTAACTTAATGCTGAATTTCTTTGTGCGATTATAATCTAAACTTTATTACCATATTCAAGGCCAAGAATAAAACTTATGCATTTTATGGTCCGTAAGTTACGACTGTCTAAATCATAATGTTAAAACACTGTCCTGTAGTACATGTAGTATACCGTAACCTTAATTTCGTAAGAAACAAAACTTCTTCCGTATATCAACTTTCGGATGTCAATAGCTATACCGAATAGTGAAATTCGATTAATTATTTCAGACTAAAATATAAAAAAACATGATATAGCTCAGACCAACTAAAGAACCATCTAATCTTTTGTTATGAAGTATAAGATTCACGGAAATGTAGCACTCATTCATAGACTTATCGTTTTATATAGATATTGCCATTGATATGTGCAGTAAAAAATACAACTGGTAGTCGCTTTACAGTGTGTATGTAGTGAATTCCGTATGTAGTCATTTTGTCGGTGTGTATTCTCACTGTGTATGTAGTGGTTTTCCCTGTGCATCTCTTAATTTGTGAAATTTGTGAAATTTGTGAATGTATTATTTGGATCTAGTGGAACTAAGATGGCGCGTATAACTAGAGCGAGTAACACGAATGAAGAACACAAAACTAATGGTGTAACTTCGTGGGATTATAATCTAAACTTTATTACCATATTCAAGGCCAAGAATAAAAATTATGCATTTTATGGTCCGTAAGTTACGATTGTCTAAATCATTATTATGTTAAACCACTCTCCTGTAGTACATGTAGTATACCGTAACCTTAATTTCGTAAGAAACAAAACTTCTTCCGTAGTATCAACTTTCGGATGTCAATAGCTACACCGAATAGTGAATTTCGATTAATTATTTCAGACTAAAATAAAAAAAAACATGATATAGCTCAGACCAACTAAAGAACCATCTCATCTTTTGTTATGAAGTATAAGATTCAGGGAAATGTAGCACTAATTCATAGACTTATCGTTTTATATAGATATTGCCATTGATTTGTGCAGTAAAAAATACAACTGGTAGTCGCTTTACAGTGTGTATGTAGTGAATTCCGTATGTAGTCATTTTGTCGGTGTGTATTCTCACTGTGTATGTAGTGGTTTTCCCTGTGCATCTCTTAATTTGTGAAATTTGTGAATGTATTATTTGGATCTAGTGGAACTAAGATGGCGCGTATAACTAGAGCGAGTAACACGAATGAAGAACACAAAACTAATGGTGTAACTTCGTGGGATTATAATCTAAACTTTATTACCATATTCAAGGCCAAGAATAAAAATTATGCATTTTATGGTCCGTAAGTTACGATTGTCTAAATCATTATTATGTTAAACCACTCTCCTGTAGTACATGTAGTATACCGTAACCTTAATTTCGTAAGAACAAAACTTCTTCCGTAGTATCAACTTTCGGATGTCAATAGCTACACCGAATCGTGAATCTCGATTAATTATTTCAGACTAAAATAAAAAAAAAACATGATATAGCTCAGACCAACTAAAGAACCATCTCATCTTTTGTTATGAAGTATAAGATTCAGGGAAATGTAGCACTCATTCATAGACTTATCGTTTTATTTAGATATTGCCATTGATATGTGCAGTAAAAAATATAACTGGTAGTCGCTTTACAGTGTGTATGTAGTGAATTCCCAGTATGTAGTCATTTTGTCGGTGTGTATTCTCACTGTGTATGTAGTTGTTTTCCCTGTGCATCTCTTTATAATTTGTAGAATTTCTGAAAGTACGTGTAGTTTTTGGATCTAGTGGAATTAAGTTGGGGCTTATAACTAAAGCGAGTAACACAAAACTAATGGTGTAACTTAATGCTGAATTTCTTTGTGCGATTATAATCTAAACTTTATTACCATATTCAAGGCCAAGAATAAAAATTATGCATTTTATGGTCCGTAAGTTACGACTGTCTAAATCATTATAATGTTAAACCACTGTCCTGTAGTACATGTAGTATACCGTAACCTTAATTTCGTAAGAAACAAATCTTCTTCCGTGTATCAACTTTCGGATGTCAATAGCTATACCGAATAGTGAAATTCGATTAATTATTTCAGACTAAAATATAAAAAAAAACATGATATAGCTCAGACCAACTAAAGAACCATATAATCTTTTGTTATGAAGTATAAGATTCAGGGAAATGTAGCACTCATTCATAGACTTATCGTTTTATATAGATATTGCCATTGATATGTGCAGTAAAAAATACAACTGGTAGTCGCTTTACAGTGTGTATGTAGTGAATTCCGTATGTAGTCATTTTGTCGGTGTGTATTCTCACTGTGTATGTAGTGGTTTTCCCTGTGCATCTCTTAATTTGTGAAATTTGTGAAATTTGTGAATGTATTATTTGGATCTAGTGGAACTAAGATGGCGCGTATAACTAGAGCGAGTAACACGAATGAAGAACACAAAACTAATGGTGTAACTTCGTGGGATTATAATCTAAACTTTATTACCATATTCAAGGCCAAGAATAAAAATTATGCATTTTATGGTCCGTAAGTTACGATTGTCTAAATCATTATTATGTTAAACCACTCTCCTGTAGTACATGTAGTATACCGTAACCTTAATTTCGTAAGAAACAAAACTTCTTCCGTAGTATCAACTTTCGGATGTCAATAGCTACACCGAATAGTGAATTTCGATAAATTATTTCAGACTAAAATAAAAAAAAAATGATATAGCTCAGACCAACTAAAGAACCATCTCATCTTTTGTTTTGAAGTATAAGATTCAGGGAAATGTAGCACTCATTCATAGACTTATCGTTTTACATAGATATTGCCATTGATATATGCAGTAAAAAATACAACTGGTAGTCGCTTTACAGTGTGTATGTAGTGAATTCCGTATGTAGTCATTTTGTCGGGGTGTATTCTCACTGTGTATGTAGTGGTTTTCCTTGTGCATCTCTTAATTTGTGAAATTTGTGAATGTATTATTTGGATCTAGTGGCGCGTATCACTAAAGCCAGTAACACGAATGAAGAACACAAAACTAATGGTGTAACTTATTGTGATTATAATCTAAACTTTATTACCATATTCAAGGCCAAGAATAAAAATTATGCATTTTATGGTCCGTAAGTTACGATTGTCTAAATCATTATAATGTTAAACGACTGTCCTGTAGTACATGTAGTATACCGTAACCTTAATTTCGTAAGAAACGTATATCAACTTTCGGATGTCAATAGCTATACCGAATAGTGAAATTCGATTAATTATTTCAGACTAAAATAAAAAAAAACATGATATAGCTCAGACCAACTAAAGAACCATCTAATTTTTTGTTATGAAGTATAAGATTCAGGGAAATGTAGCACTCATTCATAGACTTATCGTTTTATATAGATATTGCCATTGATATGTGCAGTAAAAAATACAACTGGTAGTCGCTTTACAGTGTGTATGTAGTGAATTCCGTATGTAGTCATTTTGTCGGTGTGTATTCTCACTGTGTATGTAGTGGTTTTCCCTGTGCATCTCTTAATTTGTGAAATTTGTGAAATTTGTGAATGTATTATTTGAATCTAGTGGAACTAAGATGGCGCGTATAACTAGAGCGAGTAACACGAATGAAGAACACAAAACTAATGGTGTAACTTCGTGGGATTATAATCTAAACTTTATTACCATATTCTAGGCCAAGAATAAAAATTATGCATTTTATGGTCCGTAAGTTACGATTGTCTAAATCATTATTATGTTAAACCACTCTCCTGTAGTACATGTAGTATACCGTAACCTTAATTTCGTAAGAAACAAAACTTCTTCCGTAGTATCAACTTTCGGATGTCAATAGCTACACCGAATAGTGAATTTCGATTAATTATTTCAGACTAAAATAAAAAAAAACACGATATAGCTCAGACCAACTAAAGAACCATCTCATCTTTTGTTATGAAGTATAAGATTCAGGGAAATGTAGCACTCATTCATAGACTTATCGTTTTATATAGATATTGCCATTGATATGTGCAGTAAAAAATACAACTGGTAGTCGCTTTACAGTGTGTATGTAGTGAATTCCCAGTATGTAGTCATTTTGTCGGTGTGTATTCCCACTGTGTATGTAGTGGTTTTCCCTGTGCATCTCTTAATTTGTGAAATTTGTGAATATAGTTTTTGGATCTAGTGGAACTAAGTTGGGGCGTATAACTAAAGCGAGTAACACGAATGAAGAACACAAACCTTAAATGGTGTAACTTAATGTTGCATTTTTCCGTGTGATTATAATCTAAATTTTAACTTTCGATTACCATATTCAAGGCCAAGAGTAAAAATTATGCATTTTATGGTCCGTAAGTTACGATTGTCTAAATCATTATAATGTTAAACCACTCTCATGTAGTACATGTAGTATACCGTTACCGCGACGTAACCTTAATTTGGTATGAAACAAAACTTCTTCTGTAGTATCAATAGCTACACCGAATACCAGTAGCCAGAATGTTTTTAAGGGAGTGTTCAATTTTCAAAATATTCCTTCTTTTAATAGTGCTTAACCAATTTTCAGTTGGTTTTTACCAATATTTTTCAAATTATTTTGTCCAAGCGGGGTTCGTCGGAAACCCTCAAACATCCCCCCCCCTTGGCTACGGATATGAATAGTGAATTTCGATTAATAAGTTCAGACTCAAATAAAAACATGATATAGCTCAGAACAACTAAAGAACCATCTCATCTTTTGTTACGAAGTATAAGATTCAGGGAAATGTAGCATGTATATTCATAGACTTATCGTTTTATATAGATATTGCTATTGATATGTGCAGTAAAACTACAACTGGTAGTCGCTTTACAGTGTGTATGTAGTGAATTCCCAGTATGTAGTCATTTTGTCGGTGTGTATTCTCACTGTGTATGTAGTGGTTTTCCCTGTGCATCTCTTAATTTGTGAAATTTGTGAATGTATTATTTGGATCTAGTGGCGCGTATCACTAAAGCGAGTAACACGGATGAAGAACACAAAACTAATGGTGTAACTTCGTGTGATTATAATCTAAACTTTATTACCATATTCAAGGCCAAGAATAAAAATTATGCATTTTATGGTCCGTAAGTTACGATTGTCTAAATCATTATTATGTTAAACCACTCTCCTGTGGTACATGTAGTATACCGTAACCTTAATTTCGTATGAAACAAAACTTCTTCCGTAGTATCAACTTTCGGATGTCTATATAGCTACACGAAATAGTGAATCTCGATTAATTACTTCAGACTTCATAGAAAACATTATATAAGCTCAGACCAGTTCAAGAAACATCTCATCTTTGTCACGAAGCACAATATTTAGGGAAATGTAGCACTCATTCATAGACTTATCGTTTTATATAGATATTGCCATTGAATACAACTGGTAGTCGCTTTACAGTGTGTATGTAGTGAATTCCGTATGTAGTCATTTTGTCGGTGTGTATTCTCACTGTGTATGTAGTGGTTTTCCCTGTGCATCTCTTAATTTGTGAAATTTGTGAATGTATTATTTGGATCTAGTGGAACTAAGATGGCGCGTATAACTAGAGCGAGTAACACGAATGAAGAACACAAAACTAATGGTGTAACTTCGTGGGATTATAATCTAAACTTTATTACCATATTCAAGGCCAAGAATAAAAATTATGCATTTTATGGTCCGTAAGTTACGATTGTCTAAATCATTATTATGTTAAACCACTCTCCTGTAGTACATGTAGTTTACCGTAACCTTAATTTCGTAAGAAACAAAACTTCTTCCGTAGTATCAACTTTCGGATGTCAATAGCTACACCGAATAGTGAATTTCGATTAATTATTTCAGACTAAAATAAAAAAAAAACATGATATAGCTCAGACCAACTAAAGAACCATCTCATCTTTTGTTATGAAGTATAAGATTCAGGGAAATGTAGCACTCATTCATAGACTTATCGTTTTATATAGATATTGCCATTGATATGTGCAGTAAAAAATACAACTGGTAGTCGCTTTACAGTGTGTATGTAGTGAATTCCCAGTATGTAGTCATTTTGTCGGTGTGTATTCTCACTGTGTATGTAGTGGTTTTCCCTGTGCATCTTAATTTGTGAAATTTGTGAATGTAGTTTTTGGATCTAGTGGAACTAAGTTGGGGCGTATAACTAAAGCGAGTAACACGAATGAAGAACACAAAACTTAAATGGTGTAACTTAATGTTGCATTTTTCCGTGTGATTATAACCTAAATATTAACTTTCGATTACCATATTCAAGGCCAAGAGTAAAAATTATGCATTTTATGGTCCGTAAGTTACGATTGTCTAAATCATTATAATGTTAAACCACTCTCATGTAGTACATGTAGTATACCGTTACCGCGACGTAACCTTAATTTGGTATGAAACAAAACTTCTTCTGTAGTATCAATAGCTACACCGAATACCAGTAGCCAGAATGTTTTTAAGGGAGTGTTCAATTTTCAAAATATTCCTTCTTTTAATAGTGCTTAACCAATTTTCAGTTGGTTTTTACCAATATTTTTCAAATTATTTTGTCCAAGGGGGGTTCGTCGGAAACCCTCAAACATCCCCCCCCCTTGGCTACGGATATGAATAGTGAATTTCGATTAATAAGTTCAGACTCAAATAAAAAACATGATATAGCTCAGACCAACTAAAGAACCATCTCATCTTTTGTTACGAAGTATAAGATTCAGGGAAATGTAGCACGTATATTCATAGACTTATCGTTTTATATAGATATTGCCATTGAATACAACTGGTAGTCGCTTTACAGTGTGTTTGTAGTGAATTCCCAGTATGTAGTCATTTTGTCGGTGTGTATTCTCACTGTGTATGTAGTGGTTTTCCCTGTGCATATCTTAATTTGTGAAATTTGTGAATGTATTTTTTGGATCTAGTGGAACTAAGTTGGGGCGTATAACTAAAGCGAGTAACACGAATGAAGAACACAAAACTAAAATTGTGTAACTTAATGTTGCATTTTCCGTGTGATTATAATCTAAATTTTAACTTTCGATTACCATATTCAAGGCCAAGAGTAAAAATTATCCATTTTATGGTCCGTAAGTTACGATTGTCTAAATCATTATAATGTTAAACCACTCTCATGTAGTACATGTAGTATACCGTTCCGACCGTAACCTTAATTTGGTATTAAACAAAAACTTCTTCTGTAGTATCAACTTTCGGATGTCAATAGCTACACCGAATAGCATACCCGTAGCCAGAATTTTTAGGGGGTGTTCGATTTTCAAAATTTTCAGTTGGTTTTTACCAACATTTTTCAAATTATTTTGTCCAAGGGGGGTTCGTCGGAAACCCTCGAACATCCCCCCTTGGCTACGGATATGAATAGTGAATTTCGATTAATTAGTTCAGACTCAAATAAAAAAACATGATATAGCTCAGACCAACTAAAGAACCATCTCATCTTTTGTTACGAAGTATAAGATTCAGGGAAATGTAGCACGTATATTCATAGACTTATCGTTTTATATAGATATTGCCATTGATATGTGCAGTAAGAATACAACTGGTAGTCGCTTTACAGTGTGTATGTAGTGAATTCCCTGTATGTAGTCATTTTGTCGGTGTGTATTCTCACTGTGTATGTAGTGGTTTTCCCTGTGCATCTCTTAATTTGTGAAATTTGTGAATGTGTTATTTGGATCTAGTGGCGCGTATAACTAAAGCGAGTAACACGAATGAAGAACACAAACTAATGGTGTAACTTCGTTTGATTATAATCTAAACTTTATTACCATATTCAAGACCAAGAATAAAAATTATACATATTATGGTCCGTAAGTTACGATTGTCTAAATCATTATTATGTTAAACCACTCTCCTGTAGTACACGTAGTATACCGTAACCTTAATTTCGTATGAAACAAAACTTCTTCCGTAGTATCAACTTTCGGATGTCTATATAGCTACACGAAATAGTGAATCTCGATTAATTACTTCAGACTTCATAGAAAACATTATATAAGCTCAGACCAGTTCAAGAAACATCTCATCTTTGTCAAGAAGCACAAGATTTAGGGAAATGTAGCACTCATTCATAGACTTATCGTTTTTTATAGATATTGCCATTGAATACAACTGGTAGTCGCTTTACAGTGTGTATGTAGTAAATTCCCAGTATGTAGTCATTTTGTCGGTGTGTATTCTCACTGTGTATGTAGTGGTTTTCCCTGTGCATCTCTTAATTTGTGAAATTTGTGAATGTAGTTTTTGGATCTAGTGGAACTAAGTTGGGGCGTATAACTAAAGCGAGTAACACGAATGAAGAACACAAAACTTAAATGGTGTAACTTAATGTTGCATTTTCCCGTGTGATTATAATCTAAATTTTAACTTTCGATTACCATATTCAAGGCCAAGAGTAAAAATTATGCATTTTATGGTCCGTAAGTTACGATTGTCTAAATCATTATTATGTTAAACCACTCTCCTGTAGTACATGTAGTTTACCGTAACCTTAATTTGGTATGAAACAAAACTTCTTCTGTAGTATCAACTTTCGGATGTCAATAGCTACACCGAATAGCATACCCGTAGCCAGAATTTTTTTACGTGGGGGGGTGTTCGATTTTCAAAATATTCCTTATTTTAATAGTGCTTAACCAATTTTCAGTTGGTTTTTACCAATATTTTTCAAATTATTTTGTCCAAGGGGGGTTCGTCGGAAACCCTCGAACACCCCCCCTTTTGGCTACGGATATGAATAGTGTATATCGATTAATTAGTTCAGACTCAAATAAAAAAACATGATATAGCTCAGACCAACTGAAGAACCATCACATCTTTTGTTATGAAGTATAAGATTCAAGGAAATGTAGCACGTATTCATAGACTTATCGTTTTATATAGATATTGCCATTGATATGTGCAGTAAAACTACAACTGGTAGTCGCTTTACAGTGTGTATGTAGTGAATTCCGTATGTAGTCATTTTGTCGGTGTGTATTCTCACTGTGTATGTAGTGGTTTTCCCTGTGCTTCTCCTAATTTGTGAAATTTGTGAATGTATTACTTGGATCTAGTGGGATTAAGTTGGGTCTTATAACTTAAGCGAGTAACAAGAATGAAGAACACAAAACTTAGATGGTGTAACTTAATGTTGCATTTCTTCGTGTAATTATATTCTAAACTTTATTACCATATTCAAGGCCAAGAGTAAAAATTATGCATTTTATGGTCGGTAAGTTACGATTGTCTAAATCATTATAATGTTAAACCACTCTCCTGTAGTATACCGTAACCTAAATTTCGTATGAAACTAAACTTCTTCCGTAGTATCAACTTTCTGATGTCTATATAGCTACAGGAAATAGTGAATCGCGATTAATTACTTCAGACTTAATGGAAAACATTATATAAGCTCAGACCAGTTAAAGAAACATCTCATCTTTGCCACGAAGCATAAGATTTAGGGAAATGTAGCACTCATTCATAGAGTTATCGTTTTATATAGATATTGCCATTGATATGTGCAGTAAAAATACAACTGGTAGTCGCTTTACAGTGTGTATTCACAGTGTGTATGTAGTGAATTCCCAGTATGTAGTCATTTTGTCGGTGTGTATTCTCACTGTGTATGTAGTGGTTTTCCCTATTCATCTTAGTATAAAATTTGTGAATGCAGTTTTTGGATCTAGTGGAATGTAGTTGAAGCGTATACCTAAACGAGTAACACGAAAAACACGAAAACCAATGGTGTAATATGACGTACAGTTGCATCTCTGCCTGTGATCATAATCTAATTTACCGCTATATTGATGATGTTTTGTCCCTCAACAATGCTAAATTTTGTGACTATTTACATTCAATTTACCCTAGCGAGCTTGAGCCAATACACTAAGATCAGCCTCTTACTTAGACCTACTTCTAGAAATAGACTCAGGAAAACTACAAACTAGGCTCTACGACAAGCGTGATGACTTCAACTTTCCAATTGTCAACTTCCCGTTCATCGACATCAACATTCCAGCAGCTCCAGCGTATGGTGTGTACATTGCACAACTTATACGGTATTCTAGATCCTGCGATCGTTATTCAGATTTTCTAGACCGATCACTGTTGTTGACTGCTAAACTACTCAAACAAGGGTTCGTTGTACCTATGTTGATGTTATCTCTCCAGAAGTTCTACGGTCGGCACCACGACTTAATTGATCGTTACGGGAAATCAGTGTCTCAAATACGATCTGACATTTTCGCTGAGTCATAGGTAGTGTTTCCTATTCCTGGATTTGACTTTTCCCTAGACAAGAAAATGAGTAACTCGACGGGTGTCTAATTAGAGGCAGGCACTGCTTACTCCTCCGGTGCATCTGAGTGCATCCATGGTTTTTATTGGGTTCGGGTTACTCTCTTTCTGTGCTTTATGTTTTTGATTTTTGTGTTGTGTTTGTCTATATCCGGATTTGTAACTGTCCCTTGGTTTTTGGCTCTTGTTGTTCGGTCGGTTTTCTTTGCTACTTTCTAATTAAACTTCATTACCATTCAAGACCCATTAACACATTGAAAGATTCTCTGGTCCTTAAGTAATGATACCTATAGTGTCTATACGATTGTTAACATATTATTAATGTTAAAGTTCCCTTTTGGAGCTATTACGTTTGTTTTCACTATGTAAAAGATTTTAGAAAAGAAATTAACTAGAATAAAATAAAAGAGGGAGCCTAAATAAATAAATGATTCTGTTTCGTTGATTGTTTGGATTGTTTTGTCAACCAATCGTATTAAGGTATAACAACTGGCTCCAAGTGAAGAAGGTTATAAGTTACGAAGGAAGACCGAGCATCTTCTGTGAGCAAAGAAAAAAAAAGTTGCAGCAGTGTAGATTTATGGCACTGATCATTTTGAATTATATATGTTTTTGTGTTTACAACCGAGTAAAGAAATAGACACGAACGCTTGACATGCTCTTCATATTCATATAATGTTTGGCATTTTCAACTTTTGGTAGAGCGCCTCTGATGAGTCTTGAATAGACGAAACGCGCGTCAGGCGTAGCAAAATTTATTGTCTGGAACTTTGTTATAATTTATATTTCTTAGCTTATGATTCCAAAACGGAGAAGTGTACTACTTATTACGGCTGCATAAATTTAGAAATCTTCCATTATGTATGTACATATAACCTACGGTGGGGATTCATCTCGAGATAAATTTCAACTTCAACTTTAAATACAACTTCCTGTTCTTCGATAATTATATTGACGGCGGGATATCAGCACAGAATATGAACATTACAATGGTTGTCACTTTGCAGTATGTGTTCATATTGTGTTTGTAGTGGGTTCCCGGTAGGTAGTGACTTTGTCGGTGTGTGTACTAGTGTATGTAGTGAGTTTCCATGTACACATTTTAGTTTTTTTGGACATATCATGCATATTGAAATTAGATAACAGTAAAAAAAAATACACCTGTATCATACGTTACAATATACATGTAAAATCATAATCAAAATATATGATCAAAGATCGGATGCACTGTCTGTCTGTTAGTACAAAAACCAGAAATTACATTATAGATCTCTTTTTAATCTTAATTAAATGCCGTCGCCCTTTGTCTATCTTGATAAAAAAACTACTCACTTATAGGTCGTCGTTTTACGGTATGTATTTGATATAGGTAGTGAGTATGCGCTACTTTTTCAAAATGTAGTAAGTTACCGGTGTGTATGTCTTCTGGAAGTTGCTTTGTAGCTACAAAACATAAATACAAAAAAAGGATTGTTCATCCTTATGAACCCCCAGAACCACTTCATAACTGTAATTCTTCATTAATCCGACTTTATTGACGCCTTACACTCCTTGGAAATAAGGGTAGTGATTTTCCGGGTATTTGTCACATGTAGTGACTTTCCCGGGTTTGTGCGTAAGGGTGGGTGTGTGTGTGTGTGTGTTTGTCTGTGTGGTGGAAAGTACTTGCGATTAATGACTGAGATCATTAATATAACTTTCTTTTTTCCATTTCCATACATTTCTAACTTCATGGGAATCTGTGCTCTCGCTCTAAGCTTTTATAAAATAACAATTCACTGGGACACCTATGAAAAAGGTTCACCTGTATTCTATTAAGATTTTTAAACATCTGTTTAGTTGTTTTATCTGATAAATTGATAATTTAAATTTTGCTTTCATAAATGTAAATGATAAGAAAACTAGACACGATTTTAGAGATAAGTACAAAATTATAGGACAGTAATATTTAACCTATAGTGGACAGAATCTTAGGAATTTCTGTCACTAAAGTCGCCAGTTTAGGCACATTTGTCTATCTCTGTGACTTTTAGAAGAATGAAATCCGGACAGCTGAAAATGGAAATAATCTATTTATCAATGGCGGTATATAGGGGATGGTGATATGGAGGTTGTTGATTTACGAAAGAAATTGGTACTGTCATGCATTTTGGGACAGCTGGATGTTCTGGTAATGATGATTTTGTTTTGTAGCAAAGAATGTTATGGAATATCACCCACTTTTACAAAAAATGTATGTAAGAACCTATTAAAGCTTTTTGTAAGTCTTTTTTCTAACCCGAAGTATGGTAGTACGAAATATGTCATTCCAGCAAAGCAGTTTCTGTTTTATAAACAGACTGTTTAAGAACAGACGTTGTACACTAATATAAACGCTTTGTGTTAGAAAACTTTCGCTGATAAATAACTACAATAATATATGTCCGATTCTTTCTGATTATTTTACTAAAGTAAGTTTTGAAAATAAATTGTAGACCATGCAAGCTTTAAGTTTAAGAGAAGTTAAATACTTGTATAGAAGGTGTTTATTCCTTCTCCCGTCAATCCTAACCTTTTAACCAAAAAATTCATGTTTTCTTATACTAAGAACATTAGTCTTCCAGAAAAAATAGCTGATACTTATTATTCAAAAGATGTAACGGCACTATAATATTTTATTACCTGTGATTCTTATGTTTGTTTATCAACAATATCTTTGAAATATGATTTCAATGTTTTAAATGACGAATATATTCATAAAGTGCTTTTTTATTAACAATTTCTTAATAAAGGTTTAAATGAGTTCAATGTTCCTTAAGCGCCGTAAAAACAACCTTGTTCCTTATAATGCCCCCAATTTACGAATATTTTGTGTTTTGAAGCCTTTTTGTTTTGATTAAATGAATGCACTTTTTTATTATCATCAGTTCATCAAAAAATGAACAATAGCAATAGACCAATCAACAATCAGGTAAAAAGTAATACTATGAATAAATATTGAAACAATTAGTGAGCAATATTCCGATATTTTCAATATAAGCACCAAGTAATGCACAGAGAGCACATGTCTTGTCCAACACGATAGTAGAAAATGAATGATTCAGAGCCTTAAGAGCTGTCGCTATAATGCTCAACTATGTTAGAATGAGATGGGAGATTATATAAAATATTTGGAAGTGCATGTATCAATTGAACTTATGTTTGATCGCAGTCTTACGTTGTTACATCTCGTTGAACATCGTTGTAACATCTATCCCGTCACTTGCTTTGGGGGGGTCCATTGTTTGAATTGTGTAATTATTTTGATTTCAGATGTAAATTCGGTGAAAAAAAGAGCATTTGAACGTTTCAGATTAGAGCTTGAAAAATTGGGTTGATCCGGAATGATTCTTCGACAAATGTTGGTGGGACAGATGAAGCTGATTTTCTTGATATATAAAGTTTGACAGCGTATTAATCATATTATTTTAACATCGAAAATTGTATAAGTAATTATATGGTAACGAGCAACACCTCGTTAATACTTAAATGTTTTTATTGTCCATCAATTTTGGTCCAATAATAGGTTACGATAATTACTTGGGAGTGATTTACAATGCATGTAGCATGCAAAAAGGCATATAGGTTGCTGGTGAGCAGAGCATGACAGTCTTGTGCGTGCCGCCTCAACTCTGTCTTTCTTATTTTAACAAGAAAGTACAGTTTTAAATTCAAACAAGAAGAAGCAAAGAGGCAATCCAATCGCAAAAATCAACGACACTATTAAAAAAACCATGGGACACACAAAGTCCCAAAACAAAACAGCACACAATCAAAAGCTAGTGACACGAGCTCAGTCGCTCTGGTTAATTTTGCTTTTAAAACTTCTGCCTATTACAAACTGTAATAAAACTAATAAGAGGTTTATAAAAAAATATCATTAACCAATGTATAATTATTTAATTATAAGTGCATTTAATCTTACATATATTGGTAAGACAGTCTTCATCCATATCAGATCAAATCTCACACCCATACCGCACCAAGTGCCAAACCTACACCTAGAGTAGACTTAGTGCTAGATCCAGACCTAGACCAGACAATACTGTAAACACTAAAGAAAAAGTACGTGTGAATTTATTTAAACCATCAATCAATAATATTAGATTCAAAACCCATATATGTACCTCAATGCTTGTTCCGTTCCGCATTATACCCTACCTTAAGCGTGTCGTATCAAAAACCCGGAAATTGAAAATTTTTACGATTTTTCTTTGTGTGTTAGGTATCAGACGCAAGAGAATCAGGTGTTTGTTTTTGAATTAGTTATACGTAGGTAAAGACAAAATCCTTCCTTATTCAAAATGTAAACAAAATCCCTCCGTAATATCTGTACACCCGTAATTATGCAGGCTGAGTTTATTATTCATATTTCGAACCTGTAACAATATCTCCCCATTAAACATGTATGAAAAGTCAAGTGCCGAGGTTAAGTTTACCTTGCAAATTAATTTTATTTATTTATGATTTTTGTTATATGTCAACAATCACTTTAAAGCTCTTGTTGAACCTTGACTGATATTAGCTTGTACAGAAAATTGTAACACGTGTTATATTTAGGTTAGTTTAGTAAAAGGAGAATAGCAATGCAGTAGTGTCTTTAAAAAGGTGTATCGCAATTTTGTTTCATAATTATTTTGCTTTTATAAATTTCAATAATATATACAACCTGTTATTAACAATTTCATTAATATAAAAATATAATTTTATTTACATCGTAAAAACACATGAACGGGTTTAGTACACTTTTAAATTTGTTTACCTTGGTTAAATTTTGTAATCGGAGCGGAACGAAAGCAAACCTGATGACTATTTTTTCTCTCAGGGGCCCATGGGGTAAATAAATCCTTTATACATACGGCTATATAGACGTATGTTAGAACACCGAAATGCAAAGATTTTTATGTGATCTATAATAAAAAATAATTATACTTTTTAAGTAAAAGCACAAGTAATTCGAAAAATATTATTGTTAAAACCTAACATAAAAATGTACATTGGCAAAATATAATGTTGCCCAAATATCTCAGTCTGAAGTTGAGCTTGCAAATATTTCACTAAATTATGTCTATGATTACTTTTTTCCTGGATAAAATAGTAAAAATGTCTAGAAAATCTAGTTCATGAGTATTTTCCAAGTAATCATTAATAATTTTTCATTTATGAATAGTACTCTTACACATAAATCACTATTAAAAAAGATATTTATATACAGTTATTTGTGTTAATAAGTCCTGTAGCTAAGTTTTCTACCTAATTCATGAACAAATTTCCTATAGAAAATAAGTCTTGATCTTTTTTGGTACTGAAGGAATAATTTTCTGTGGACCTTTTTTACTACGAAATTAAATTTAGTAAAAATAATGTGGGGACTTATTTTACTATAAGTCTTGTTGAACTCATAGAGTTGTACCTCTTGCATTAAGCTATAAATCTCAACCACAAATCAAGCGTTATCGAAAACATCAATGACAATATGGTAAAAAAAAGTTTGACGGAATTAATTTCTTATGAGAATTCACGTCACCATAAAAATAGTGACGTTTACGAAGATTAAGAAATCCCTGAAGATCTCCTACTGTTACACATGCATTTCTCCCAATGTGACAGAGGCTTCTATGATATTAACCTCTTCATTACTGATTCCTAAACATTGTTGCACACTCAAAATATTTGCAATTTGAGCTGTATATTTATGAATATTGTGTAGCACTGGACATTGTGTAGCAGCTGCTAAACATGATGACCATTGGAAGTTTAATAATAAGGAGATAACTATGTAAATTTTATCTTGAATTTTACATGCAAAAACATTTTTTCGTGAAATGAGCAAGCAGTTGATCAAAAAGAAAACAAAACAAAATATTTAAAAAATGAAAGATTCCGAAATATAACAAGACAGACATACGGTGCTACTTACAGTTAAAGAAAACATTTTGGAAAAGGACTGTTTTATGCAACAATATGATATCATAGAATATGGGTTATAGCTAGGCTTTTATGGGTTTCAAGTTTTGGTAAATTTACAAGAAACGTGCAAATTTGGTTAAACCTTTCAATTTTAAATATGAATATGATACTAGTATTTACCTTAGAGTCTGTTAATCCAGCGACCACTATTTCAAGGCCTATAATATTCAGGACATGAAGAGGAAAGAGTGAAAATTTAAGCTTGAACAAAAACAAAGCCTAGACTTTTCCGCTTAAGAAATAGTTGCTGTCAATCTGTTTTACTTATTAAACAATTTGGCCCAGTGGAAAATATCTGTTCATTATTTATTATATTTATTATATATATATATACGTCTACAAATTAAGCCCAAGACTGTTAGAATTAGATTTTTGACACTGTCACATTTTTGCATACCCTCAGCGCGATTCGAACTCACACCGTTGTGACACTGTGGCACCAATTCGTAGGCACTATGTCCAGCGGCCTAGACCCCTCGGCCAAATCCGCTATATAAAAATATAGCTTCATTAACCGGGTAAATCGTAGACAAAGACATAATACATGTGTACTAGCGTCTGACGATGGAATTTCGTAACCAATACGTATTAATTTAACAGTAATCTAATTCAGCATTTTTGTATATATTATTAGGATGACAAAGTTACTTGTCATACAGTCACAGTAAGTAATTTATATACAAACGTCTAAGTATTGTGACAATCATATAATATATCTTTCCAGCGGATTTCTGAAACATCAGAAATACAGGGTTAATATCAAATATTTATAAACGTCTACAAATTAAGCCTAACAGTGTTAGAATTAGATTTTTAACACTGTCAAATTTGTGCATACCCTCGGCGGGATTCGAACTCACACCTTGAGTAATGTATGTAGATAGCAGTCCAATTTTATTTATATAAAAAAATAATTAATATGCATTCTGCATTTATTTTAGATTTGAATGTGAAGACATGTCGGCAACAGGATCCGTGGTTGGGTTTATGGAGTTTGACGATTTATGTCGTGGTTGTCAAGGATATTCCGACAACTTGGCGCAATTATTCGATACATGTGATATCGAAAAAGGGCATCGACACAAAATAAGTTTTAAGCAAGCACTGAAGAGATTACAAAATAAAATAAAACATACACTTCAATTAATAGAAATCGAGTCAGAAAGGAACGTGACTAAATTCACTATAGGAAAAACTTTCGTGAAGCAGCGGATTGGCGTTACGTTTAATCCCATGAAGAAAACAACGTGGTTCTTAGATGGTGGAATTAATGGTCGATGGAAGAGCTATAAACATGAAGGTTACGATGGGTTGGTAGTTATTGGATGCATTGAAAGAGACCTCATTCCAGATGACGTCATGCAGTACAACAAGTCGATAGACATGAACCAACAGATATACACAATGGGTTTGGAACAAGCCTTAATACAGTACTATACTTTGTACAAACCGGATTTAAGATTGGGGAATAAGTCGTACGACACAGGCAATTTGTCAGAGGGAGGATATAAAGGTGGCATAGTATATGTTGCATATAAACTAGAACCTGAGCTTACCTTATCGGTAGGTACTGTTGTAATATTAGCAATAGCTCATCTGAATCATTATTTAAACACGACCAGTTCTATAATTGTCAACTTATTTATTACTCGAAATATTCACCTTTAAAGAATTAGAATTTTATCAAAAGGTTTAGCGTCTGAAAAGAGTCATAAACTTTCTTTTTTTTTATGTAATGCACCTTAAGCGAAACATAGTTTGAAAACAAGCCAGCACATTGTCACAACACGCACAGATATTCCAGAACAATGGTCGGTATTTATATGAACGGGTGATTGACAAATTTATTACAACCATTATTATCCACGACCTTGCTTGGTTTTGTTTTGTTACAAGTAATAAAATTACTAAAAAATATAAATTGTAAATTACAAAGATTTTACCATATAACTCATTAAAACAGACTTAATAATTTAACATTCAAGCATGAACGAGGGAGTTACATTTAAAAATATTCAGTATTTGAACGTTCTCGCGAAGATCTTATACATCTTAAGTATTGACCGAAACGTAATATACTACAATATGAAAGGCTCATTAAAGCTATGAAATATTTAGTACAAATTTGATATAATAATTATGACAATAGTTAAGTTTATTTATGTTGCGTCGATGTTGCCCCAAATTCCGGTTTGGAATAACAGAAGAAATGACAAACTATCATAACACAAATCTTAAAATCCCGACTTTATTCAATACTACAAAGAACGGCGAAACTAACGCTTTTATCCTATACTATAATTTTTATACTATACCAAATTTGACGATGAAAACAAAGGTAAAATTTTAATGAAAACATGTATAAAGATTGAAAATATGAACCCAGACAGATCTCAAATGACATTTTATAATAAGAGTCCAGTCTAGATATTTGGATACATATTGCTTGTTATACGAAAAAAAAGTGCACAAGACAGAAGCCGAAGTCAAAATAAGCATTACTCAGTATATGATTTTAATTCCAATCAAGGAAAAAGACCGCTCTTAAGAATACCTGCGAACAAAACAAAATTGAGAAATTGATTTACTAAAATAAAACTTAATACTGTTCGTTATATTATAGCACAACAACGACAGTGAACTGATTAAAGAAAGTAAGTATTTATGTACATAGTCAACACTGACAGGAAGACGCCAGGAAGCACTGGATGCATAGTTGTCAATACGAAATTTCCTAAAATGTTTTCAATGTATTGGTGCAGTGGTCATTTTCACGTCCATTGTTGATATCGCATGCTAATAAAAGTTTCTTGCGAATATATTTTTATTGATTGACATTTTAATATAGAAATAAATCTTTTTTAGAGTCACAAACTAAAGTACATAGGTACGTTTCGAGTTCATATAGCGATGAATTCCGTAAGTTTATTCCTCATCGTTTTACCCATTTATAAATAAATTTCATTTTCAATCCTTTTATTTTATTTAAATAAGCACACTTTATTGCATTAATACACTAGATCCGTTCATCAAAAAGTGAACGAGAGAGAGAGAGAGAGAAGATCTTGTCAATCACGGTTGTAACAAGAGAGTTTCATAGCTAATGCACTAAAGATCCCATTTCTTACCTCAAAAATTATGTATGGCATGAATAAACTGAATTCTTGCTTGATCTCAGTCTTGAGTTGTTACGCCTCGTTTCACATATGTCTATATCATACGTTAGAGGTATTGTTTGCATTGAATGATAAATTCTCTTTCAGATGTTAATTCAGAGGAAACACAAAGAGCCCTTGAACGTTTAAGATTAGAGCTGGTTCACATTGGTTTGAATTTTGACCAAACTCCATCTCTAGACAGCGACTCCTTTTTCATAGCATGTTGCACGCAACTTGACAGGCTTGGTATGCCTCGGAGAGATCATACGAGTCTTCGACAAATGTTAGTGGAACAGATGAAGTTGATTTCCTTGGTAAGTAAGTTTGACAGTATATTATTTGAATTGAGTAAACATCAGAAATTTAAATGATTTATGTAATTCTATTCAAACGAATAACACATAAAAATACATTAACAATCGTATTGTCTTGATTTCAACGAATGTGACGGAAGCAGAGACATACAAGTGGGTTTCCAGTGGTGACGCGTCCTACGTGGCGTTACAATTAACGTTTGTTCATGTAAATTAATTTTGGTCTAATGTTAAGTAGGTTATAATAAGTACTTGTCAGTCAGTCATTGCATAGTAGCATAAAAACAAATCGTTATAGAGCTTGTTGGTGATTAGTACATGACATTCTGGAGGGTGCCACATGACCTTGATTGTAATTTTAAGACTAGTTACAATTTTTGAATTAGGTCTCTGTAACCATGCATAATAGCATGACAATAACATATTTTAGCGTCGGGGTATTATGACTACACAGATGCCGTAGTAAGATGAATAAGCAATTAAGAATTGCAGCATGTTTCTTGTTAGCTCACCTGGTTCAAAAACCATGTGAGTTTAGTCTTATCACATTGCGTCCAATCTTTTTTGTTTTTGTATTCTTTTTAGACCGAGTTCCTGAAGGCTTGCTAAAAAGAAAACACTAGCCAAGACATTTATTTCACGTTTTGCTATATTGATGATGTTCTGTTCGTGAACAATGCTAAACGTGGTTAATGTTTGTATTTAATCTACGCTAGCGATATTGAAATTAAAGACACCAATACATTTAGGTCGGTGTCTTACTTAAATCTACTTCTAGAAATAGACCTAGGAAAACTACAAACTAAACTCTACGACAAACGTTATGACTTCAACTTTCCAATTCTCACCTTTCCGTTCTTCGATAGCAACATTCCAGCAGCTCAAGTGCATGGTGTATACATTTCACAACTTATACGTTATTCTAGATCCCGCGATCGGTGTTCCGATTTCTGGATCTCTCGCTGTTGACTATTAAATTACTCAAACAACTCTCTTTGTAAGTTCTATGGTCGTTAACATAACCTAATTGATCGTTAAGGGAAATCAATCTCTCATATGCCATCGGACATTTTCGATGAATCATAGTTAGTCTTTCCCATTCTTATATTTGACTTTTATCTAGACATGACAATAAGTAACTCGACGGGTGCCTAATAGGAAGCCGGCAGTGCTTACTCGTCCATAGCACAGAGTGCACCCATGGTTTTAATTGGATTCGGGTTACCACTTTCTGTTTTTGTGTTTTTGGTTTTGGTTTTGAGTTGCATATGTGTGTCTATGTCAGTATTTGTAATTGTCTCTAGACTTTTGGCTCTTGATGTTAGGTTTTATTGCTATTTTTCTTACAGATTGAGTTTTTTTAGAACATTTGGAGGTATAGAGCTAATATTTGGTCAACAATCATCAGTACAGATCAAGGTTTTAATGTCGTTAGCTCCGACGATATTTTTGACAAAATTATTGCCTTTGACTTGCATATGCACTACTATATACACTTGTTGTCGAAATTTTCAGTTTGTGCCCGTCAACGTAAATGCCGTAACAAACATGAGTAACACTGTTATTTTGGAAACATGTCGACAAGGCCTACATATTTAATACTTGATCCAAAATTGTTTGATGACAACTTTTAGGTGTTATTACCTTTTAATATTGATTTTTTAGAAAGATATCAGTTTTTTGTCTGAAAATTTTAAATCTCCAACAGTTTGAATAAAACTGTAGTTACCAAAAAGGCAAGTCCCAGGAATTATTAAATCGTCCTAAAATTTCCTATGACTCCTTGTAGGAGTTATTTGCCTTTAATGAAAATTTGTAATGACATCAAAAAATTATAGTAGCTTAAGTGAAACTATAAGTTGGAGAATGATCCGCAAAACAAGAACGACAAATAACGAAATTGGGTTTCATGACTCCTTTTAGAACTCAATGACTTGACTCCAATCTTAATTGACTAGGATTGTCAATTTTACTACCGCTGGTCCGGGGCTTTTTCCGGGTACTCCGGCTTCCTCCCGCAATAAAAACTGGACGCCATGATATAGCTGAAAAATTGCTGAAATGGCGTTAAACATCATTCAAACAAACAAAACCACATTTGCTTTCTAAATTAAAAACTATAACAGCAAGAATAAAAGTGTAAGTAGCAAAAATGACTATTTGTGGAAGATATCGTCCTTTAATATCAATTGTTTTATAAACTGTTTTAGTTTTTCCCATCTATCCGGTGAAGTTAACGTTTTAAAAGAATCAAAGAAATATTCATAACTGATCACCAAGACCATACTTACAAAACTGTATTTGTCTAAAATTGTCTGATTACTTCATATATGATTTGTTGCTCTTTAATGATGATTATCAGATTTTTTCTGCTAAATTTCAATCTATATCTGCATGAGTAAAACAATGAATACAAAAAATCTTTAGAACAAGGCATACAAATCATTTAATTGCCCGAAAAATGTCAAACAACTCTATACAGAAGATACAACCCTTTATTTGAAATTTTTTAAGCAATGTATAGTTTTTTGCTTTATAAGCAGCAACGTTAAAGCTATAACAGCTAGAAAAAGCTGTTGTTGCATGAGCGATCAGCAATACAAGGCCTACAAAACATTTTATTTGTCCAAATTGTCTGATGACTCCTTATAGGACATTGCTTTTGAATTGATTTAAATAATGATTCTCTCAGGTTTAGCTTGATATATTTAAAACTAACGCTGTAAATAGCGACAATAATCACTAAGATTACAGATAATTTAATTTTCCTTATAGGAGTTTGTCATTTAATGAAATAAATTCTCAGATTTTGTCTTGAAACTTAACAGTATAATAATACAATTTACAACTGCTTAAATGATCAAGGTTCCAAAATTATATAAAACTGTGAATACTTTTCATCGTTTTCGTAACAGTTCTTGGTTGTTATTTATTCTTCTAGTCTAGCTACAGTGTTTTTTTATTGAAAAATAGAAAACTAGATTAAAAGAATAAATGGCCAAGATTTGTTGTTTTAGACATCATCATATCAGGATTGATCAACGGTAGGTGTCATCCTTCTAACAGATAGTTTCATCAATGATGTTTTTTAAAATATGTCCTCTTTTTTAAATTTATACTACAGGAGAAGATACAGTTACATAACTTCACAAGAGAAAATTGGAATGAATACCTAGACAGACTTTCAAGTGGAAAAGAACATGTTTGCGACCTTGTTATTGAATCTATGGCCAAAATGTTAGATAAATCAATTGTTATCTACAGTCTGTCCTATCCAAATAGAATAGTCTCTGCTTCAGTCAATGTCCAAGCAAACAACGGACCATCTTTACTTATCGCAAAAGAAAAATCGAAGTTTATTAGCCTAAAAGTAGAAGATGAAAAACCGACAATCAAACCTGCTGATATAAAACCAGCACTTAAACAAAATAGTAAGTAGTGTGTGAGATATTAAAAGTGAAATCAACAACCGTCGCCTATTGGGCATGTAATGTTTAAATAGGGTTATATACTATGTGCTATATACCATAATGGGTTTTGGCATAGAAAACTTTCTATAGTCGGCTCTCCGTATGATACCCTTACACCAAAACTTCCCCTATTCTCCACCAATACATATAAAACCACTAAAGGAGGCGCACGAGTCTTTAAATGTTCTGTCGTTCAGTTTTGCATATAGGCCCAGATATAGAAATGAATAATTAGACAAATACATATAGACATTCACTGTTCGTACAATAACGGTAATAATATGTAATAATATTGATAACAGCGCAACTTAGTAATATTTATTTTCAGAGAGACCCGCTGAAACTGTTTCCTTTGACTCTGGACAAACAACAATTACAACACCAGACAGCACAAAATCAGAACAAACGGAGGAAGACAACATGGGAATGTACCTACTGAAACGAGCTAAAGTGCAACTTGACAAATTGAGGTGATTTCTTTAGCCTTCGACCTTTTAAGTTTTATATTGTTTGAGCAATGAAATATATTTCCCATTTCTAAATTTTCTAATCGGTTTTTTCTGATAGGCAATTGTTTTTAATTTCAATGAGGATATCATGTAAATAGGCATGTCCTTATACGCAAAACAAATGCTTTGTATACAGTTAATATTCATATAAAAAAAACTACAAATTAAAATTTTTAATTTTAAATATCATTAGACTTGACGAGTAAATAAAGTGCAAGAAATGGCCATAAACATTAAAAAAATTAAGAGACATAACTCGTACGGAACTTGAGTTTACACAAACATGAGTTTACGGTAGCATTGCCCAACTTTTGCAAAACATATTGATACGTGGTAATATGAAGCGAAGGATAAGAAATGTATTTCGGCTGTAAATTCAAGTTTAAACAGTTTGATCACATTAGATAATGCATATTATATTTGACTGTTGTTGAAGACTTAAAATATTTAATGAGTAAGGTGACCGGATAAAAATTCTGCGCACTTTTCTTGCGATATCATATTGGTAAGTTTTGCGAAATCAGATGTTTTGATGCTGCTTCTAACACACATAGTATATAAACTCATGCTGGAATTTTAAGTATCATTGTCCGGGTTGACTAATGAATAATTGTGAAAAAGTTTTATGACCTTTTTTAAGAATTCAGCAAATCCCGACCATGCCACAAATAAACAAAAGTCTTTCAAGGGCAGCCGAAAACCTTTAGCAAATAAATGATACTATAAATGCCAGACCAGTAATATAGAATCGACACCATTTATGTTAACGCTTTTAGAGTTAACATACAGGTGGATAAGCTAGGTTTCAACTAATATCGTACATTAAATTTCTACCCACAACGTTTATTATGCATAAAATTTAAAAAAAATAATTCATGTTTTTAAAAAGTTTTGAAACGTGGTATGGCCGTTAGCAAGATAGAGTCTTATTAAATCTAGAGGTACTGGAATGTAATCAAAAGTACAAAATCCCAAAAGCCAATACATACGAAGACAACAACCAGAAACGTTCGACAAATAAGTAAGTAACCCATTCGAAAACTATTGCTTCTGTTGTCCAAACTGGTGTGAGGTCACTAAAGATAGCTATTGGTTACGATCCGACAGATGAATAACACAAAACGATCAACAAAATCATGATTCCTGCCATATAATGTACATTGAGACGACTTTCTTAATTAATCTATGTGTGAGCAATTGTCTTCAGTTCATGAAAACCTAATAGACAAGTATAAAGCTGAAATAACAAAAATGTGTCTGTTGTGTGTCTATTCTGTAAACTCTCTCAAATAAAGTCTGCCTATTATATATGCAAATACACATTTTGTATAGAACCATAATGGAATAGGACAGTATATACTGCTTTGTCTTCTAGATATTGTGTAAAATGACCGTTGGAATCACGGACATTAATAATGGGCATATATGTTAGTGTATTGCCTTTTTCCTTTCAAACTGTATAAGCAATTGTTTATTTAACAGTGAAAACGTAATCGAAAGTACAGCTAACAAAATTCCTGCTACAGGGGGGCCGTCCGCCATCAATCAGATCGATGTTCCGACCGCACCCAGCTTAAGCTTAAAGATTAGCACCTTAACAAACAAACCGATAAAGCCTACATCAACAGAAACCAGAAGCGACCAACAACGTACTACTGGTCTAAATGTTGGCGAAACTAAGAATTTGACCAATCAAGAGAAACAAAGAAATAAACCAATAATGAAAATGACAAAAGAAGAAAAAACACTGATACTAAACTCTTATATCAACCAAAGGATTAAAAGTGACTGGGATTTATTGACAGAAACAGTATTCAATGAGAGACGTCATCAACTAAAAGGTCCCACAATTAATCATTACGAGAAAATATTGACACGTGGTGATCTAAAAGGAAGAATAAAGACGTTTGTACAAGACGTTCGTAATGGCAAACGAAATAAAGAAGAAGACCCAAGTGTTAAAGCTTTAATGGAGCAGATTGTTGAACAGAAGAATTAAAACATGAACTCTACTAACTTTACTGTTTTATATAGTTGCATATTGCCCTTTTCCATTTACTAGTATACTTTATAATCGACTACATATTCATATTAATTTTTTATATTTGATATCATATTTATATATTATTCTTACGATTAAAATGTCATAATCTTCACGCATATGATTACTCACATTATACGATAAAAATCTATGTAGTTTTGTTTGGAGTTTTTTTCCTGAAGAGCTTGCTCCATGCGATCATAGCATTTTCCATCTCAGGGCACGCTTTTTGCGCATTTTGTAATCCCTGCACGACCACACTTTCCATTCATTATTGTGCTGCAAAAATGTGGTACCTATTATAAAGAACAAGATATATGTATATGGATTATTTTGCCTGCAAGGAGAGTGGTTCTCGCTAAAAGGAGAACTGCATTTACCTTTATCTGCCGAACACTTCTAGTAACCCAACAAAACGTAATTGCTTGGTGGTTGTTTAACGTCACGCGAACGATAGTTAAGCTAAATTCAATACGATAACTAGTTCTGCTTGTGTTAACATTTCAATGATATACGTCACATGTACAAAAACAGATCTATTGTTCACTATGAGTTAACAATTGCTTGTAATATACAAGCATAGTTTAACAGTACAAGCGAGTTACAGTATTAAACCTAAAAACATTAGTACATAAATGCAGTAACCTTTTAACATTTTAATCTGAACAGTTGATTGTTTAACTATTTTTTAGAGAAATGAAACTCAATTAAGCCAGATGACGCTGAGACTAGATATAAGAGGTTAATTTAATTTATCCCACACCCTTCCTTGATTATGTCTGAAAGTTGGTAATTACATTCATAAATAGAATTGAACGCTTATTTTCGGTAATTCATCGATGTATAAACGTGGTCGACTCACTCACAAATATGATAAGTTTGTGAGTGAGTCGACCTCGTTCATACATCGATGAATTACCGAAAAAAGCGTTTAATCTTTATAATTCTTCCAAAATGTTTTTTATAAATTTACATTTTTTCCCCAAAAAAATTTCATTAAAAGTGTGTGAAGCGTAGGAATAAACACAACGAACTGAAGACGTAAACGTGGTCGGTGTGAAGTGAATAACTGACATTGAAAACAGATACATTTTACGATCGCCGAGAGAAAATAATTACTAAAACAAAACAAGACTGAACAAAAAACAATATTCCATAAACTAATGTTCCTCATTGTACCCACGGTTTAAATTTAACGTCATATGTGAAGTCGTATCTGTTCAAACGCAACGTAAACATAGCTATACGTTCTTTCTTAAATACAAACAGGAAAAACACTAGTTTTCGATTGCTGGATGGATTTACCAGTGAAAATTGATGAAGCTGTGGTGAGACATGGAAGTTGGTGACAAATTCGTGCATTTTGCTCATTTCCTTAATTTGTTGTGACTGAAAAAAAGGTATTTTTACCGTTACGGCTTTTGTGTGTATTTGAAATAATGATTCATAAATGAAATTACAAGAAACACAATTTTTAAGGTTCGTTTATATACCTTCACACTCGCAATTCGTCCACATTCAAATTCGGCTATTTCCCGTAATTCAGCAATGTGAACAATGAATCCAAACGAAGTGTGCTGTTAATATATTTTCTTGTATGTATTTCCCTATAAAACAAATGATTTCATAATAATAATATACAGCTGCGTCAACTAAAAAACTTTACGTTTCATCGATACATCGCTTAAGATATGTGTATCTCCAAAATTCGAGTGAAGTGTAATAATTTATTTTCTGAAGCGTATACGACATATGGCCGCCATATTTGTTTACGTTTAGCAACAAAAAGTTAGTTCCCTAAAAGTCGTTAATCAAAGTATGAACGGATCTGGAAAGTACTATTTTAAGGCATTTTGACCAATCAGATAGGATTATAAAGTTAACGTAAACGAATTTAAGTTTAGAATTATTACGCTGCTTTTAGTTATATCACAATTAGAGTTCCCTCGATGTCTAGATATTTTTCCAGAAATTGCTAAATATTGATCGTTTCACGTAAGTTTACTTATACAATTTTTCGGAAAGTCTGGTCTCGGACCAAATATACAGGGCACCGCTCCTTGAACGATAAAGTCCACTTTGCTAAACTACGACAAAGGGTAGGCTCATTGTAGCTGCCAACAAACTGCTAATGTTGCTCCCGTTGATCTATTTTCCTCGCGCAGATTGATTGTAAACTTGTTCCTATCCTGAAAACATCTGAAATATTCCTTTCTTGACGTTAAGCAAACAATAAATCAATCAATTAAATGTCTACGTCATTTTCAGTTTTCACAATGTTCTCGTTTATAAACTGCAACACTAATTCTTTTTGTCCATTAATATTTCTCATTTTAACATTCTATATTTGGTGTGTGTGTGTGTGTGTGTGTATGTGTGTGTGTGTGAGTGTGGGTGTGTGTGTGTTTGTCTGTGTGGTGGAAAGTACTTGAAATTAATGACTGAGATCATGTGCTTTTGATGTACCTTGATATAGCTTTGTTTTTTCCATTTCCAGACATTTCTAACTTCATGGGAATCTGTGCTCTCGCTCTAAGCTTTTATAAAATAACAATTCACTGGGACACCTATGAAAAAGGTTCACCTGTATTCTATTAAGATTTTTAAACATCTGTTTAGTTGTTTTATCTGATAAATTGATAATTTAAATTTTGTTTTCATAAATGTAAATGATAAGAAAACTAGACACGATTTTAGAGATAAGTGCAAAATTATAGGAAAATAATATTTGACCTATAGTGGACAGAATCGTAGGATTTCCTGTTACTAAAGTCGCCAGTTTAGGCACATTTGTCTATCTCTGTGACTTTTTGAAGAATGAAATCCGGACAGCTGAAAATGGAAATAATCTATTTATCAATGGCGGTATATAGGGGATGGTGATATGGAGGTTGTTGGTTTACGAAATAAATTGGTACTGTCATGCATTTTGGGACAGCTGGATGTTCTGGTAATGATGATTTTGTTTTGTAGCAAAGAATGTAATGGAATATCACCCACTTTTACAAAAAATGTATGTAAGAACCTATTAAAGCTTTTTGTAAGTCTTTTTTCTAACCCGAAGTATGGTAGTACGAAATATGTCATTCCAGCAAAGCAGTTTCTGTTTTATAAACAGACTGTTTAAGAACAGACGTTGTACACTAATATAAACGCTTTGTGTTAGAAAACTTTCGCTGATAAATAACTACAAAAATATGTCCGATTCTTTCTGATTATTTTACTAAAGTAAGTTTTGAAAATAAATTGTAGACCATGCAAGCTTTAAGTTTAAGAGAAGTTAAATACTTGTATAGAAGGTGTTTATTCCTTCTCCCGTCAATCCTAACCTTTTAACAAAAAAATAAGTTAAAAGACGGGGTAGCACAGGGATTCATGTTTTCTTATACTAAGAACAATAGTCTTCCAGAAAAAATAGCTGATACTTATTATTCAAAAGATGTAACGGCACTATAATATTTTATTACCTGTGATTCTTATGTTCGTTTATCAACAATATCTTTGAAATATGATTTCAATGTTTTAAATGACGAATATATTCATAAAGTGTTTTTTTATTAACAATTTCTTAATAAAGATTTAAATGAGTTCAATGTTCCTTATGTGCCGTAAAAACAACATTTTTCCTTATAATGCCCCCAATTTACGAATATTTTGTGTTTTGAAGCCTTTTTGTTTTGATTAAATGAATGCACTTTTTTATTATCATCAGTTCATCAAAAAATGAACAATAACAATAGACCAATCAACAATCAGGTAACAAGTAATACTATGAATAAATATTGAAACAATATTCCGATATATTCAATATAAGCACCACATAATGCACTGAGAGCACATCTCTTGTCCAACACGATAGTAGAAAATGAATGATTCAGAGCCTTAAGAGCTGTCGCTATAATGCTTAACTATGTTAGGATGAGATGGGAGATTATATAATATATAATTATATATTTGGAAGTGCATGTATCAATTGAACTTATGTTTGATCGCAGTCTTACGTTGTTACATCTCGTTGAACATCGTTGTAACATCTATCCCGTCACTTGCTTTCGGGGGGGGTTCATTGTTTGAATTGTGTAATTATTTTGATTTCAGATGTAAATTCGGTGAAAAAAATAGCATTTGAACGTTTCAGATTAAAGCTTGATAAATTGGGTTGATCCGGAATGATTCTTCGATAAATGTTGGTGGAACAGATGAAGCTGATTTTCTTGATATATAAAGTTTGACAGCGTATTAGGACCAGCAAACGATCAGCAAAACAATGCCTGATTTGGTCCGAAATTGCTTAACCTCTCCTTATTGGAGTTATTGCCTTCTGATGAAAATCTGTGACGAAACTGTCAGTGCTTACCTGTAATTTAAAAGTCATAACAAATTTAGTAATACTGCTAATTTTATAAAATGATTCGGAAGATGCATTATATTTGGATACTTGATACAACCTAAGCAAAAAAGTTATTTTTAAAATTAAAGGAGAGGTAGTAGTGATTGTGGGTGGGGAGTTGATGCAACTAAAATCTGTTGTTACTTAAATCAGGTACGGTAGCCCTTCATTTACACTCATTCTAGGAGTAACAAAAGGATACCACATGTACTACAGTATAAATTTACCAGTCAATAACTCTGTTCATTTCAGTTTTGGCACATTCATAATATTATGAAATAACTACAAGAAACTGTACATATTTAGGAGACGTTTTGTATAAAAATAAATGCAGAGACGTTTCACTATAAATACATTTTTGCTTTTCAAATTGACAGAAAGAATGAAAAACTTCAGGTATCTGATCGCCTGGACACCACAAGTTGTTTTAGTGTACAAGTTATGTTTTTTGAGGAAACAACACTAAAACGTATTTTTAGATTCGATGTGTACGTGTCCTATTTATTTTAACAAGAAAGTACAGTTTTAAATTCAAACAAGAAGAAGCAAAGAGGCATCCAATCGCAAAAAGCAACAACACTATTAAAAAACCATGGGACACACAAAGTCCCAAAACAAAACGGCACACAATAAAATGCTAGTGACACGAGCTCAGTCGCTCTGGTTAATTTTGCTTTTTAAACTTCTGCCTATTACAAACTGTAATAAAACTAATAAGAGGTTTATTAAAGAAAATATCAGTAACCAATGTATAATTATTTAATTATAAGTGCATTTAATCTTACATATATTGGTAAGACAGTCTTCATCCATATCAGATCAAATCTCACACCCATACCGCACCAAGTGCCAGACCTACACCTAGAGTATACTTAGTGCTAGATCCAGACCTAGACCAGACAATACTGTAAACACTAAAGAAAAAGTACGTGTGAATTTATTTAAACCATCAATCAATAATATTAGATTCAAAACCCATATATGTACCTCAATGCTTGTTCCGTTCCGCATTATACCCTACCTTAAGCGTGTCGTATCAAAAACCCGGAAATTGAAAATTTTTACGATTTTTCTTTGAGTGTTAGGTATCAGACGCAAGAGAATCAGGTAAGTGTTTGTTTTTGAATTAGTTATACGTAGGCAAAGACAAAATCCTTCCTTATTCAAAATGTAAACAAAATCCATCCGTAATATCTGTACACCCGTAATTATGGAGGCTGAGTTTATTATTCATATTTCGAACCTGTAACAATATCTCCCCATTAAACATGTATGAAAAGTCAAGTGCCGTGGTTAAGTTTACCTTGCAAATTAATTTTATTTATTTATTTGTGATTTTTTGTAATATGTCAACAATCACTTTAAAACTCTTGTTGAACCTTGACTGATATAAGCTTGTACAGAAAATTGTAACACGTGTTATATTTAGGTTAGTTTAGTAAAAGGAGCATAGCAATGCAGTAGTGTCTTTAATAAGGTGCATCGCAATTTTGTTTCATAATTAACTTGCTTTTATAAATTTCAATAATATATACAACCTGTTATTAGCAATTTCATTAATATAAAAATATAATTTTATTTACATCGTAAAAACACATGAACGGGTTTAGTACACTTTTAAATTGTTTACCTTGATTAAATTTTGTAGTCGGAGCGGAACGAAAGCAAACCTGATGACTATTTTTTTCTCTCAGGGGCCCATAGGGTAAATAAATCCTTTATACATACGGCTATATAGACGTATGTTAGAACTCCGAAATGCAAAGATTTTTATGTGATCTATAATAAAAAATAATGATACTTTTTAAGTAAAAGCACAAGTAATTCGAAAAATATTATTGTTGAAACCTAACATAAAAATGTACATTGGCAAAATATAATGTTGCCCAAATATCTCAGTCTGAAGTTGAGCTTGCAAATATTTCACTAAATTATGTCTATGATTACTTTTTTCCTGGATAAAATAGTCCATGTCTAGAAAATCTAGTTCAGTAGTATTTTCCAAGTAAATCATTAATAATTTTTCATTTAGGAATAGTACTCTTACACATAAATCACTAGGAAAAGATATTTATATACAGTTATTTGTGTTAATAAGTCCTGTAGCTAAGTTTTCTACCTAATTCATGAACACATTTCCTATAGAAAATAAGTCTTGATCTTTTTTGGTACTGAAGGAATAATTTTCTGTGGACCTTTTTTACTACGAAATTAAATTTAGTAAAAATAATGTGGGGACTTATTTTACTATAAGTCTTGTTGATCTCATAGAGTTGTACCTCTTGCATTAAGCTATAAATCTCAACCACAAATCAAGCGTTATCGAAAACATCAATGACAATACGGTAAAAAAAAGTTTGACGGAATTAATTTCTTAGGAGAATTCACGTCACCATACAAATAGTGACGTTTACGAAGATTAAGAAATCCCTGAAGATCTCCTACTGTTACACATGCATTTCTCCCAATGTGACAGAGGCTTCTATAATATTAACCTCTTCATTACTGATTCCTAAACATTGTTGCACACTCAAAATATTTGCAATTTGAGCTGTATATTTATGAATATTGTGTAGCACTGGACATTGTGTAGCAGCTGCTAAACATGATGACCATTGGAAGTTTAATAATAAGGAGATAACAATGTAAATTTTATCTTGAATTTTACATGCAAAAACATTTTTTCGTGAAATGAGCAAGCAGTTGATCAAAAAGAAAACAAAACAAAATATTTAAAAAATGAAAGATTCCGAAATATAACAAGACAGACATACGGTGCTACTTACAGTTAAAGAAAAAACAGAAAACATTTTGGAAAAGGACTGTTTTATGCAACAATATGATATCATAGAATATGGGTTATAGCTAGGCTTTTATGGGTTTCAAGTTTTGGTAAATTTACAAGAAACGTGCAAATTTGGTTAAACCTTTCAATTTTAAATATGAACATGATACTAGTATTTACCTTAGAGTCTGTTAATCCAGCGACCACTATTTCAAGGCCTATAATATTCAGGACATGAAGAGGAAAGAGTGAAAATTTAAGCTTGAACAAAAACAAAGCCTAGACTTTTCCGTTTAAGAAATAGTTGCTGTCAATCTGTTTTACTTATTAAACAATTTGGCCCAGCGGAAAATATCTGTTCATCATTTATTATATTTATTATATATATATACGTCTACAAATTAAGCCCAAGACTGTTAGAATTAGATTTTTGACACTGTCACATTTTTGCATACCCTCAGCGCGATTCGAACTCACACCGTTGTGACACTGTGGCACCAATTCGTAGGCACTATGTCCAGCGGCCTAGACCCCTCGGCCAAATCCGCTATATAAAAATATAGCTTCATTAACCGGGTAAATCGTAGACAAAGACATAATACATGTGTACTAGCGTCTGACGATGGAATTTCGTAACCAATACGTATTTATTTAACAGTAATCTAATTCAGCATTTTTGTATATATTATTAGGATGACAAAGTTACTTGTCATACAGTCACAGTAAGTAATATATATACAAACGTCTAAGTATTGTGACAATCATATATCTTTCCAGCGGATTTCTGAAACATCAGAAATACAGGGTTAATATCAAATATTTATAAACGTCTACAAATTAAGCCTAACAGTGTTAGAATTAGATTTTTAACACTGTCAAATTTGTGCATACCCTCGGCGGGATTCGAACTCACACCTTGAGTAATGTATGTAGATAGCAGTCCAATTTTATTTATATAAAAAAGTACGTGTAACACCATTCAATAATTAATATGCATTCTGCATTTATTTTAGATTTGAATGTGAAGACATGTCGGCAACAGGATCCGTGGTTGAGTTTATGGAGTTTGACGATTTATGTCGTGGTTGTCAAGGATATTCCGACAACTTGGCGCAATTATTCGATACATGTGATATCGAAAAAGGGCATCGACACAAAATAAGTTTTAAGCAAGCACTGAAGAGATTACAAAATAAAATAAAACATACATTTCAATTAATAAAAATCGAGTCAAAAAGGAACGTGACTAAATTCACTATAGGAAAAACTTTCGTGAAGCAGCGGATTGGCGTTACGTTTCATCCCATGAAGAAAACAACGTGGTTCTTAGATGGTGGAATTGATGGTCAATGGAAGAGCTATAAACATGAAGGTTACGATGGGTTGGTAGTTATTGGATGCATTGAAAGAGACCTCATTCCAGATGACGTCATGCAGTACAACAAGTCGATAGACATGAACCAACAGATATACACAATGGGTTTGGAACAAGCCTTAATACAGTACTATACTTTGTACAAACCGGATGTAAGATTGGGGAATAAGTCGTACGACACAGGCAATTTGTCAGAGGGAGGTTATAAAGGTGGCATAGTATATGTTGCATATAAACTAGAACCTGAGCTTACCTTATCGGTAGGTACTGTTGTAATATTAGCAATAGCTCATCTGAATCATTATTTAAACACGACCAGTTCTATAATTGTCAACTTATTTATTACTCGAAATATTCACCTTTAAAGAATTAGAATTTTATCAAAAGGTTTAGCGTCTGAAAAGAGTCATAAACTTTCTTTTTTTGTATGTAATGCACCTTAAGCGAAACATAGTTTGAAAACAAGCCAGCACATTGTCACAACACGCACAGATATTCCAGAACAATGGTCGGTATTTATATGAACGGGTGATTGACAAATTTATTACAACCATTATTATCCACGACCTTGCTTGGTTTTGTTTTGTTACAAGTAATAAAATTACTAAAAAATATAAATTGTAAATTACAAAGATTTTACCATATAACTCATTAAAACAGACTTAATAATTTAACATTCAAGCATGAACGAGGGAGTTACATTTAAAAATATTCAGTATTTGAACGTTCTCGCGAAGATCTTATACATCTTAAGTATTGACCGAAACGTAATATACTACAATATGAAAGGCTCATTAAAGCTATGAAATATTTAGTACAAATTTGATATAATAATTATGACAATAGTTAAGTTTATTTATGTTGCGTCGATGTTGCCCCAAATTCCGGTTTGGAATAACAGAAGAAATGACAAACTATCATAACACAAATCTTAAAATCCCGACTTTATTCAATACTACAAAGAACGGCGAAACTAACGCTTTTATCCTATACTATAATTTTTATACTATACCAAATTTGACGATGAAAACAAAGGTAAAATTTTAATGAAAACATGTATAAAGATTGAAAATATGAATCCAGACAGATCTCAAATGACATTTTATAATAAGAGTCCAGTCTAGATATTTGGATACATATTGCTTGTTATACGAAAAAAAAGTGCACAAGACAGACATGACAGAAGCCGAAGTCAAAATAAGCATTACTCAGTATATGATTTTAATTCTAATCAAGGAAAAAGACCGCTCTTAAGAATACCTGCGAACAAAACAAAATTGAGAAATTGATTTACTAAAATAAAACTTAATACTGTTCGTTATATTATAGCACAACAACGACAGTGAACTGATTAAAGAAAGTAAGTATTTATGTACATAGTCAACACTGACAGGAAGACGCCAGGAAGCACTGGATGCATAGTTGTCAATACGAAATTTCCTAAAATGTTTTCAATGTATTGGTGCCGTGGTCATTTTCACATCCATTGTTCATATCGCATGCTAATAAGTTTCTTGCGAATATATTTTTATTGATTGATATTTTAATATAGAAATAAATCTTTTTTAGAGTCACAAACTAAAGTACATAGGTACGTTTCGAGTTCATATAGCGATGAATTCCGTAAGTTTATTCCTCATCGTTTTACCCATTTATAAATAAATTTCATTTTCAAGCCTTTTATTTTATTTAAATAAGCACACTTTATTGCATTAATACACTAGATCCGTTCATCAAAAAGTGAACGAGAGAGAGAGAGAGAGAGAGAGAGAGAGAGAGAGAGAAAATCTTGTCCATCACGGTTGTAACAAGAGAGTTTCATAGATAATGTACTAAAGATCCCATTTCTTACCTCAAAGATAGACATTCGCTGTTCGTACAATAACTGTAATAATATGTAATAATATTGATAACAGCGCAACTTAGTAATATTTATTTTCAGAGAGACCCGCTGAATCGGTTTCCTTTGACACTGGACAAACAACAATTACAACACCAGACAGCACAAAATCAGAGCAAACGGAGGACGACAACATGGGAATGTACCTACTTAAACGAGCGAAACTGCAACTTGATAAATTGAGGTGATTTCTTTAGCCTTCGACCTTTTGCTGGTATTTTAAGTTTTATATTATTTGAGCAATGAAATATATTTCCTATTGCTAACTTTTCTAATCGGTTTTTTCTGATAGGCAATTGCTTTTAATTTCAATGAGGATATAATGTAAATAGGCATGTCCTTATACGCAAAACAAATGTTTTGTATACAGTTAATATTCATATAAAAAGTACAAATTAAAATTTTAAATATCATTAGACTTGACGAGTAAATAAAGTGCAAGAAATGGCCATTAACATTCTAAAAAAATAAGAGACATAACTCGTACGGAAGTTGAGTTTACACAAACTTGAGTTTACGGTAGCATTGCCCAACTTTTGCAAAACATATTGATACGTGGTAATATGAAGCGAAGGATAAGAAGTGTATTTCGGCTGTATATTCAAGTTTAAACAGTTTGATCACATTAGATAATGCATATTATATTTGACTGTTGCTGAAGACTTAAAACATTTAATGAGTAAGGTGACCGGATAAAAATTCTGCGCACTTTTCTTGCGATATAATAATGGTAAGTTATGCGAAATCAGATGTTTGAATGCTGCTTCTAACACGCATAGTATATAAACTCATGCTGGAATTTTGAGTATCATTGTCCGTGTTGAATAATGAATAATTGTGAAACAGTTTAATGACCTTTTTTAAGAATACAGCAAATCCCGACAATGCCACAAATAAACAAAAGTCTTTCAAGGGCAGCCGAAAACCTTTAGCAAATAAATGATACTATAGATGCAAGACCAGTAATATAGAATCGACACCATTTATGTTAACGCTTTTAGAGTTATCATACAGGTGGATAAGCTAGGTTTCAACTAATATCGTACATTAAATTTCTACCCACAATGTTTATTATACATAAAATTTAAAAAAATAATTCATGGTTTTAAAAAGTTTTTAAACGTGGTATGGCTGTTAGCAAGATAGTCTTATTAAATCTAGAGGTACTGGAATGTAATTAAAAGTACAAAATCCCAAAAGCCAATACATACGAAGACAACAACCAAAAAACGTTCGACAAATAAGTAACCCATTCGAAAAATATTGCTTCTGGTGTTCAAACCGGTATGAGGTCACTAAAGAGAGCTATTGGTTACGATCCGACAGATGAATACCACAAAACGATCAACAAAATCATGATTGATGCCATATAATGTACGTTGAAACGAATTTCTTTATTAATCTTTGTGTGAGCATGTCTTCAGTTCATGAAAACCTAATGGACAAGTATAAAGCTGAAATAACAAAAATGTTCCTGTTGTGTATCTATTCTGTAAACTCCCTCAAATAAAGTCTGCCTATTATATATGCAAATACACATTTTGTATTGAACCATAATGGAATAGGACAGTATATACTGCTTTGTCTTCTAAATATTGTGTAAAATGACCGTTGGAATTACGAACATTAATAATGGGCATATATGTTAGTGTATTGCCTTTTTCCTTTAAAACTGTATAAGCAATTGTTTATTTAACAGTGAAAACGTAATCGAAAGTACAGCTACCAAAATTCCTGCTACAGGGGGACCGTCCGCCATAAATCAGATCGATGTTCCGACCGCACCCAGCTTAAGCTTAAACATTAGCAACTTAACAAACCAACCGATAAAGCCTACATCAACAGAAACCAGAAGCGACCAACAACGTACTACTGGTCTAAATGTTGGCGAAACTAAGAATTTGACCAATCAAGAGAAACAAAGAAATAAACCAATAATGAAAATGACAAAAGAAGAAAAAATACTGATACTAAACTCTTACATCAACCAAAGGATTAAAAGTGACTGGGATTTATTGGCAGAAACAGTATTCAATGAGAGACGTCAACTAAAAGATCCTACAATTAATCATTACGAGAAAATATTGACACTTCGTGATCTAAAAGGAAGAATAAAGAAGTTTGTACAAGGCGTTCGTAATGGCAAACGAAATAACGAAGAAGACCCAAGTGTTAAAGCTTTAATGGAGCAGATTGTTGAACACAAGAATTAAAATATGAGCTCTACTAACTTTACTGTTTTATATAGTTGCATATTGCACTTTTCCATTTACTAGTATACTTTATAATCGACTACATATTCATATTAATTTTTATATTTGATATCATATTTATATATTATTCTTACGATTAAAATGTCACAATCTTCACGCATATGATTACTAACATTATACGATAAAAATCTATGTAGTTTGTTTCGTGTTTTTTCTGAAGAGCTTGTTCCATGCGATCATAGCATTTTCCATCACAGGGCACGCTCTTTGCGTATTTTGTAATCCCTGCACGACCACACATTCCATTCATTATTGTGTTTAAAAAATGTTGTACCTAGTATAAAGAACGAGATATATGGGTTATTTTGCGTGCAAGAAGACTGGTTCTCGGGCAAAGCAAGAGAACATTTACCTTTATCTGCCGAACACTTCCAAGTAACCCAACAAAACGTAATTGCTTTGTGGATGTTTAACGTCAAAATATAATAAAGGATTAATTAGTGTAACATTAATAAATGCGAATTGTAAATGAATATTGCGATTCACTTCAGCAGAATACATGGCACATACAACTAATTATTATTTTTAGGATGTATGATTTGAGAATCCCGGCGAAGAAAAGGGAGAGATATTATTTGTTGTTACAACAGAAGATCACGAGCAGTTGTTTTTTTCTCGCCGTGTTCATTTTTCTATGAAGTAACAAAAACAACACTATTGACTGAGATAGTATGTGTAGGATATGTATGCTGGCTTCTCTGCATAATTGTTTCCGTTGTTGTTTCGAATCCGATTGCCGACGCTCATGTTGGCGTGGGACGTCAGAGAGCTCTCCATAAGCAAAACAGCGGATTTTGCGACACAGGTCTGATATAAGTCCATTTCATTTCCATCGATACCCTTTCATTCCGACATTTCACTTTCATTTCGAACAAAAAGTCAAGTGACAACAATGTGAATTAAAAACGTTGGACGGCAGAGGATACTCGGACTAGTTGATAGATGCCGATGAGCACTAAACCACACACCAACACAGAGAAAGAGAGAGGGAGGGGAGAGACAGCGAGAGAGAGAGAGAGAGAGAGAGAGGGAGAGAGAGGGAGGGAGGGAGGAGAGGTAGGGAAAGAGAGAGAGAGACGCATACACCGCCCACACCTTCTTACCATACACAGAATTAAAAAAATCTGAATTTTTACCTCCTTCGTACATTTATATGTAAAACTATGCATGCTTTGTGCCAGTGATGTTACAATCAACGAAATGGGAATGTGTCTTTTGTATTTAATACAAAACCAAATATCTGAGTTTATAATTTTAGGTCAAGAGAATTAGTTGTTTACAAGACTATAGTCAATTTTACCATGTCGGTCCGACGGGTTTTGCCTGACAAAATAGAATACTGCTTACCGCGTATGGTCCAGTTTATGGTCCTTTTGTAGATCTCATATTACACTTTTTTAAATCAACAATTATTTTCCACAGTTAATCGGAGTTCTGAAATGCGGCTGAATTTTCATTTTGATAAATCGAATTTCCATACTAAATTTTGACCTTGTTTTGAACGGAAGTGTACGTTAGGAAAATTCCATTGTTGTCTATTCGTAATCCTTCGGGTAATGTCGTCTGCAGTTAAGACGGGAAAAATCTCGCGGTTTGTCCGAATACCATTGAACGTCACGAAAGCAGACGAACGTTTGTAAACAACATTAGACCCCTTTAGAAACAAAAATGGCTAACTTCCTATGGAAATTCGATTTATCAAAATGAAAATTCAGCCCAATTCAAAACGCCGATTAACTGTGGAAAATAATTGTTGATTTCAAAAAGTGTAATATGAGATCTACAAAAGGACCATAAACTCGACCATACGCGGTAAGCAGTATTCTATTTTGTCAGGCAAAACCTGTTGGACAGACACGGTAAAATTGACTATAGTGTTATATTTTGAGGTTTAGACAATTTGTCGTTTAAAATTCTCAATAAAAATGTGTGCAGTATGTCACCACTTTAATTCCAGGTGTTGCTAGTACAGACACTATTGAAATTTGGATTAAACATCTGACGCTTTAAAGGAAAATGACCAAAAATGAATATAAAGTGCCAAAAAATCATAATACAATTTTTTGAGGCGGCTGAAAAAATTCGGGAAGGGAGGGGATGAGAATCTAGGATATTTTTTTATTGGCCTAAATAAATAATAAATATATATACAGCAGCAAAAAAAAACAGTAGTCTATACTCTTATTATTTCAGCAATTTAAATCAGTTGATAATCATATGTTGCATTCATGTAACACTATAGGGATTGGACATTACACAATTCTTATACATTGTATTGTGCATTGTACATGTACAAATGTACATGTATATTAGTTAATCAATAAATAACTTAAAACTATTATAAAACCCAGTTATGACAATATTCAAGTATATATATGTACATATTTAAGATCAGCTGTACACTAAAAATATTAAGCAATTCTTATTAATAATAAAATTTACCACTGAGAAACTTTAGAACGTCCTCTGAACCAAAAATTTTTTTTTGTTCAAACCCTAATACATACATGTACATTGAATATATATACACAGCAGTATGTATCATATTACATTTTTTGTCATGGAAAAGTATACGTATAAATATATATGCCCCTCTACTTTTATATTCTATTGATATTTCCTTGATGCATGTACATTGTATGCATCTACATCTGTATATTGCCTCGAGGAGATGTACAGGTTGACACAACCGTCACTTACTTTTATTTTAAATTGGGGAATACCATGATGGAGATGGGTTTTTATACTTTACAGTATACTAGTATTTTATTTTGAATCAGTATCTGCACCAAATTCAATTTCCCCTGCTTGTTCCAAAATTTTATTTTCTACTTTTAATGGCATGTATCTTGAGTTTGACATTCTCAAAGTTTTCTCTATCATTTCCATCCTGTTTTTGTCCCACTGACTCTGTATTCCACCAGACCCCCTTAAGGAACTCATAGTATTGGGAATTTTAGGTTGGAATGTTAAGTGATTTAATATAATCCACAGAGTCAATATTGATGACATACTTAAGTTATCTTGATCCTCCCATAACGGAATTGGATCACCAGCATTGACCAAAAAAATATCATTCTCAGTATCATACATATAGATATCAAAACTATCTTGATTAATAGCTATTGTGGGAATCACTGATACTAGTTTAGAAGTTGGTAATTGCAATTTCTTTCGATGTTGTCGAAGTCTCTGGTAAAAAGAAAATGTTATTGCCATACTAGCTATTTGGTTTTGACTTTCTTTATTTCTCAAATTTTTCTTCTTAACTTCAACCATAGGCATTTGACTGCTTTCATCACTATTATGGATGTTTAATACTTCTTCACCTTTAAATTTCTTTGGAACAACAATGCTGCAGCTTCCAGCTCCTTTTGGAAAAACCACAATATCAGGATGGCCATAAAATAAATGTTCACTGCCTACAATAAAATAAATTGATTTAATATCAATTTAACATGTATATCTACCTTCTAAACAAAAACAAGTATGTCTTGCATATCAGAACCACTGCAGAACTCATTAAAGGTCTTTTTTGAGATTTATAAGAAAGAAAATAAGGTCAAAGTCATGTGACAAACCAAGAAAAATCTGGAGATCAACAATAATAGTTTTAGATATCATACATGTAGCTATTTATAAAACGACTTAACCTAAAAAATCTGATAACAAAAAAAAACACAATACTATAACTTTTTTTATGTAATTCATTTTTCACAAAAAGTTTTACACTTTAAGTTAGATGGGGGAGTCTAAAATTTTGTCCATGGACATGATGGATTATCCTTAAATATTGGAGGTAATTAGCTCGGTGCACTTCATTTGAGCGAATAGGCATTTCAATTGAGCGAAAAAAATGTTTCATTTGAGCAAATATTTTTTTTCATTTGAGTGATTTTTGTTCACATGTAAATTCCCTAATTACTACATAAATTTTGACACTTAAACATAAAGTTAGCTGGAAAAATGTGAAATATTTGGGCTGAAATATTCATTTTTTTTTAAATAAAAAAAAATTTTAAAAGGCTAAAACAGAATGTATATATTATTAAAGAAATAGATGAAAGCTTTAATTTGACAAAATGTATTCACCTCCCCATATTTATTGATGTCGTTGAAAGAAGCAAAGATATAGAGAATTTATAAATCCACTTTGAAACTAACAATTCTTTGTAACAATCTTTAAGATATTACTTGTTGTCACAGATAGTTGTGAAGACTGACATATTAATCCAAATAACCTGAATTTACCTGTAATTTCTATTCGCTCAAATGAAATAGAAATAAAAAGCTACGTCCAGCGCTGCATGATACGACCCCAACAAGTTGAACCCTGTACCTTGGAGGCCCAATATGGATAGTCTATTGCATTGGTCACATGCAGCCCATGGTGGACTTACAAAGCTTTTTGACACATGCATCCTGTGGTGGACTTTTAAATGCATATCTGACACATATATATTTACATCAATATCTAATAGAAACAAGATACATAACAAGAGTTAACACTAAAGTATGTCTCGCCTACCGGAAACAAAAGATCAAAAGGTTTTTATAAAACTTAAACATTGCTAATATAAGCAATAAACTTTATCAAACTCACTGAACCGGAAAATAAAGGTCATGGTCAAAAGATGGGTATGCAACTGTGCTAAGCTACTACTGGGGCAACTGCATACCAGGTTTCATCAACCTAGGACTTATAGTTGTTGAGATATGGAGGCTCATAAAACCTTAACATTGTTATTATATGTATTGAAAATTGTCAAAGTCACTCAACCAGAAAATCAAGGTCAAGGTCAAAAGATGGGGATGCAAATGTACTAAGCTACTACTGGGGCATATGCATACCAAGTTTCATCAACCTAGGACTTATAGTTGTTAAGATATGGAGGTGCTAATAAAACCTTAACACCAAAGTTAACGCTGCCGCCGGTAAAGTAACACCTATGTCGCACTCTGCTTCGCAGTCGAGACAAAAACCATTGACACATTTAGTTGATAGATTTTTTTGATGAATACAATGAAATTTTTTTGATCAAAATCAAATGAAAAATAAATGTTCTACAGCAGTTTTGTTTAAACATCCATTTTACCCCTTTTGGCCCCTTTTTCTCTAACACAATCCCCAAATGCAAGAGGAAGCTTCCTTTAGTAGCGGGTAACATTATATTAAAACAACATTACAATTGGCTGGCCCACTACAACTAAATGTCTTAAATAAAACCATTTGTCCACACAAACTCTTATAATTGGTGAAAACGGTAAGAGATATTGCAAATCTAATTGAAAAAAGCAGGCACAGATTTTCACAAGGATTTCAAAGAAAAAACAATTTTGAGACCACAAATAAAAAATAAAAAATATGATTTTTGGCCCCTTTTGGGCCCTAATTTATATACAAATAAAGGGGAGACCCCCAAAATCAATCCCATTCATCCTTTTATGGTATAAAACATGAAAATAAAATCCCCCGGCATTTGGTTCACCAGAACAAAAGTTATTGTGGAAACAAACAAAAAAAGTAGCATTTTTGGCCCCTTATTTCTAAACAAAAAAAGGTAGGACCCCAATCAATCCCATCCATCCTTTTATGATTAGGAACATCATTGTCAAATTTCATAACTAGAACTAAAGTTATCGTGGTTACACTAAAGTTAATAGACAACGACGCAGACAACAACGCCGACGACAACGACAATGACGACAGCATTATACCAATATATGTCTGCAAATTTTTTGTGGTCGTACAAAAATCGCTCAAATGAAAACAGGAGTCATTTTCAAATTCGCTCAAATGAAATGCGCCCAATTAGCCTAATATGATTTAGGCATTGCCTAGCTGCGAGCACAGCATAATTATTCAATTAGCTTCATTCGAAATGAAAAAGAAAGAAACAAGAGGCTCCCAGGAACCTGAATCGCTCACCTGGTCCTTAAGCTATAAAGGTCTGTTTTACTGCACATGTATATCTGACAACTTTGACTCAATTGAGGCTTTTGTAGAGCTTAATGAGCTGATGGTTTAAATAGGCAACAGCTTTTCTCTTTCTCCAAAAAGGTTTTATTCTAAAGGGAAAAATAAAAAAACAGTATTTTTTACCTATGAAAGGCCAAAACCCTTATGAGAGGTCATATGACAGCTTTGATACAATGGAGACTTTTGAAGAGCTCTATGAGCTGAAGGTTTAAGCAAGAAACAGCTTTTCTCTATCAGCAATAGTCTTCATTCCATAGGCAAAAACATGAAAAAATGCTATTTTTGACCTTTAAAGGGCTATAACCCCTATAAGGAGTCATCTGACATCTTCGGCCCAATGGAAACTTTTGTAGAGCTCATTGAGCAGAAGGTTCAACCAAGCAATAGCTTTTCTTTATCTGCAATATAGTTTTCATTATATAGGGCAATGAAAGAACCTTTGTGAGCGTGATCACATACCACACGCTTTCCGCTATTAGAATATAAATATTATCCTAGAGGAATAAATTTTGAGCTACAGCAAACATTGTAAAAGTGAATTTGCATGTATTTGAGTATCATAACAAAAATTCTGTTAAATCAATTAAAGCACTTGAGTAAAAAATGAAATACAGTTAAATCAGGATTTTCAGCAAATTTCGACATCCAGAGGGCCATGACTCCTACAAAAATTTGCAGATAAAAAATTCCTGCTAATATGCACAACTACATATATGGTGTACTTCTTGCATACCAAGTTTCATTAAATAAGGTTCAGTGGTTTCAGAGAAGTTGGGTTCACAAGCTGATGAATCAGGATTTTTGGCAAATTTATAAGTCAAAAGGGCCATAATTCCTACAAAAACTTGCAGATCAAAAATTCCTGGTAATATGCACAACTACATATGGTGTACTTCTTGCATACCAAGTTTCGTTAAATTCTGTTGAGTGATTTAAGAGGAGTTGCTTTCACAAACTGTGATCACAGACGGACTGACGGACGGACGGACAGACCAGCCAAAAACATTATACCCTTTGCAACTTTGTTGCGTGGGATATGAAAACATGAAAAAATACTATTTTTGACCTTTAGAGGGCAATAACCCCTATAAGGAGTCATTTGACATCTACGACCCAATGTAAACTTTTGTAGAGCTCAGTGAGCTGAAGGTTTAAGTAAGCAACAGCTTTTCTCTATCTGCAATAGTTTTCATAACCCCTATAAGGAGTCATCTGACAAATTCGACCTCATGGAGACTTTTGTAGAGCTTTCAACATGTTCAATGCTGAAGAAGGTACATGTAGGTGCATCAGATTTTCTCTATCTCTTATACTTTTTGATTTTAACAAGCCAAAAACAGTAGTCTGACGGTGACCCCAACTGGTCTATTTTTAGCAACGGTGGCCATGTTTTTGACGGATCAAAAATCGAAACATAACTTTTGTGCAGGACACCCTAAGGATCAATCATACATGTACTAAGTTTCATTTAATTCTGTTTAGTAGTTCCAGAGGAGAATATTTTTGAAAAATTGTTAACAGGACGACAGACGACATTGATGCCAAGTGATGGCAATAGCTCACATGGACCTTCGGTTCAGGTGAGCTAAAAAGTGAAAAAAAATTTACAAGAAAATGGGCATAACTGCTAAAAAGGGTCATCTGACCACTTTGACTCAATGGAAACTTAAATAGAACTTTTATTCATAATAACCATAGATACAATCAGATTCTGATACAGTTTCTGATCTGAGCTTAGGCTATTCAACTTCATATTACCTTATGTTCTATTTTTAGCAATGTTTTTTTAAAACAATCAAAACTGGAAACATAAACTTTGAAATTTTAGGGAAAACTTAATGTGATAGTACATGAAGATCTCTCAGATGAGCACAGATGTTGGTACATGCATGACATACATTTTGTACATGTAGATGTTTAGTATTGTGACCCTTTTCCAGATTTGACCCACACCAAATCAACCTTTTGCAAGGGGTGTGCTTTAGAAGCAGGAACTGCTCAGTCTTCCAGGGCACTTGAGTTCATGTTGCTGATAAGGGTTTGGTTGTAATATTGTCAGTCAGAGATTCAAGAAAATTGTCTGTTTGATTGTAAAATTATTGTGTAACAAGTAAAATGAGCTCAAAGTTTTTCAAATTTACTTGTAAAGGTAAATTTTTGTTCAGAGGAAAATACTTTACTCTAACAAGTAAATTTGTAATTACTTTAAGAAGTAAAATTCTGTTTACTTGTATAAGTGGAATCTCTGACTGACTGTAAACCTGTAAATTTTTTTGGCGTAATTTTTCATCTTTATTCTTATGTAACCTTTCGCTTGAGGGATAAATTTGTGTTTGTTCTGATTACAAAATGTATTTACATGTACATTGTTTGCCTAACAATGCTTAAAGCAATATAGGATCTTACATTGGTACGAGTGGATTATCGAGATAGTTAAATTATGGAATTTTAATTTCGAGCTTTGGCGAGTACTTAAATTTCCATAATTTAACTATCGAGATTGGAGAAATCCGATAATCCAAGAGTACTAATGTAAGATTCTGTTTCTCCACTTTTAAAAAGTAGTAAATTTGTGAAACGAAGTACAAATTCTCCCAACCCCAGTTTTACGTTCATGACTTGAATATGCGGTAAATGGAAGGTGTTTTGTTTATGACGTCATGAGTTCTTATTGTGACGTTATTATTTTTAACCAATCAACTGCTGAGAACAAGAAATTCACTAGTGACGAGAAATATTTTTTCCACACCGGTCAAGAGGTTGAAATATTACGTCAAAATTAGAGAATAAACTATTCCATTGGCATTGGGGGATATTTTCACTGATATTTCGAACTCGCAAAGTTAGCGAAAGCAATCCTTACATGATAAATTCTATGTTTTCAGTACATGTATGTGATTTTTGTATGTTTTGTGACGATTTAATGTTGATCAATTTTGTCTTGGCCTTTTCAGACGTATGATATTCATTTGCCCTAAGACTTATGCTTCTTTTGTCATTTTTGTGCAGAATACATGTATTTAAAAAACTTACCAATAAAGGTATTTCCATAGATTACGTCGTGCTTACAATTTTCATTGTCACAAGGACATCTTTTATACTTGTTTGGCATTTCATTTGACACCATATAAGATGGTGTACAATCATCAATTGACAGCTTAGAAAACAAGTGCACTGCAAGAATAATAGCTGTTTCAGTCTCTGTTAAGCTTGAAGATCCGATATCTGTCAATGTTTGAAGGCTTTTTTGGTGTAAATCTGAAACCAAAACACATACATACTTTAGAACAAAAATGTAACCAAATTGAATATGTAAAAGAATCAAAATAAGTGGACTCTATTTATTGTAAAGTGTAATGAGTTCATAATGTAATATATATAAATTTACATGTGTACAATGTATGTACAAAATGTACAGTAAATTTTCAAAGCATCGATGCATGCATAAGTGAAATCAAGTAATCAAAGTTACACAATGACAATTTATCAACAAAACAAAACACAATTTTAAAATTTGTAAGAAACATGTTTTCTTTGCTCAACCTGTACATTTGTACAATTAGCATGAAATAGTTATGAAATTGCTTTTTTAACGTGTTAAAAATTCTTCTAAATGATCAACATTAATGAAGTATAGAAAAATATACATGTACATGTATATGTATGAGATTTCAAATTAAATTATAAATTTTGAACCCAGCTGCTTACTGGTTATAATTCCTACAAATTCTACCTTTGTTCCAATTCCATCAAATTGATGGTGGATTGAAAAGGGAGGTGATATGTATTTCTAAGCTGCATTTCAAAGCAGTTTTACCCTGATTATTTTGATTCCATCCCATCATTTTTTTAAAGGGATTAGTTTAATTAAAAGTAACTTTTCCATGAAAAAATTACTGTGTACATTTACAATCTTGTAAGTCAAACCTGCATTAAAGGGCACCTTGCATATAGCAAATCACTGCCTATAAAGGGCACCTCAAAAATATCCCTTTTATGAACAATGCAACCAAAATGAACCTTTTAATAAAGGGCACCTGCTTATAAAGGGCATGATTTTGTCGTCCAATGGCTGCCCTTTATAATATATACAGGTTTGACTGTACATTTGTATGTACAAAAATCATTATAATAAATTAATTGTTTAATATTATTATTTGATAATTTTGCTGTATTTTAATTTGTCCAAAGTCTACCACGTGATATTTTGTATTTTGACGGATTGACTTTTGTGGATTGCAAGGTTACTAAAAATAGAACAAAACATTCCAAAACGAGTGTGACATTTCAAAATCAGCCAATCATATTTTACATCCAGCTATCAATCGTCTAACAAAACAATGGACAGTGTTGAGCACAAAAGGTTTGCATTCTTAAATAAGGATGAGATATAATATTTATTTATTTTTTATTTATATTTTTATCTTATCTGTGACAAATTAAAATACAGCAAAATTATCAATACATAATATAAAAAATACAGCCTTTCTCTTAGTCAATACAAGTTATATATATCGACTTCGAGTTGTATATCGACCTCGGACTACGTCCTTGGTCGATATACATCACTCAGTCGATATTATCAGATTATTAAATGACATTTTTGATATCATATGCATTATTAGCCCAAGGTTTGATATTGGCCCAAGAGCCGCAGGCTCGAGGGCCAATATCAACCGAGGGCTTATAATGCATATGATATCAAAAATGTCATGTAATGGTCTTTTTATCATATGCTTCAGCAGGGGAAAATGAAATAGACTTGGATATATCAAAATCTTATCGAGTTCCGGTACCGCTATTCATGTGCTCCGAATTAGTTTTAAAGTCATTTAGATAATATTTTCAGATCACTCACGGTTCGTTTCTATTTGTGTGTAAGTTTTCATTGACTTAAGATAATCCAAAGTATTGTCCATCTCCATGCATTCGTATCATGCATGTTGTCTGCTTTATCGTTCGACGTCATATTTGTAAACAATTCCGGTAATTTCCAATCATTTACGGAAAGGCATGTGATAACACTTACGGAAAAGCGTGTAATAACATTTGGAAGCAGTTAATAACATTTTGATATCAGCCCGCTTTGCCAATCTGGTATATAAAATTTTTGCCCATTTATTCCTTTTATCATACAGTAAAAAAATATAAGTTTTTACTGTAAGTATATGATAAAAACTTGTATTAACTAAGAGAAAGGCTGTATTTGTATATTATATCAACTCCATGGGTCAGTGATTGTGGAATAAGTGGTTTGAAGCATTTCAGATTTAAAACATTTTAATATAAATTTATGCATGTACATTGTACATGTTGTGGAAGGGATCAATTTTTACTTTATCAATATTTATCAACATCTTCCTGATCTTAATCTTAACGTGTTTAATAATAACTTTAATATGTTCCTTGTACAAGGAAAAACAAAAATGATCATGACGATATTTATTTTACTACCACAGAAAGGCAAGACAGTGAGGGACTCATATGTGTACAGTCTTTTGTACAATGTACATATTGTATTTGTTTGTTTGAATGGTGTTTTAACGCCACTTTCAGCAATTTCATGGCGTCCAGTCTTTACTAGGGGAGGAAGCCGGAGTACATAGTGAGAACCCCCGACCTGTGTACATATTGTACTGGTCATCAATAAAAAGTACGATCAGTGTGCAAAATTCTTCATAATTTACATATATAATTTAAAGGTTAAGTCAATAGGAGTTCCTATATCTGATTGAAATTCAAAAACATGAAAAGTGGCAATCCTTATACATTGTACATTTTAATTTTACTGACCTAAACGATTCAGATAAGTCAACAATGAGCCTATGGCAAGATAGCTGCTATCATCAACTTTTGATTTGTCAGTAAGAAAGTTGTTGATAATACTAAATCCTGATTGAAATAAAACATCAAATTTCACAACATAGTGATATAATCTTAGATTCGTGTTATCTCGGTTTCTTGAATCCTGAAAATGGCCTTGGTCATCTGCTAAATCAAAAATTTTGTGTGAACTGCTACCAGAAAATGAATGACCAGTGATTGTTTTTATACGTTGTGCTTTAAATTTTAATCTCCTACATTCATTCAAAGCATCAAACAAATTATCCTTTTTACTATAATTAGATAGGGAACGTTTTAAACAATGCGATAGTCTTTCAACGAAACGCATCAAACAATGCATTTTTGTTTATTTTGTACACTTCCGGTGAATACAAGTCAGAACGGTGGTTGGTCAAAACGGCACCTGGTTAAATCGGCACTTAGTATAGTAAATTCGGCCCTCAGTATGGTTAATTCGGCAACTGATATAGTCACTTGTAAACCTATGTTTTTTCTGAATTTATTATAATATGTTCACTTATAAACAAAAACGACTGAAAGATAACAATGTGTATTTAATTCCATTAAAAATCTAGCACATATAAACGCAACCAGCACTATAAAATCAAATAACGGTTCAAAATGATAAAGCAATGATTTAAAAATCATTTCAATTCATCATATTAAAGTTACAGTTAATGTCAGCATTATGATCGTTACTGTGCAGGAGGTCCGTAAACTGATGCACATTTCCTGAGTAAATAGCTGGCACTGATGGTGTTGTTCTTATATTGCTGCCACAAACTGAAAATCATTTGCTGAACCTGACGGTTCTGTTTTCTTTGATGGCGTCTTTTTCCCTCTGCAACAAGCCATAGCTGTAAGGGAATATCTTCTGCTTCTGCTAACACTGCAGAGCTTCCTGTCTTGGACGAACTATTTGACTGCAACTGCCGTCTGACATTGGGGAATGATAGTATCTCATTTAATATTTCGTTGGGTTCACTAAATCAGTGTTCAGGACCCGGTAAAGGAACTCATATATAATATTTTATTTTTTCTTCAAATTTGGTTTCAAGACTCGCAACTACTGACAAAACCCATGAAAAAAAAAACAAAGAGAACATGTCATCATTACTTATGAACATAGCGTTAACGTTTAATAATACATGTATACTAAAATACAATTACAATTTTAACTAACTTATATATAATAGTTTCATCGATGGCAAAAACTGTCATGGTTGTGTCTATACTGTATATTATTTAAAATAGTGACCAATGACCCCCCCACCCCCCCGCAAAAAATGTTATACCGTCAAAATTGGTGCAGTTTCCGTCCGCGTGTAACTTGACACCTTCCCCAGTCATTTCACCATTTACTCAGCGGTGTTTAGCAAAATAAAATTTAATCAAATGGGTAAAAACACGCCCATTCGGTTTTGATTGAGACCCGATAAACATATATAAGAAAGCAAGATCGTTCCACTTTTACTTTTGTTTTTGCACATATATTCTTGTGGTTCCCTAAATATAATTAGGGATTAATTAGTTAAAAATTAATAAATGCGAGTTGTCAATGGATATTCACTTCAGCAGAATACATGGCACATTCAACTAATTATTATTTTTAGGATGTATGATTCGATTTGAGAATCCAGGCAAAGAAAAGATAGAGATATTATTTGTTGTTACAATAGATGATCACGAGCAGTTTTTTTCTCTCTCGACGTGTTCATTTCTCTATGAAGTAACAAAAACAACACTGTTGACTGAGATAGTATATGTAGGATATGTATGTTGGCTTCTCTGCCTTCTCTAATTGTTTCCGTTGTTGTTTTGGATCTGATTGCCGTTGCTCATGTTAATAGATGCCGATGAGCAACATAAAGATAAAGTTATAAAGCACAACTGAAAACCAAACCACACACCAGCACAGTGAAAGAGAGAGAGAGAGAGAGAGAGAGAGAGAGAGAGAGAGAGAGAGAGAGAGAGAGAGAGAGAGAGAGAGAGAGCGAGGGAGGAATGGAGAGCGAGCTGGCGAGGGAGAGAGCGAAGGAGGGAGGGAGAGAGAGAGAGACGCTCTTCCGAATAAGATAATTTGTTTGATTAAACGAAATGTCGACATTTGTAATTCACCTCCCGTTCCCCCTTTATCATAAAGAATAAACTGAGAGAAAAGAAAGATATAACCGCTGGGAATCTATAAGAATTGAATAAAATAATCTAACTTTTTTTACTGCAAAGCAATATTCGCATTGGAGTTTCTATGTAATCTTTAACCCCCCCCCTTTTTTTTTACAATGAAAGCAAAATAGTGTCAAAACTTTCAAAACAAACTAACATTAACAAAAAGCCCAATAAAATAAGATGAATAAACCAACAGAAATACGGGCATTGAATAGAAGGACATCAAGTTAACTTTCAAATTTCTGATTTGTGAATTGGCAACAGAGATTCTTTTTTAGAAATGTGGGTAGCCCTTAACAGGGTTTTTGGTGGCTGGTAACAGCCGCTGCTAGAACGACTTCAAGTTGAACTTTACTTCTTCTTTGGTGTCTTCTTTGCTTTGGGTTTTGCTGCCTTCTTTTTATGAGACTTTGCTGCCTTCTTGGGTTTCGCGGCTTTCATCGTTGCAGGTTTCTTTGCCTTTGGCTTTTTAGTTTTTGGTTTAGCTGCTTTCTTTTCACCTGCAGTTTTTTTAGCAAAGGGCTTCTTCGCCTTCTTGGGTTTAGCGGCTTTTGGTTTTGCTGCCTTCTTTGGCTTTTGCGGCCTTCTTGGCTGGTTTTACTTCACCAATTCTGAATGATCCTGAAGCGCCGGTACCCTTAGGCTGTTTCAGGCTCTTGTTCTTTACTCCGGCCTTCAAGGCTAACTTCAAATGAGCATTTACTGGCTTGGCATCCTTGCCAACATTAAAGTTGGCCATGATATACTTTAAAATAGCCTGTCTGGAAATACCTCCCCTCTATTTCAGTGCTCCAATAGCTTTGCCAACCATTTCAGAGATTTTTTTGGAAGGGCCGATGGTTTTTTCGGCTTGGCTGCTGTCTTCTTCTTTGGTGATTTTGCTGGTGTTGGTGCTGGTGGTGCTGCTGCGTCTACCATTTTGCGATTTCAATTTAATCCTTGGGATAAATTTCACTTCAACATCGTTTTGAAAATAACGCCATGACGTGGCCATCGTATGTTTATGGGTTGACGAACGCGGACCTCGACGAAGACACCCATAAAAAATAAATTGTAAAATCCATTACACGATCTCGGTAAAATGAATATGTGCTACTTCCACGATTTTTATCATAATTTTCCTAACAATTCTACGAAAAATGCCAACAAACAGCATGTCAAACGTTTCATTATTCAAAGTATTTACATTGTGGTGCGATACACCCAGTAAAAATATATCGACAGCTAACTTGGAACCAACTAATTTACATTGCAGGTTTTATGTCAGAAAAAAATTCATATTTTCTAATTGACAATTAGTTTCTTCTTCGCATTAACGCCGAGTTGGAGCAAAATCATCTCTTTACTTTATCTCCCTTGTAATGGCTGCGCCCATGAATTTTCACGTGCGGCTCTCAAGTTTGAAAATAACAGACATTTAAACCCATAATACTTCAGGTAAAAGCAACAACTAGAAATTATAATCATCTATAAAAACAAATATGTCTAAATCCCCTGAGATAAGCGCAAAAGCTAAAACCAAAGTGAGTAGAGGTAGGAACCAAGCTTCCGTCAAACTAGACAAAACATCATTACTAGCATGGAGACGAGTATTATTATTAAGATACTACACGAAACTTGCAGAATTAGATAACACAGACATTATTTGGAAAGATTTTGATAAAAATCTCCATATAATAAACACCACCGACGAGAAGAAACCAATAAACTGGCGTACCCCAGATGAGAATTTATTCAAATCAACTGTCTACCTAATTATAGACAAAAAGAATTACTGTTTAATTACACTTTTCTACACAACATTCACAGTACAAATTCAGGGTAAAGAAACTGAAACCTGGCTAAACAATGAATATGATTTAATAAATCAACTTGTAACAGAGATTTTATCAATCAAGTCCAAGGGAAATAATCCAAGCTCAGTTGACAAAACCATCTTAATGAATACAGATTTCTCCTACTTTTTCAAAGAGGAATTAGAGAATACAGAAAACTTAAATGATTCAGAAACTTATCTTAAATTAGTAAATAGCACACATAGTGACATTGACACGTTAGATCAAATAGCTATGAAAGATGCAGTCAATCCTGTAAACACAGCCATAGAAAACAATGATCAAGAGTCTCCATCTGCAGGAGAAGTGTTGCAGAATAATGATATTCGAAACCTTAAGTGCTCTCAAAAACTACTTGAATCTAAATATGTTGAAATTGACATTCGTTACAGCAAAATGCAAGAATCAATTGAGTCTTTAATTGAGAAATTCTCAGATATTGACCACATGAAAATGCAGATATTAAAACTGAACAATAAAATAGAAAAAATAGAAAATGATATGACAAAATTGTCTCGTAACAACACGTCTTTTTCGGTTGATGAAATTAAGCAGTTAGTATCTGAAGTTAAAACTGATCTGAATCAGACAAAAGAGAACCTAAAGAAATTGGAAAATTCAAACATCTCAACTGATACTAATAAACAAGATATCAATAATAACTATGCGACAAAAACGGAACTTAGAAATCTGGAAAAGGAATTGATACAATCACAGTCTACCATGAAATTAAATATTGCTTGCCCTGATGAAAATGACAAGATTCAATCTCACAACTATAACACAGATTTATGGATTATAGGTTCATCTATAATAAAATACTTGAAAGCAAAACTGATGTACCGCCAAAAACGTGTGAAATTAACTACTTTAAATGACAAAACAATCTATGGTGCAAATAAGTTTATAAAAGAAAAATCAATACCGGTTCACAACATCTTATTTCAAGTTGGGTCTAACGATCTTGAGACCAAAGCCCCTGATGACGTAATAGAAGACATGCGACTTCTCATCAGTGATGTGAAAATCTTATACTCTGATTCTAATATTATAGTAAGTGAATAGGAGAGTCCGCCGTTACGTCATGAAATCACGTGATTTTACAATTGGTTGGCAAGAAAGCGGATGTTTACATTAGAGACCAAACTGACAGATGTCATAATGTATTTACGCTAATTCAAGATCGTTGTGTCGTGTTGCGTGGTTAATTGTACAAGTAGATTTGATAAAGAGAATCCAAACAGTTTTTTCCGAGTTCCAAAAAAACCTGACAGTCGAAGAAAACAGTGGATATCTGCCATCAAGCGACGAGACCCTAACGGGAAGGCTTGGGAACCGTCTGACCACGATCGAGTGTGCCATCGTCATTTCATATCAGGTATGTTTTCGTTATATTGATGAGATCGATTTTACAATTTTGCAAGATTTTGTATATTCACAATGCCACTTTCTTACGCTAATTCGTTATATCAAACTTTTCTTCTGCTAATTGTGCAAAACACGTTTTCAAGCAGAAAGACAGATTAAGTGTTTTCTCTTTTCCTGAAATTATGTATAACCGAAATATATGTTTCAGGGAAGAAAAGCAATGACAAAGGTAATCCTGATTACATACCTTCTATCAACATGGGATACAGTGAAAGCTGTGATGCTACTTTGCGTGTTGCCAGACATGACAGACTGCAGAGGAGAGAAGAAGAAAAGGAGAAGGCTGTAGCAGCAAATGTACTACTAGACCTGTCTGTAAATGTGCCACCTCCTGAGAAAGGTATTCTTTGTCCTTTTACACATTTGTTTGTTATTGTTTTTGCCCGGTTTCATGCAACTTCAGCAATATCATGCATCCCATTTTTATTTGGAAAAAAACTCATTCAGCAGGAATCTTATTGGATGACATATTTCATGTTCTTGAATACATGTATATTATAAAAGACAAATTTGTTATTCACTCAGAAACAAAATATTTAACATATACATGCATGCATTTCAGATGTATGATTTTATAAAGAATTACCTGCAAGAGCTAGCTAATAATGATGTTTTGTATTTTGGTTTGAAACATATTACTAAAGATGTTTATGTTATTTCAGAGAATGCAGGCTTGCATGACCAATGCATCACAACAATAGCTTCTCTAAGGATTGAGAATGCCAGTTTGTATAAATAATTAGCTAGACTACAAACAGAATGCACAACTAAAAGAAGAAGTCAGCAAATCCCTCTGTGGAGAACAGGCTATAATCAATGACCGTAAAACACTTTTCTATACTGGTGTTCCAACAAAGGCACTATTTATGTGGTTATTAACCTTCTGTTCGGCCATACTGCCAAGCTGTAAAGTTATGACTCCATCAAACGTGTTGTTATGTATATTGATGAAACTAAGATTAAATCTTCAAATTCAGGACATTGCTTATCGCTTTGGTGTGTCTAGAACAACAATTTCAGACATCTTTAATCAGGGTATACCAAAGTTAGCAGAAAAACTAAGGTTTCTTGTTCAATGGCCAGATAAGGACAACCTTATTAAGAATATGCCACTTATTTTTAAGCAGTATTATCGAAGGTGTGTCAGTATAATTGATTGCTTTGAAGTGTTTATACAGAGACCTAATCACTTAACAGCCAGAGCTCAAACATGGTCCAACTATAAGCACCACAACACTATCAAGATTTTAGTGTCAATCACACCTACAGGTGCAATATCATTTGTGTCAAAAGCTTTTGGTGGAAGAACCTCTGATAAAGTTATAACCCTGCGAAGTGGTTACCTGGAAATGTTGCAACATGGTGATCAGGTGTTAGCTGATAGAGGATTTTTGATTGCAGAGGAGCTTGCTTCTCGTCATGCATCGCTTGTTATACCTGCATTCACAAAGGGAAAGTCTCAACTCAGTGCACGTGAAATTGAGCAAACCAGGAAAATAGCTCATGTTCGTATCCATGTTGAACGAGCCATTGAACAGTTGAAGAACTTTCAAATTCTTAGCAGTCAGTTGAGCATGTACTTGGACTGATTCTGACAGTATTGTGACTTTGTGTTCTGCTATATGCAATTTACACCCTAAACTTGTCTCATAAAAAGGCATTATTTAAATACAAAGACTTTATGAAATATTTTGTTTTACTTTATTGTAACATACACTATAATATAAAACGAATGTTCGATTGACATTTTAAATTTGTGTACACTATGTTGAATATACAAATAAAACAAAATATTTATCAAACATTAGTTTGTATGAATTCGTAAATTATGTCAAGCATCTACTTTTCACAGTTTAGACAATACCATTTTCCTTTGGGCTTGCGTCTAATGTTAACACACTTGTAATGAAACCACTGGTATGGACATTCATTATTGTTACATTTTATCATGCGCCCATATTCAGGCTGTGCACATAGGCACCATGTCTTGCTATTACTGTTGTTGTTTTCATTGTTGTTGCCATCAAGTACTATACTGGTGACTGGCTGGTTTTCCTGATCCCGGGTAATCAGTTCTTTTATGACATAGTTCTTTACAAACTGGTTGCAGATGGTTATCATGGATTGACAGAAGTCATTGTCTATTGGAATTCGCACAATAACCAAACTGGGTGCAGGTTCGCATTTTGTGTACACAACAAAGTCACAGAACTGAACTTTTAAAATAAACATCTGGAACTGAACCTGTGTAAAATATTTATGAGTCCTTTTTAAATGCAAGTTCTTGTCTAGATAAAAACTAGGGTCGGTGGCTGCTGCTCGTTTTTATCGGGATAGACAACAGTCATTGCATTTTGAAGAAAAACGTTTTAGATACAACAAATTACTAGCAGAAGTTTGTGAGGAAGAAAATTTATATTTAGTCACTCAAGCAAATCTCCATCTACAAGACTTTTATGATGGCATCCATTTAGATGACTCAGGAATCAGAAGTTTAGTTAGATGCTATAAAAAGGTCACAAATTCCCTTCTTGGCGTGGAAGTAGACAAGTCCTCACTACATAACAACCATAATAGTGAAAAACAACAAAATCCATCATCGAACATTAAACCATCCAAAGACTACAATTTCTCATACAAAAATTTCTCCTTTCATGACCACAATCAGAATCCAAGAAATTTTGTTTTTAATCATAGACACAGTGCTGGTAACTATTACCACAATCGTGAAAGCTACCCGAGACGAAATAACTTTGATCAAAGCTACCCGAGACGAAATGACTTTGATCAAAGCTATCTGAGACGAAATAACTTTGATCAAAGCAATCTGAGACGAAATTACTTTGATCAAAGCAGTGAAGCAAGATCAAATAATAATTATAACCGATATCAGGACACTTATGATGGAAACTACCGAAGTAATTACCCCACATATCAGCAGAATGCACTTGATAATCGACCTCTGGTCGAAATGCTTTTACAACAATTAAGATGCTTATATGTGGGTACCACTTTAACACAAATACTAATGTTTGTTTGGGTACTAGTGTACTGTAAATTACTGTTTATTTTCATATATTGTGTGTTTAAGAAAATTAGTTTTCTGTTCATTTTACCATATTTCCATATACAGGTATATTGTATTCCAATGAAAATAGTATGTGCAAAATTACTGTATACTATCAAATTACAAGTTGTTTTTTTTTGTTTTTTTTTTTTTGGGGGGGGGGGGGGGGTTCAAATAATAAACAGGTTTTGTTTGTATTGTGCTAATATGCAAATTAGCATTGTGCAAATTGATGTAATTTTATGTATTAACAAGTGTAAGTGTTAAATATACTAGTACACAACTGACAAGAAAGATTTTAAACTTCTTTAACTTTTATTATAATCATCTTTTGTTACAAAAGAATTTTAACTTTCATTAAATTAAATTATACTTCATAATTCTTCTGAGCTGCTTTGAATTTTGTGACATAATATTGGAAGTAGAACAGAGTTATCTTCCTTTAACCAATTAGTTAAAATATATAGACAAAAGTGTTCATTTTTGTAAATTGGATATATAGATAGTTAAGTACTTACTCAAACAATTTTTTGTATATTTACTATGCTACTCAATGATGTCCTTATCACAAATTGTATTCTCAAATTATATTTAAACTCATGGGTTTAATGTCGTTATGTATAATCTTATGATATGCAGAAAAATATTAGTATATCAGCATGGAATGTCTGAGGCCTTGCAGACAAAATAAATGATGAATTCTTTACCAGTAAAATTAAAAGTGACATAAATGTTCTGCTAGAAACTTGGAAAGGTGATGACAAAAAGAATCAGATTCCCAGTTTTATTTCATTCTCAAAAATCAGAAAGAAGGCAAAAAAAGCTAGACGTCACAGTGGTGGTATAATAGTTTACATTAAAAAAGAAATATCTAAAGGTGTAATTTATGAAAAAGATGGTTCAAAATATAACAATAGGGTTTGGTTAAGACTTGATAAGCACTACTTTGGTCTGGACTTTGACATTTTTCTATGTGCAGTTTATATACCCCCTTTAAATTCTACACATTTTGATAATGATTATGACACACTACAATTAGAAATAAGTAAATTTGCCAACAGAGGCAAAATTGCCCTCATTGGTGATTTTAACTCTCTGATTGCCTCAAACCATGATTTTATCGTAAATGATTCTGCAGAACTTCAAGATCAAGATTTTCATAATATACTTCCAGATGATTATATAGAAGATACTTTTTAAGTAGAACAAATGAAGACACAATTTTGAATGCTCAAGGTAGAAACCTACTAGATCTTTGTATGTCTGCAAGGCTCCGGATATTAAATGGAAGATTTATAGGAGATTCTCATGGTTATTTCACATGTGTTTCACCAAACGGTTATAGTTCAGTCGATTATGGCATTATTTGTGAGAGTCTCCTGTCCTCAGTAATATATTTTAAAACTGCCAATTTTTCATATATTTCTGATCATGTCCAAATAGAATTTGCTCTGAAATGTGATATCATGATAAAAAATTCTGTCATCCAGAAACAAGATGTTTTTTCTGAAGTATTTTCTTACAAGTGGAATGAGAAATCTTTTGAACTGTTAGTAGAACGCCTTAACTCTGAAAATTTGAAAAATGAAATAATTAAATATGAACTAAATACTTTCACTGAAAACCAAACAGGTATAGATCAGGCTTGTATGGAGCTCACATCTATTCTATACAAAATAACAGAAAAGTGTTGTAAAAGAATTAAGTACAACAAAAAATATAAACACAGAAATAAACCCCAATGGTCTGACAATACAGTTAGAGATTACAAACAAACGATTAACTCTTTAGGAAATAAACTAAGAAATAATCCATTTAATTCCGAACTTAAGACAAAATTCTATGATCATTTTAAAACATTCAAGAAATTAGTTAAGAAAAAGAAACAAGAATTTAAGAAACGGTTTTTTAATAAAATAGAAGAAGCTTGTAAAAATAAATCCCAAGATATATGGAAGATACTTAAATCTCTTAACCCTAAAAAGTCCACAGAAGATAATGAGCAAGGGGAACTTATTGCTAATTACAACAATACTATTCAACATTTCCAACAACAAGGTTCTTGTCAGCATAAGGATATAACTTTTATTAATCAAGTTGAAAATGAATTGAAAACAATTGAAACAGATCTCTCCTTTAAATCTGTTACTGATCAATCCATAACCTGTTTAGATATTAAAGAAGTTCTATATAAGTTAAAAAAAGGTAAATCATCATGTCCTGATAAAATTCTGTATGAAGTTATAAAAAATTGTAGCTCCATCACACTGAAGTTATATGCTAAACTTTTTAATTTAATACTTAAATCTGGTTACTATCCATGTTCTTGGAACAAATCTTTTACTATTTTAATTCATAAATCAGGAGATAGGAACATTCCTTCCAACTATAGAGGTATCTCTTTAATTAACTGTCTTTCCAAGGTATTTAGCAGTGTTTTAAATAATAGACTTTCAAACTTTATGAAAGATAAACTATCAAATTCTCAATTTGGATTCAGAGCAAACCACAGAACTAGTGACAGTTTGTTTATTTTAAAAACCCTCATAAGTAAATATATCCATAAACATAACCAAAAGTTATATGCTTGCTTTGTAGATCTAAAAGGGGCTTTCGACTCGGTATGGAGAGATGGACTCCTGTATAAAATGGCTAAATTAGGAGTAGGTAGACTCTTCTATAAAGTAATTAAAAATCAATTTTCAAACACAGAATCTTCATTAAAATTTGGAGACTTGTCTACTCATTTCTTTGAATTACAAAGAGGGGTTCGACAAGGTGACACTATAAGTCCTCTGTTGTTCAATATTTACATAAATGATCTAAATGAAGCTTTATCGGAAGACATATGTGACCCTCTAAAAATAGTAGAGACAAAAATAAGTAGTTTATTTTTTGCGGACGACATTATTTTGTTGTCAGAATCCCAAGAAGGACTCCAAAATAATTTAAATATATTATCAAACTATGGTGATAAATGGCAGTTAACAGTTAACACCAACAAAACTAAATCTATTATATTCCAAAAAAGAAAACTCAAATTAGAACAGCCTTTCCTCAAATTCAAAAACAAATTGATTGACAATATTGCAGAGTACAAGTTTCTTGGCTCCATCATCAGCTGCAATGGAAATTTAACTTCCAGTATCGTTGACTTAGCAAAAAAAGCAAAAAAGGCGCTATTTTCACTGCTTTCAAGATTTTCTTCAATTGGAAATGTCCCAGTTCAAGTTGCCCTGAACATGTTTGATGCACTAATAAGGCCAATTTTATCATACAATGTTGAGATTTGCATGATGGATCAATATATTTCATTCTTTGATGCAAAGAAACGTAGTAGAAATAACAATGTTGTCATTGATCCATTTAACTTCATAAATAAAACTCCTTTTGAAAAAATACATTTGTCATTCTGCAAATATATACTTGGGGTAAAAAAGACTGCTTCAAACTTAGCTTCCCGTTTAGAGCTTGCTAGGGTCCCTATAGAAAAATACATAAAAACTCAATCTATATTGTATTTTGCTAGGCTAAGTACATGTGAAATTAACCCTTTGATAAAAGAAAGTTTTGAACTAAATTAATTTTGTAGATTCTGAGAATATATACTCTTGGGTAACTTATATAAAAGATGTAATTGACGACATAGATCTTAACTCGGATAGACTTAACTTGGACACAACTTATAAAAAATTAAAAGTAATAAAACCATATATTAAAGATAAATTGTTTAAGTTTTATATGAACATGTATGCTGACAAAGTTTCAAATTTAAAAGATCAAAATAAAATCTTTCAATATAAATTTTTGAAAAACAACTTAGGAAAAGAATTTTATTTGTCCGATTCTAACTATGAAAATCGCAAATTCATCTCAAAATTTCGAATAGCCGACCACAGTCTTGAAATAGAACGTGGAAGATATAGAAAAGTCCCTCGTGAACAACGTCTTTGCTCCTTATGTAATCTAAATGAAGTGGACGATGAGGTTCACTTCTTTTTAAAATGTGATCACAATAAACTGTTTCGGTCTAAACTCTTATATGACTTCAATATATCTAATGTTAATCCATATCTCGATTCGCTTAAAACAATTTTAAACCCGGAAAATTTTCGACAAATTCAGAGTCTTGGCTCTTTCATTAAACAGTCTCTGGAACTGAGGACAGGGGTCTCGTAGACTTGTATATTTTGTCGATTTTTCTTATTGCAATTTAGTTGTTTGTTACTTCTGTTTAATGTCACTGATATAGTATTGATTTATATGACAATAAAGACATTATTATTTACTCGATTTTTGCACGAAATTCTTAGGAGAAGAGAACTTCTTGTGAAATTTGATAAATTTTCAATGTGAGGGAAACACACAAAATATTCACGCGCCATTGTTCTGAAACAGTGTAACGGGAAAAAAAAAGAAAAAACTATTTCTTTCGGTTGGAAATAATTTTTGATGGCGACTTTATACTTAAATTTATAACTGGTGCTTGTCAAGCGTGTTTCCTCTAATTTCTAGTTTTCATTATACATTTTTTGTCATTTTAGCAACTTTTCTCGTATCTACGTATTCATAACAAATTTCGTAAAATTTGTATATCTCTTAATGCCCAGTTTTCTCCGCAATATATCGTTCCATTACACTTTAATTTTTATTTTTGCACATTTATTCGTGTGGTTCCCTAAATATAATTAAGGATTAATTAATTAAAAATTAATAAATGCGAATTGTCAATGGATATTGCGATTCACTAGTACTTCAGTAGAATACATGGCACATACAACTAATTATTATTATTAGGATGTTGGATTTGATTTGAGAATCCCGGCGAAAAAAGGGAGAGATATTATTTGTTGTTACAATAGAAGATCACGGGCAGTTTTTTTTCTCTCGACGTGTTCATTTTGTTTTATGAAGTAACATAAACAACACTGTTGACTGAGATATACATGTAGGATATGTATGCTGGCTTCTCTGTTTCCGTTGTTGTTTTGGATCCGATTGCCGTTGCTCATGTTGATAGATGCCGATGAGCAACATAAAGATAATAGAGAGAGAGAGAGAGAGAGAGAGAGAGAGAGAGAGAGAAAGTTATAAAGCACAACTATGAACCAAACCACACACCAACACAGTGAAAGAGAAAGAGAGAGAGAAAGTTATAAAGCACAACTATGAACCAAACCACACACCAACACAGTGAAATAGAGAGAGAGAGAGAGAGAGAGAGAGAGAGAGAGAGAGAGAGAGAGAGAGATAAAGTTATAAAGCACAACTATGAACCAAAACCACACACCAACACAGTGAAATAGAGAGAGAGAGAGGGGGGGGGGTCGGGAGAGAGAGCGAGCAAGCGGGGGAGGGAGAGAGAGCGAGCTGGCGATGGAGGGAGGGAAGGAGGGAGGGAGAGAGAGCTAGCTGGCGAGGGAAGGAGGGAGGGAGAGAGAGAGCTAGCGGGCGAGGGAAGGAGGGAGGGAGAGAGAAAGAGAGAGACGCACACACCGCCCACACCTTCTTACCATACACAGAATAAAAATAATCTGAATTTTTACGACCCTTCAAGCAAATATAAATTTGTCCAATTACTGCACAAATATATGCGTTGCCACCATATAACTCATTCGTACATTTATATGTAAAACTATGCATGCTTTGTGCCAGTGATGTTACAATCAACGAAATGGGAATCTGTCTTATATTAATATTATTTTATACAAAAACAAATATCTTAGTCTATAATTTGAGGTCTAGAGAATTAGTTGTTTACAAGACTAGTGTTATATTTTGAGGTTTAGACAATTCGTCGTTTAAAATAATTCGGTTGGTAAAATTCTCAATAAAAATTGGTGCACTATGTCAGCCATTTTATTTCAGGTGTTGCTAGTAAAGACACTAGCTTAATTAAAGACATGCGTCTGTTAATGACGGTAAACCAGCAGCATACGAATAGTTTTCACGCACTAAGATCATGTCTTCAGAGAAAGAAATTAGAGTTACCTCCCCATTGCATACACGCATTCCTTCTATTTATTGTTTAAATTTAACGTTTTTTCTCAAAACCAAGAAACAGTTATTTAAAAGTGTGATTTTGTGTTATTTTATATTTGGTATTTAACTTTAAAACAAAAAAATAATAAAAACATTTCACTCTTCATAAAAAAAAATTGTTTGATTAAATGAAATGTCGACATTTATAATTCACCTCCCCTTCCCCCTTTATCATAAAGAATAAACTGAAAGAAAAGAAAGATATAACCGCTGGGAATCTATAAGAATTGAATAAAACAATCTAACTTTTTTACTGCAAAGCAATATTCGCATTGAAGTTTATATGTAATCTTTAAGCCCCACCCCCCTTTTTTCACAATGAAAGCAAAATAGTGTCAAACCTTTCAAAACAAACTAACATTAACAAAAAGCCCAATAAAATAAGATAAATAAACCAACAGAAATACGGGTATTGAATAGAAGGACATCAAGTTAACTTTCAAATTTCTGATTTGTGAATTGGCGGCACAGCAACATAGATTCTTTTTGAGAAATGTGGGTAGCCCTTAAAAGGGCTTTTGGTGGCTGGTAACAGCCGCTGCTAGAACGACATCAAGTTGAACTTTACTTCTTCTTTGGTGTCTTCTTTGCTTTGGGTTTTGCTGCCTTCTTTTTAGGAGACTTTGCTGCCTTCTTGGGTTTAGCGGCTTTCTTCGTTGCAGGTTTCTTTGCCTTTGGCTTTTTAGTTTTTGGTTTAGCTGCTTTCTTTTCACCTGCAGCTTTTTTAGCGGAGGGCTTCTTTGCCTTCTTGGGTTTAGCGGCTTTTGGTTTTGCTGCCTTCTTTGGCTTTGCGGCCTTCTTGGCTGGTTTTACTTCACCAATTCTGAATGATCCTGAAGCGCCGGTACCCTTAGACTGTTTCAGGCTCTTGTTCTTTACTCCGGCCTTCAAGGCTAACTTCAAGTGAGCATTTACTGGCTTGGCATCCTTGCCAACATTAAAGTTGGCCATGATATACTTTAAAATAGCCTGTCTGGAACTACCTCCCCTCTCTTTCAGTGCTCCAATAGCTTTACCAACCATTTCAGAGTATTTTGGATGGGCCGATGGTTTTTTCGGCTTGGCTGCTGCCTTCTTCTTTGGTGATTTTGCTGGTGTTGGTGCTGGTGGTGCTGCTGCGTCTGCCATTTTGCGATTTCAATTTAATCCTTGGGATAAATTTCACTTCAACAACGTTTTGAATATATAACGCCATGACGAGGCCATCGTATGTTTATGTTTGACGAACGCGGACCTCGACGAAGACATCCATAAAAATAAATTGTAAAATCCATTACACGATCTCGGTAAAATGATTATGTGCTTCTTCCACGATTTTTATCATAATTTTCCTAACATTTTAACGAAAAACGCCAACAAACAGCATGTCAAACGTTTCATTAGTCATTCGCCTCTACGAAAAAGTATTTACATTGTGGTGCGATACACCCAGTAAAAATATATCGACAGCTAACTTGGAACCAACTAATTTACATTTGCAGGTTTTATGTCAGAAAAAAATTCATATTTTCTAATTGACAATTAGTTTCTTCTTCGCATTAACGCCGAGTTGGAGCAAAATCATCTCTTTACTCGATTTTTGCACGAAATTCTTAGGAGAAGAGAACTTCTTGTGAAATTTGATAAATTTTCAATGTGAGGGAAACACACAAAATATTCACGCGCCATTGTTCTGAAACAGTGTAACGGGAAAAAAAAGAAAAAACTATTTCTTTCGGTTGGAAATAATTTTTGATGGCGACTTTATACTTAAATTTATAACTGGTGCTTGTCAAGCGTGTTTCCTCTAATTTCTAGTTTTCATTATACATTTTTTGTCATTTTAGCAACTTTTCTCGTATCTACGTATTCATAACAAATTTCGTAAAATTTGTATATCTCTTAATGCCCAGTTTTCTCCGCAATATATCGTTCCATTACACTTTAATTTTTATTTTTGCACATTTATTCTTGTGGTTCCCTAAATATAATTAAGGATTAATTAGTTAAAAATTAATAAATGCGAATTGTCAATGGATATTGCGATTCACTAGTACTTCAGTAGAATACATGGCACATACAACTAATTATTATTATTAGGATGTTGGATTTGATTTGAGAATCCCGGCGAAAAAAGGGAGAGATATTATTTGTTGTTACAATAGAAGATCACGGGCAGTTTTTTTCTCTCGACGTGTTCATTTTGTTTTATGAAGTAACATAAACAACACTGTTGACTGAGATATACATGTAGGATATGTATGCTGGCTTCTCTGTTTCCGTTGTTGTTTTGGATCCGATTGCCGTTGCTCATGTTGATAGATGCCGATGAGCAACATAAAGATAAGAGAGAGAGAGAGAGAGAGAGAGAGAGAGAGAGAGAGAGAGAGAGAGAGAGAGAGAGAGAGAGAGAGAAAGTTATAAAGCACAACTATGAACCAAACCACACACCAACACAGTGAAATAGAGAGAGAGAGAGAGAGAGTTATAAAGCACAACTATGAACCAAACCACACACCAACACAGTGAAATAGAGAGAGAGAGAGAGAGAGAGAGAGAGAGAGACAGGGGGGTAGGGAGAGAGAGGGAGGGAAAGAGAGCGAGCAAGCGGGGGAGGGAGATAGAGCGAGCTGGCGATGGAGGGAGGGAAGGAGGGAGGGAGAGAGAGCTAGCTGGCGAGGGAAGGAGGGAGGGAGAGAGAGAGCTAGCGGGCGAGGGAAGGAGGGAGGGAGAGAGAAAGAGAGAGACGCACACACCGCCCACACCTTCTTACCATACACAGAATAAAAATAATCTGAATTTTTACGACCCTTCAAGCAAATATAAATTTGTCCAATTACTGCACAAATATATGCGTTGCCACCATATAACTCATTCGTACATTTATATGTAAAACTATGCATGCTTTGTGCCAGTGATGTTACAATCAACGAAATGGGAATCTGTCTTATATTAATATTATTTTATACAAAAACAAATATCTTAGTCTATAATTTGAGGTCTAGAGAATTAGTTGTTTACAAGACTAGTGTTATATTTTGAGGTTTAGACAATTCGTCGTTTAAAATAATTCGGTTGGTAAAATTCTCAATAAAAATTGGTGCACTATGTCAGCCATTTTATTTCAGGTGTTGCTAGTAAAGACACTAGCTTAATTAAAGACATGCGTCTGTTAATGACGGTAAACCAGCAGCATACGAATAGTTTTCACGCACTAAGATCATGTCTTCAGAGAAAGAAATTAGAGTTACCTCCCCATTGCATACACGCATTCCTTCTATTTATTGTTTAAATTTAACGTTTTTTCTCAAAACCAAGAAACAGTTATTTAAAAGTGTGATTTTGTGTTATTTTATATTTGGTATTTAACTTTAAAACAAAAAAATAATAAAAACATTTCACTCTTCATAAAAAAAAATTGTTTGATTAAATGAAATGTCGACATTTATAATTCACCTCCCCTTCCCCCTTTATCATAAAGAATAAACTGAAAGAAAAGAAAGATATAACCGCTGGGAATCTATAAGAATTGAATAAAACAATCTAACTTTTTTACTGCAAAGCAATATTCGCATTGAAGTTTATATGTAATCTTTAAGCCCCACCCCCCTTTTTTCACAATGAAAGCAAAATAGTGTCAAACCTTTCAAAACAAACTAACATTAACAAAAAGCCCAATAAAATAAGATAAATAAACCAACAGAAATACGGGTATTGAATAGAAGGACATCAAGTTAACTTTCAAATTTCTGATTTGTGAATTGGCGGCACAGCAACATAGATTCTTTTTGAGAAATGTGGGTAGCCCTTAAAAGGGCTTTTGGTGGCTGGTAACAGCCGCTGCTAGAACGACATCAAGTTGAACTTTACTTCTTCTTTGGTGTCTTCTTTGCTTTGGGTTTTGCTGCCTTCTTTTTAGGAGACTTTGCTGCCTTCTTGGGTTTAGCGGCTTTCTTCGTTGCAGGTTTCTTTGCCTTTGGCTTTTTAGTTTTTGGTTTAGCTGCTTTCTTTTCACCTGCAGCTTTTTTAGCGGAGGGCTTCTTTGCCTTCTTGGGTTTAGCGGCTTTTGGTTTTGCTGCCTTCTTTGGCTTTGCGGCCTTCTTGGCTGGTTTTACTTCACCAATTCTGAATGATCCTGAAGCGCCGGTACCCTTAGACTGTTTCAGGCTCTTGTTCTTTACTCCGGCCTTCAAGGCTAACTTCAAGTGAGCATTTACTGGCTTGGCATCCTTGCCAACATTAAAGTTGGCCATGATATACTTTAAAATAGCCTGTCTGGAACTACCTCCCCTCTCTTTCAGTGCTCCAATAGCTTTACCAACCATTTCAGAGTATTTTGGATGGGCCGATGGTTTTTTCGGCTTGGCTGCTGCCTTCTTCTTTGGTGATTTTGCTGGTGTTGGTGCTGGTGGTGCTGCTGCGTCTGCCATTTTGCGATTTCAATTTAATCCTTGGGATAAATTTCACTTCAACAACGTTTTGAATATATAACGCCATGACGAGGCCATCGTATGTTTATGTTTGACGAACGCGGACCTCGACGAAGACATCCATAAAAATAAATTGTAAAATCCATTACACGATCTCGGTAAAATGATTATGTGCTTCTTCCACGATTTTTATCATAATTTTCCTAACATTTTAACGAAAAACGCCAACAAACAGCATGTCAAACGTTTCATTAGTCATTCGCCTCTACGAAAAAGTATTTACATTGTGGTGCGATACACCCAGTAAAAATATATCGACAGCTAACTTGGAACCAACTAATTTACATTTGCAGGTTTTATGTCAGAAAAAAATTCATATTTTCTAATTGACAATTAGTTTCTTCTTCGCATTAACGCCGAGTTGGAGCAAAATCATCTCTTTACTCGATTTTTGCACGAAATTCTTAGGAGAAGAGAACTTCTTGTGAAATTTGATAAATTTTCAATGTGAGGGAAACACACAAAATATTCACGCGCCATTGTTCTGAAACAGTGTAACGGGAAAAAAAAGAAAAAACTATTTCTTTCGGTTGGAAATAATTTTTGATGGCGACTTTATACTTAAATTTATAACTGGTGCTTGTCAAGCGTGTTTCCTCTAATTTCTAGTTTTCATTATACATTTTTTGTCATTTTAGCAACTTTTCTCGTATCTACGTATTCATAACAAATTTCGTAAAATTTGTATATCTCTTAATGCCCAGTTTTCTCCGCAATATATCGTTCCATTACACTTTAATTTTTATTTTTGCACATTTATTCTTGTGGTTCCCTAAATATAATTAAGGATTAATTAGTTAAAAATTAATAAATGCGAATTGTCAATGGATATTGCGATTCACTAGTACTTCAGTAGAATACATGGCACATACAACTAATTATTATTATTAGGATGTTGGATTTGATTTGAGAATCCCGGCGAAAAAAGGGAGAGATATTATTTGTTGTTACAATAGAAGATCACGGGCAGTTTTTTTCTCTCGACGTGTTCATTTTGTTTTATGAAGTAACATAAACAACACTGTTGACTGAGATATACATGTAGGATATGTATGCTGGCTTCTCTGTTTCCGTTGTTGTTTTGGATCCGATTGCCGTTGCTCATGTTGATAGATGCCGATGAGCAACATAAAGATAAGAGAGAGAGAGAGAGAGAGAGAGAGAGAGAGAGAGAGAGAGAGAGAGAGAGAGAGAGAGAGAGAGAGAGAGAGAGAGAGAGAGAGAGAGAGAGAGAGAAAGTTATAAAGCACAACTATGAACCAAACCACACACCAACACAGTGAAATAGAGAGAGAGAGAGAGAGAGTTATAAAGCACAACTATGAACCAAACCACACACCAACACAGTGAAATAGAGAGAGAGAGAGAGAGAGAGAGAGAGAGAGACAGGGGGGTAGGGAGAGAGAGGGAGGGAGAGAGAGCGAGCAAGCGGGGGAGGGAGATAGAGCGAGCTGGCGATGGAGGGAGGGAAGGAGGGAGGGAGAGAGAGCTAGCTGGCGAGGGAAGGAGGGAGGGAGAGAGAGAGCTAGCGGGCGAGGGAAGGAGGGAGGGAGAGAGAAAGAGAGAGACGCACACACCGCCCACACCTTCTTACCATACACAGAATAAAAATAATCTGAATTTTTACGACCCTTCAAGCAAATATAAATTTGTCCAATTACTGCACAAATATATGCGTTGCCACCATATAACTCATTCGTACATTTATATGTAAAACTATGCATGCTTTGTGCCAGTGATGTTACAATCAACGAAATGGGAATCTGTCTTATATTAATATTATTTTATACAAAAACAAATATCTTAGTCTATAATTTGAGGTCTAGAGAATTAGTTGTTTACAAGACTAGTGTTATATTTTGAGGTTTAGACAATTCGTCGTTTAAAATAATTCGGTTGGTAAAATTCTCAATAAAAATTGGTGCACTATGTCAGCCATTTTATTTCAGGTGTTGCTAGTAAAGACACTAGCTTAATTAAAGACATGCGTCTGTTAATGACGGTAAACCAGCAGCATACGAATAGTTTTCACGCACTAAGATCATGTCTTCAGAGAAAGAAATTAGAGTTACCTCCCCATTGCATACTCGCATTCCTTCTATTTATTGTTTAAATTTAACGTTTTTTCTCAAAACCAAGAAACAGTTATTTAAAAGTGTGATTTTGTGTTATTTTATATTTGGTATTTAACTTTAAAACAAAAAAATAATAAAAACATTTCACTCTTCATAAAAAAAAATTGTTTGATTAAATGAAATGTCGACATTTATAATTCACCTCCCCTTCCCCCTTTATCATAAAGAATAAACTGAAAGAAAAGAAAGATATAACCGCTGGGAATCTATAAGAATTGAATAAAACAATCTAACTTTTTTACTGCAAAGCAATATTCGCATTGAAGTTTATATGTAATCTTTAAGCCCCACCCCCCTTTTTTCACAATGAAAGCAAAATAGTGTCAAACCTTTCAAAACAAACTAACATTAACAAAAAGCCCAATAAAATAAGATAAATAAACCAACAGAAATACGGGTATTGAATAGAAGGACATCAAGTTAACTTTCAAATTTCTGATTTGTGAATTGGCGGCACAGCAACATAGATTCTTTTTGAGAAATGTGGGTAGCCCTTAAAAGGGCTTTTGGTGGCTGGTAACAGCCGCTGCTAGAACGACATCAAGTTGAACTTTTCTTCTTCTTTGGTGTCTTCTTTGCTTTGGGTTTTGCTGCCTTCTTTTTAGGAGACTTTGCTGCCTTCTTGGGTTTAGCGGCTTTCTTCGTTGCAGGTTTCTTTGCCTTTGGCTTTTTAGTTTTTGGTTTAGCTGCTTTCTTTTCACCTGCAGCTTTTTTAGCGGAGGGCTTCTTTGCCTTCTTGGGTTTAGCGGCTTTTGGTTTTGCTGCCTTCTTTGGCTTTGCGGCCTTCTTGGCTGGTTTTACTTCACCAATTCTGAATGATCCTGAAGCGCCGGTACCCTTAGACTGTTTCAGGCTCTTGTTCTTTACTCCGGCCTTCAAGGCTAACTTCAAGTGAGCATTTACTGGCTTGGCATCCTTGCCAACATTAAAGTTGGCCATGATATACTTTAAAATAGCCTGTCTGGAACTACCTCCCCTCTCTTTCAGTGCTCCAATAGCTTTACCAACCATTTCAGAGTATTTTGGATGGGCCGATGGTTTTTTCGGCTTGGCTGCTGCCTTCTTCTTTGGTGATTTTGCTGGTGTTGGTGCTGGTGGTGCTGCTGCGTCTGCCATTTTGCGATTTCAATTTAATCCTTGGGATAAATTTCACTTCAACAACGTTTTGAATATAACGCCATGACGAGGCCATCGTATGTTTATGTTTGACGAACGCGGACCTCGACGAAGACACCCATAAAAATAAATTGTAAAATCCATTACACGATCTCGGTAAAATGATTATGTGCTTCTTCCACGATTTTTATCATAATTTTCCTAACAATTCAACGACAAACGCCAACAAACAGCATGTCAAACGTTTCATTAGTCATTCGCCTCTACGAAAAAGTATTTACATTGTGGTGCGATACACCCAGTAAAAATATATCGACAGCTAACTTGGAACCAACTAATTTACATTTGCAGGTTTTATGTCAGAAAAAAATTCATATTTTCTAATTGACAATTAGTTTCTTCTTCGCATTAACGCCGAGTTGGAGCAAAATCATCTCTTTACTCGATTTTTGCACGAAATTCTTAGGAGAAGAGAACTTCTTGTGAAATTTGATAAATTTTCAATGTGAGGGAAACACACAAAATATTCACGCGCCATTGTTCTGAAACAGTGTAACGGGAAAAAAAAGAAAAAACTATTTCTTTCGGTTGGAAATAATTTTTGATGGCGACTTTATACTTAAATTTATAACTGGTGCTTGTCAAGCGTGTTTCCTCTAATTTCTAGTTTTCATTATACATTTTTTGTCATTTTAGCAACTTTTCTCGTATCTACGTATTCATAACAAATTTCGTAAAATTTGTATATCTCTTAATGCCCAGTTTTCTCCGCAATATATCGTTCCATTACACTTTAATTTTTATTTTTGCACATTTATTCTTGTGGTTCCCTAAATATAATTAAGGATTAATTAGTTAAAAATTAATAAATGCGAATTGTCAATGGATATTGCGATTCACTAGTACTTCAGTAGAATACATGGCACATACAACTAATTATTATTATTAGGATGTTGGATTTGATTTGAGAATCCCGGCGAAAAAAGGGAGAGATATTATTTGTTGTTACAATAGAAGATCACGGGCAGTTTTTTTCTCTCGACGTGTTCATTTTGTTTTATGAAGTAACATAAACAACACTGTTGACTGAGATATACATGTAGGATATGTATGCTGGCTTCTCTGTTTCTGAGAGAGATAAAGTTATAAAGCACAACTATGAACCAAACCACACACCAACACAGTGAAATAGAGAAAGAGAGAGAGAGAGAGAGAGGGGTAGGGAGAGAGAGGGAGGGAGAGAGAGCGAGCAAGCGTGAGAGGGAGAGATAGCGAGCTGGCGATGGAGGGAGGGAAGGAGGGAGGGAGAGAGAGCTAGCTGGCGAGGGAAGGAGGGAGGGAGAGAGAGAGCTAGCGGGCGAGGGAAGGAGGGAGGGAGAGAGAAAGAGAGAGACGCACACACCGCCCACACCTTCTTACCATACACAGAATAAAAATAATCTGAATTTTTACGACCCTTCAAGCAAATATAAATTTGTCCAATTACTGCACAAATATATGCGTTGCCACCATATAACTCATTCGTACATTTATATGTAAAACTATGCATGCTTTGTGCCAGTGATGTTACAATCAACGAAATGGGAATCTGTCTTATATTAATATTATTTTATACAAAAACAAATATCTTAGTCTATAATTTGAGGTCTAGAGAATTAGTTGTTTACAAGACTAGTGTTATATTTTGAGGTTTAGACAATTCGTCGTTTAAAATAATTCGGTTGGTAAAATTCTCAATAAAAATTGGTGCACTATGTCAGCCATTTTATTTCAGGTGTTGCTAGTAAAGACACTAGCTTAATTAAAGACATGCGTCTGTTAATGACGGTAAACCAGCAGCATACGAATAGTTTTCACGCACTAAGATCATGTCTTCAGAGAAAGAAATTAGAGTTACCTCCCCATTGCATACACGCATTCCTTCTATTTATTGTTTAAATTTAACGTTTTTCTCAAAACCAAGAAACAGTTATTTAAAAGTGTGATTTTGTGTTATTTTATATATGGTATTTAACTTTAAAACAAAAAAATAATAAAAACATTTCACTCTTCCTAAAAAAAAATTGTTTGATTAAATGAAATGTCGACATTTATAATTCACCTCCCCTTCCCCCTTTATCATAAAGAATAAACTGAAAGAAAAGAAAGATATAACCGCTGGGAATCTATAAGAATTGAATAAAACAATCTAACTTTTTTACTGCAAAGCAATATTCGCATTGAAGTTTATATGTAATCTTTAAGCCCCACCCCCCTTTTTTCACAATGAAAGCAAAATAGTGTCAAACCTTTCAAAACAAACTAACATTAACAAAAAGCCCAATAAAATAAGATAAATAAACCAACAGAAATACGGGTATTGAATAGAAGGACATCAAGTTAACTTTCAAATTTCTGATTTGTGAATTGGCGGCACAGCAACATAGATTCTTTTTGAGAAATGTGGGTAGCCCTTAAAAGGGCTTTTGGTGGCTGGTAACAGCCGCTGCTAGAACGACATCAAGTTGAACTTTACTTCTTCTTTGGTGTCTTCTTTGCTTTGGGTTTTGCTGCCTTCATTTTAGGAGACTTTGCTGCCTTCTTGGGTTTAGCGGCTTTCTTCGTTGCAGGTTTCTTTGCCTTTGGCTTTTTAGTTTTTGGTTTAGCTGCTTTCTTTTCACCTGCAGCTTTTTTAGCGGAGGGCTTCTTTGCCTTCTTGGGTTTAGCGGCTTTTGGTTTTGCTGCCTTCTTTGGCTTTGCGGCCTTCTTGGCTGGTTTTACTTCACCAATTCTGAATGATCCTGAAGCGCCGGTACCCTTAGACTGTTTCAGGCTCTTGTTCTTTACTCCGGCCTTCAAGGCTAACTTCAAGTGAGCATTTACTGGCTTGGCATCCTTGCCAACATTAAAGTTGGCCATGATATACTTTAAAATAGCCTGTCTGGAACTACCTCCCCTCTCTTTCAGTGCTCCAATAGCTTTACCAACCATTTCAGAGTATTTTGGATGGGCCGATGGTTTTTTCGGCTTGGCTGCTGCCTTCTTCTTTGGTGATTTTGCTGGTGTTGGTGCTGGTGGTGCTGCTGCGTCTGCCATTTTGCGATTTCAATTTAATCCTTGGGATAAATTTCACTTCAACAACGTTTTGAATATAACGCCATGACGAGGCCATCGTATGTTTATGTTTGACGAACGCGGACCTCGACGAAGACACCCATAAAAAATAAATTGTAAAATCCATTACACGATCTCGGTAAAATGATTATGTGCTTCTTCCACGATTTTTATCATAATTTTCCTAACAATTTAACGAAAAACGCCAACAAACAGCATGTCAAACGTTTCATTAGTCATTCGCCTCTACGAAAAAGTATTTACATTGTGGTGCGATACACCCAGTAAAAATATATCGACAGCTAACTTGGAACCAACTAATTTACATTTGCAGGTTTTATGTCAGAAAAAAATTCATATTTTCTAATTGACAATTAGTTTCTTCTTCGCATTAACGCCGAGTTGGAGCAAAATCATCTCTTTACTCGATTTTTGCACGAAATTCTTAGGAGAAGAGAACTTCTTGTGAAATTTGATAAATTTTCAATGTGAGGGAAACACACAAAATATTCACGCGCCATTGTTCTGAAACAGTGTAACGGGAAAAAAAAGAAAAAACTATTTCTTTCGGTTGGAAATAATTTTTGATGGCGACTTTATACTTAAATTTATAACTGGTGCTTGTCAAGCGTGTTTCCTCTAATTTCTAGTTTTCATTATACATTTTTTGTCATTTTAGCAACTTTTCTCGTATCTACGTATTCATAACAAATTTCGTAAAATTTGTATATCTCTTAATGCCCAGTTTTCTCCGCAATATATCGTTCCATTACACTTTAATTTTTATTTTTGCACATTTATTCTTGTGGTTCCCTAAATATAATTAAGGATTAATTAGTTAAAAATTAATAAATGCGAATTGTCAATGGATATTGCGATTCACTAGTACTTCAGTAGAATACATGGCACATACAACTAATTATTATTATTATTAGGATGTTGGATTTGATTTGAGAATCCCGGCGAAAAAAGGGAGAGATATTATTTGTTGTTACAATAGAAGATCACGGGCAGTTTTTTTCTCTCGGCGTGTTCATTTTGTTTTATGAAGTAACATAAACAACACTGTTGACTGATATATACATGTAGGATATATATGTATGCTGGCTTCTCTGTTTCCGTTGTTGTTTTGGATCCGATTGCCGTTGCTCATGTTGATAGATGCCGATGAGCAACATAAAGATAAGAGAGAGAGAGAGAGAGAGAGAGAGAGAAAGAGTTATGAAGCACAACTATGAACCAAACCACACACCAACACAGTGAAATAGAGAGAGAGAGAGAGAGAGAGAGAGAGAGAGAGATAAAGTTATAAAGCACAACTATGAACCAAACCACACACCAACACAGTGAAATAGAGAGAGAGAGAGAGAGAGAGAGAGAGAGAGAGAGAGGGGTAGGGAGAGAGAGGGAGGGAGAGAGAGCGAGCAAGCGGGGGAGGGAGAGAGAGCGAGCTGGCGATGGAGGGAGGGAAGGAGGGAGGGAGAGAGAGCTAGCTGGCGAGGGAAGGAGGGAGGGAGAGAGAGAGCTAGCGGGCGAGGGAAGGAGGGAGGGAGAGAGAAAGAGAGAGACGCACACACCGCCCACACCTTCTTACCATACACAGAATAAAAATAATCTGAATTTTTACGACCCTTCAAGCAAATATAAATTTGTCCAATTACTGCACAAATATATGCGTTGCCACCATATAACTCATTCGTACATTTATATGTAAAACTATGCATGCTTTGTGCCAGTGATGTTACAATCAACGAAATGGGAATCTGTCTTATATTAATATTGTTTTATACAAAAACAAATATCTTAGTCTATAATTTGAGGTCTAGAGAATTAGTTGTTTACAAGACTAGTGTTATATTTTGAGGTTTAGACAATTCGTCGTTTAAAATAATTCGGTTGGTAAAATTCTCAATAAAAATTGGTGCACTATGTCAGCCATTTTATTTCAGGTGTTGCTAGTAAAGACACTAGCTTAATTAAAGACATGCGTCTGTTAATGACGGTAAACCAGCAGCATACGAATAGTTTTCACGCACTAAGATCATGTCTTCAGAGAAAGAAATTAGAGTTACCTCCCCATTGCATACACGCATTCCTTCTATTTATTGTTTAAATTTAACGTTTTTTCTCAAAACCAAGAAACAGTTATTTAAAAGTGTGATTTTGTGTTATTTTATATATGGTATTTAACTTTAAAACAAAAAAATAATAAAAACATTTCACTCTTCATAAAAAAAAATTGTTTGATTAAATGAAATGTCGACATTTATAATTCACCTCCCCTTCCCCCTTTATCATAAAGAATAAACTGAAAGAAAAGAAAGATATAACCGCTGAGAATCTATAAGAATTGAATAAAACAATCTAACTTTTTTACTGCAAAGCAATATTCGCATTGAAGTTTATATGTAATCTTTAAGCCCCACCCCCCTTTTTTCACAATGAAAGCAAAATAGTGTCAAACCTTTCAAAACAAACTAACATTAACAAAAAGCCCAATAAAATAAGATAAATAAACCAACAGAAATACGGGTATTGAATAGAAGGACATCAAGTTAACTTTCAAATTTCTGATTTGTGAATTGGCGGCACAGCAACATAGATTCTTTTTGAGAAATGTGGGTAGCCCTTAAAAGGGCTTTTGGTGGCTGGTAACAGCCGCTGCTAGAACGACATCAAGTTGAACTTTACTTCTTCTTTGGTGTCTTCTTTGCTTTGGGTTTTGCTGCCTTCTTTTTAGGAGACTTTGCTGCCTTCTTGGGTTTAGCGGCTTTCTTCGTTGCAGGTTTCTTTGCCTTTGGCTTTTTAGTTTTTGGTTTAGCTGCTTTCTTTTCACCTGCAGCTTTTTTAGCGGAGGGTTTCTTTGCCTTCTTGGGTTTAGCGGCTTTTGGTTTTGCTGCCTTCTTTGGCTTTGCGGCCTTCTTGGCTGGTTTTACTTCACCAATTCTGAATGATCCTGAAGCGCCGGTACCCTTAGACTGTTTCAGGCTCTTGTTCTTTACTCCGGCCTTCAAGGCTAACTTCAAGTGAGCATTTACTGGCTTGGCATCCTTGCCAACATTAAAGTTGGCCATGATATACTTATACAATAGTTGCTTATATAGAGGGCATTGTAATGATATCATGACTGCACAAGGGAGAGTGGTATTGCCTGAAACATCGATAATGCCCGAGCCAAAGGCGAGGGCATTATCAATGTTGAAGGCAATACCACTGTCCCGAGTGCTGTCAATTATCATGACAATGCCAGCTATATAAGCAACTATTGTATTTATTTCATTGAAGAATTAAGATACTATATAGCATACACTGTATTATTTTATTTGTAGCTGTATGATTTGGATGTTGGCCTGATGATATATAATCATTCGGCATTTTCACAATATACATAGTCAGTTTTCTAACCTGAATGACATTTATTTCTTTATTTATGTTGCAAATTTACATATATCTATTTATATATTTAAAAAACAGTTTATGTTGCTTGTTACTGGAGAGTGCATTACCACGACGTGATAACGCCCACGGGCGTTATCACGGCGTGATAATGCCCTCACGTCAAATTACTGCAGATTAATTAATACCAGCTGACCTTGTTTTATCCAATTAAAACAAACATAATTTTACTGATATGAAATAATTTAAAATAGCCTGTCTGGAACTACCTCCCCTCTCTTTCAGTGCTCCAATAGCTTTACCAACCATTTCAGAGTATTTTGGATGGGCCGATGGTTTTTTCGGCTTGGCTGCTGCCTTCTTCTTTGGTGATTTTGCTGGTGTTGGTGCTGGTGGTGCTGCTGCGTCTGCCATTTTGCGATTTCAATTTAATCCTTGGGATAAATTTCACTTCAACAACGTTTTGAATATAACGCCATGACGAGGCCATCGTATGTTTATGTTTGACGAACGCGGACCTCGACGAAGACACCCATAAAAATAAATTGTAAAATCCATTACACGATTTCGGTAAAATGATTATGTGCTTCTTCCACGATTTTTATCATAATTTTCCTAACAATTCAACGAAAAACGCCAACGAACAGCATGTCAAACGTTTCATTAGTCATTCGCCTCTACGAAAAAGTATTTACATTGTGGTGCGATACACCCAGTAAAAATATATCGACAGCTAACTTGGAACCAACTAATTTACATTTGCAGGTTTTATGTCAGAAAAAAATTCATATTTTCTAATTGACAATTAGTTTCTTCTTCGCATTAACGCCGAGTTGGAGCAAAATCATCTCTTTACTCGATTTTTGCACGAAATTCTTAGGAGAAGAGAACTTCTTGTGAAATTTGATAAATTTTCAATGTGAGGGAAACACACAAAATATTCACGCGCCATTGTTCTGAAACAGTGTAACGGGAAAAAAAAGAAAAAACTATTTCTTTCGGTTGGAAATAATTTTTGATGGCGACTTTATACTTAAATTTATAACTGGTGCTTGTCAAGCGTGTTTCCTCTAATTTCTAGTTTTCATTATACATTTTTTGTCATTTTAGCAACTTTTCTCGTATCTACGTATTCATAACAAATTTCGTAAAATTTGTATATCTCTTAATGCCCAGTTTTCTCCGCAATATATCGCTCCATTACACTTTAATTTTTATTTTTGCACATTTATTCTTGTGGTTCCCTAAATATAATTAAGGATTAATTAGTTAAAAATTAATAAATGCGAATTGTCAATGGATATTGCGATTCACTAGTACTTCAGTAGAATACATGGCACATACAACTAATTATTATTATTAGGATGTTGGATTTGATTTGAGAATCCCGGCGAAAAAAGGGAGAGATATTATTTGTTGTTACAATAGAAGATCACGGGCAGTTTTTTTCTCTCGACGTGTTCATTTTGTTTTATGAAGTAACATAAACAACACTGTTGACTGAGATATACATGTAGGATATGTATGCTGGCTTCTCTGTTTCCGTTGTTGTTTTGGATCCGATTGCCGTTGCTCATGTTGATAGATGCCGATGAGCAACATAAAGATAAGAGAGAGAGAGAGAGAGAGAGACAGAGAGAGAGAGAGAGAGAGAAAGTTATACAGCACAACTATGAACCAAACCACACACCACCACAGTGAAAGAGAGAGAGAGAGAGAGAGAGAGAGAGAGAGTTATAAAGCACAACTATGAACCAAACCACACACCAACACAGTGAAATAGAGAGAGAGAGAGAGAGAGAGAGAGAGAGAGAGTTATAAGCCCAACTATGAACCAAACCACACACCAACACAGTGAAATAGAGAGAGAGAGAGAGAGAGAGAGAGAGAGGGGGGGGTAGGGAGAGAGAGGGAGGGAGAGAGAGCGAGCAAGCGGGGGAGGGAGATAGAGCGAGCTGGCGATGGAGGGAGGGAAGGAGGGAGGGAGAGAGAGCTAGCTGGCGAGGGAAGGAGGGAGGGAGAGAGAGAGCTAGCGGGCGAGGGAAGGAGGGAGGGAGAGAGAGAGCTAGCGGGCGAGGGAAGGAGGGAGGGAGAGAGAAAGAGAGAGACGCACACACCGCCCACACCTTCTTACCATACACAGAATAAAAATAATCTGAATTTTTACGACCCTTCAAGCAAATATAAATTTGTCCAATTACTGCACAAATATATGCGTTGCCACCATATAACTCATTCGTACATTTATATGTAAAACTATGCATGCTTTGTGCCAGTGATGTTACAATCAACGAAATGGGAATCTGTCTTATATTAATATTATTTTATACAAAAACAAATATCTTAGTCTATAATTTGAGGTCTAGAGAATTAGTTGTTTACAAGACTAGTGTTATATTTTGAGGTTTAGACAATTCGTCGTTTAAAATAATTCGGTTGGTAAAATTCTCAATAAAAATTGGTGCACTATGTCAGCCATTTTATTTCAGGTGTTGCTAGTAAAGACACTAGCTTAATTAAAGACATGCGTCTGTTAATGACGGTAAACCAGCAGCATACGAATAGTTTTCACGCACTAAGATCATGTCTTCAGAGAAAGAAATTAGAGTTACCTCCCCATTGCATACACGCATTCCTTCTATTTATTGTTTAAATTTAACGTTTTTTCTCAAAACCAAGAAACAGTTATTTAAAAGTGTGATTTTGTGTTATTTTATATATGGTATTTAACTTTAAAACAAAAAAATAATAAAAACATTTCACTCTTCCTAAAAAAAAATTGTTTGATTAAATGAAATGTCGACATTTATAATTCACCTCCCCTTCCCCCTTTATCATAAAGAATAAACTGAAAGAAAAGAAAGATATAACCGCTGGGAATCTATAAGAATTGAATAAAACAATCTAACTTTTTTACTGCAAAGCAATATTCGCATTGAAGTTTATATGTAATCTTTAAGCCCCACCCCCCTTTTTTCACAATGAAAGCAAAATAGTGTCAAACCTTTCAAAACAAACTAACATTAACAAAAAGCCCAATAAAATAAGATAAATAAACCAACAGAAATACGGGTATTGAATAGAAGGACATCAAGTTAACTTTCAAATTTCTGATTTGTGAATTGGCGGCACAGCAACATAGATTCTTTTTGAGAAATGTGGGTAGCCCTTAAAAAGGGCTTTTGGTGGCTGGTAACAGCCGCTGCTAGAACGACATCAAGTTGAACTTTACTTCTTCTTTGGTGTCTTCTTTGCTTTGGGTTTTGCTGCCTTCTTTTTAGGAGACTTTGCTGCCTTCTTGGGTTTAGCGGCTTTCTTCGTTGCAGGTTTCTTTGCCTTTGGCTTTTTAGTTTTTGGTTTAGCTGCTTTCTTTTCACCTGCAGCTTTTTTAGCGGAGGGCTTCTTTGCCTTCTTGGGTTTAGCGGCTTTTGGTTTTGCTGCCTTCTTTGGCTTTGCGGCCTTCTTGGCTGGTTTTACTTCACCAATTCTGAATGATCCTGAAGCGCCGGTACCCTTAGACTGTTTCAGGCTCTTGTTCTTTACTCCGGCCTTCAAGGCTAACTTCAAGTGAGCATTTACTGGCTTGGCATCCTTGCCAACATTAAAGTTGGCCATGATATACTTTAAAATAGCCTGTCTGGAACTACCCCCCCTCTCTTTCAGTGCTCCAATAGCTTTACCAACCATTTCAGAGTATTTTGGATGGGCCGATGGTTTTTTCGGCTTGGCTGCTGCCTTCTTCTTTGGTGATTTTGCTGGTGTTGGTGCTGGTGGTGCTGCTGCGTCTGCCATTTTGCGATTTCAATTTAATCCTTGGGATAAATTTCACTTCAACAACGTTTTGAATATAACGCCATGACGAGGCCATCGTATGTTTATGTTTGACGAACGCGGACCTCGACGAAGACACCCATAAAAATAAATTGTAAAATCCATTACACCATCTCTGTAAAATGATTATGTGCTTCTTCCACGATTTTTATCATAATTTTCCTAACAATTCAACGAAAAACGCCAACAAACAGCATGTCAAACGTTTCATTAGTCATTCGCCTCTACGAAAAAGTATTTACATTGTGGTGCGATACACCCAGTAAAAATATATCGACAGCTAACTTGGAACCAACTAATTTACATTTGCAGGTTTTATGTCAGAAAAAAATTCATATTTTCTAATTGACAATTAGTTTCTTCTTCGCATTAACGCCGAGTTGGAGCAAAATCATCTCTTTACTCGATTTTTGCACGAAATTCTTAGGAGAAGAGAACTTCTTGTGAAATTTGATAAATTTTCAATGTGAGGGAAACACACAAAATATTCACGCGCCATTGTTCTGAAACAGTGTAACGGGAAAAAAAAGAAAAAACTATTTCTTTCGGTTGGAAATAATTTTTGATGGCGACTTTATACTTAAATTTATAACTGGTGCTTGTCAAGCGTGTTTCCTCTAATTTCTAGTTTTCATTATACATTTTTTGTCATTTTAGCAACTTTTCTCGTATCTACGTATTCATAACAAATTTCGTAAAATTTGTATATCTCTTAATGCCCAGTTTTCTCCGCAATATATCGTTCCATTACACTTTAATTTTTATTTTTGCACATTTATTCTTGTGGTTCCCTAAATATAATTAAGGATTAATTAGTTAAAAATTAATAAATGCGAATTGTCAATGGATATTGCGATTCACTAGTACTTCAGTAGAATACATGGCACATACAACTAATTATTATTATTAGGATGTTGGATTTGATTTGAGAATCCCGGCGAAAAAAGGGAGAGATATTATTTGTTGTTACAATAGAAGATCACGGGCAGTTTTTTTCTCTCGACGTGTTCATTTTGTTTTATGAAGTAACATAAACAACACTGTTGACTGAGATATACATGTAGGATATGTATGCTGGCTTCTCTGTTTCCGTTGTTGTTTTGGATCCGATTGCCGTTGCTCATGTTGATAGATGCCGATGAGCAATATAAAGATAAGAGAGAGAGAGAGAGAGAGAAAGTTATAAAGCACAACTATGAACCAAACCACACACCAACACAGTGAAATAGAGAGAGAGAGAGTTATAAAGCACAACTATGAACCAAACCACACACCAACACAGTGAAATAGAGAGAGAGAGAGAGAGAGAGAGAGAGAGAGAGAGAGAGAGGGTAGGGAGAGAGAGGGAGGGAGAGAGAGCGAGCAAGCGGGGGAGGGAGATAGAGCGAGCTGGCGATGGAGGGAGGGAAGGAGGGAGAGAGAGCTAGCTGGCGAGGGAAGGAGGGAGGGAGAGAGAGAGCTAGCGGGCGAGGGAAGGAGGGAGGGAGAGAGAGAGCTAGCGGGCGAGGGAAGGAGGGAGGGAGAGAGAAAGAGAGAGACGCACACACCGCCCACACCTTCTTACCATACACAGAATAAAAATAATCTGAATTTTTACGACCCTTCAAGCAAATATAAATTTGTCCAATTACTGCACAAATATATGCGTTGCCACCATATAACTCATTCGTACATTTATATGTAAAACTATGCATGCTTTGTGCCAGTGATGTTACAATCAACGAAATGGGAATCTGTCTTATATTAATATTATTTTATACAAAAACAAATATCTTAGTCTATAATTTGAGGTCTAGAGAATTAGTTGTTTACAAGACTAGTGTTATATTTTGAGGTTTAGACAATTCGTCGTTTAAAATAATTCGGTTGGTAAAATTCTCAATAAAAATTGGTGCACTATGTCAGCCATTTTATTTCAGGTGTTGCTAGTAAAGACACTAGCTTAATTAAAGACATGCGTCTGTTAATGACGGTAAACCAGCAGCATACGAATAGTTTTCACGCACTAAGATCATGTCTTCAGAGAAAGAAATTAGAGTTACCTCCCCATTGCATACACGCATTCCTTCTATTTATTGTTTAAATTTAACGTTTTTTCTCAAAACCAAGAAACAGTTATTTAAAAGTGTGATTTTGTGTTATTTTATATATGGTATTTAACTTTAAAACAAAAAAATAATAAAAACATTTCACTCTTCATAAAAAAAAAATTGTTTGATTAAATGAAATGTCGACATTTATAATTCACCTCCCCTTCCCCCTTTATCATAAAGAATAAACTGAAAGAAAAGAAAGATATAACCGCTGGGAATCTATAAGAATTGAATAAAACAATCTAACTTTTTTACTGCAAAGCAATATTCGCATTGAAGTTTATATGTAATCTTTAAGCCCCACCCCCCTTTTTTCACAATGAAAGCAAAATAGTGTCAAACCTTTCAAAACAAACTAACATTAACAAAAAGCCCAATAAAATAAGATAAATAAACCAACAGAAATACGGGTATTGAATAGAAGGACATCAAGTTAACTTTCAAATTTCTGATTTGTGAATTGGCGGCACAGCAACGTAGATTCTTTTTGAGAAATGTGGGTAGCCCTTAAAAGGGCTTTTGGTGGCTGGTAACAGCCGCTGCTAGAACGACATCAAGTTGAACTTTACTTCTTCTTTGGTGTCTTCTTTGCTTTGGGTTTTGCTGCCTTCTTTTTAGGAGACTTTGCTGCCTTCTTGGGTTTAGCGGCTTTCTTCGTTGCAGGTTTCTTTGCCTTTGGCTTTTTAGTTTTTGGTTTAGCTGCTTTCTTTTCACCTGCAGCTTTTTTAGCGGAGGGCTTCTTTGCCTTCTTGGGTTTAGCGGCTTTTGGTTTTGCTGCCTTCTTTGGCTTTGCGGCCTTCTTGGCTGGTTTTACTTCACCAATTCTGAATGATCCTGAAGCGCCGGTACCCTTAGACTGTTTCAGGCTCTTGTTCTTTACTCCGGCCTTCAAGGCTAACTTCAAGTGAGCATTTACTGGCTTGGCATCCTTGCCAACATTAAAGTTGGCCATGATATACTTTAAAATAGCCTGTCTGGAACTACCTCCCCTCTCTTTCAGTGCTCCAATAGCTTTACCAACCATTTCAGAGTATTTTGGATGGGCCGATGGTTTTTTCGGCTTGGCTGCTGCCTTCTTCTTTGGTGATTTTGCTGGTGTTGGTGCTGGTGGTGCTGCTGCGTCTGCCATTTTGCGATTTCAATTTAATCCTTGGGATAAATTTCACTTCAACAACGTTTTGAATATAACGCCATGACGAGGCCATCGTATGTTTATGTTTGACGAACGCGGACCTCGACGAAGACACCCATAAAAATAAATTGTAAAATCCATTACACGATCTCGGTAAAATGATTATGTGCTTCTTCCACGATTTTTATCATAATTTTCCTAACAATTCAACGAAAAACGCCAACAAACAGCATGTCAAACGTTTCATTAGTCATTCGCCTCTACGAAAAAGTATTTACATTGTGGTGCGATACACCCAGTAAAAATATATCGACAGCTAACTTGGAACCAACTAATTTACATTTGCAGGTTTTATGTCAGAAAAAAATTCATATTTTCTAATTGACAATTAGTTTCTTCTTCGCATTAACGCCGAGTTGGAGCAAAATCATCTCTTTACTCGATTTTTGCACGAAATTCTTAGGAGAAGAGAACTTCTTGTGAAATTTGATAAATTTTCAATGTGAGGGAAACACACAAAATATTCACGCGCCATTGTTCTGAAACAGTGTAACGGGAAAAAAAAGAAAAAACTATTTCTTTCGGTTGGAAATAATTTTTGATGGCGACTTTATACTTAAATTTATAACTGGTGCTTGTCAAGCGTGTTTCCTCTAATTTCTAGTTTTCATTATACATTTTTTGTCATTTTAGCAACTTTTCTCGTATCTACGTATTCATAACAAATTTCGTAAAATTTGTATATCTCTTAATGCCCAGTTTTCTCCGCAATATATCGTTCCATTACACTTTAATTTTTATTTTTGCACATTTATTCTTGTGGTTCCCTAAATATAATTAAGGATTAATTAGTTAAAAATTAATAAATGCGAATTGTCAATGGATATTGCGATTCACTAGTACTTCAGTAGAATACATGGCACATACAACTAATTATTATTATTAGGATGTTGGATTTGATTTGAGAATCCCGGCGAAAAAAGGGAGAGATATTATTTGTTGTTACAATAGAAGATCACGGGCAGTTTTTTTCTCTCGACGTGTTCATTTTGTTTTATGAAGTAACATAAACAACACTGTTGACTGAGATATACATGTAGGATATGTATGCTGGCTTCTCTGTTTCCGTTGTTGTTTTGGATCCGATTGCCGTTGCTCATGTTGATAGATGCCGATGAGCAGCATAAAGATAAGAGAGAGAGAGAGAGAGAGAGAGAGAGAGAGAGAGAGAGAGAGAGAGAGAGAAAGTTATAAAGCACAACTATGAACCAAACCACACACCAACACAGTGAAATAGAGAGAGAGAGAGAGAGAGAGAGAGAGAGAGAGAGAGAGAGAGAGAGAGTTATAAAGCACAACTATGAACCAAACCACACACCAACACAGTGAAATAGAGAGAGAGAGAGAGGGGGGGTAGGGAGAGAGAGGGAGGGAGAGAGAGCGAGCAAGCGGGGGAGGGAGATAGAGCGAGCTGGCGATGGAGGGAGGGAAGGAGGGAGGGAGAGAGAGCTAGCTGGCGAGGGAAGGAGGGAGGGAGAGAGAGAGCTAGCGGGCGAGGGAAGGAGGGAGGGAGAGAGAAAGAGAGAGACGCACACACCGCCCACACCTTCTTACCATACACAGAATAAAAATAATCTGAATTTTTACGACCCTTCAAGCAAATATAAATTTGTCCAATTACTGCACAAATATATGCGTTGCCACCATATAACTCATTCGTACATTTATATGTAAAACTATGCATGCTTTGTGCCAGTGATGTTACAATCAACGAAATGGGAATCTGTCTTATATTAATATTATTTTATACAAAAACAAATATCTTAGTCTATAATTTGAGGTCTAGAGAATTAGTTGTTTACAAGACTAGTGTTATATTTTGAGGTTTAGACAATTCGTCGTTTAAAATAATTCGGTTGGTAAAATTCTCAATAAAAATTGGTGCACTATGTCAGCCATTTTATTTCAGGTGTTGCTAGTAAAGACACTAGCTTAATTAAAGACATGCGTCTGTTAATGACGGTAAACCAGCAGCATACGAATAGTTTTCACGCACTAAGATCATGTCTTCAGAGAAAGAAATTAGAGTTACCTCCCCATTGCATACACGCATTCCTTCTATTTATTGTTTAAATTTAACGTTTTTTCTCAAAACCAAGAAACAGTTATTTAAAAGTGTGATTTTGTGTTATTTTATATATGGTATTTAACTTTAAAACAAAAAAATAATAAAAACATTTCACTCTTCATAAAAAAAAATTGTTTGATTAAATGAAATGTCGACATTTATAATTCACCTCCCCTTCCCCCTTTATCATAAAGAATAAACTGAAAGAAAAGAAAGATATAACCGCTGGGAATCTATAAGAATTGAATAAAACAATCTAACTTTTTTACTGCAAAGCAATATTCGCATTGAAGTTTATATGTAATCTTTAAGCCCCACCCCCCTTTTTTCACAATGAAAGCAAAATAGTGTCAAACCTTTCAAAACAAACTAACATTAACAAAAAGCCCAATAAAATAAGATAAATAAACCAACAGAAATACGGGTATTGAATAGAAGGACATCAAGTTAACTTTCAAATTTCTGATTTGTGAATTGGCGGCACAGCAACATAGATTCTTTTTGAGAAATGTGGGTAGCCCTTAAAAGGGCTTTTGGTGGCTGGTAACAGCCGCTGCTAGAACGACATCAAGTTGAACTTTACTTCTTCTTTGGTGTCTTCTTTGCTTTGGGTTTTGCTGCCTTCTTTTTAGGAGACTTTGCTGCCTTCTTGGGTTTAGCGGCTTTCTTCGTTGCAGGTTTCTTTGCCTTTGGCTTTTTAGTTTTTGGTTTAGCTGCTTTCTTTTCACCTGCAGCTTTTTTAGCGGAGGGCTTCTTTGCCTTCTTGGGTTTAGCGGCTTTTGGTTTTGCTGCCTTCTTTGGCTTTGCGGCCTTCTTGGCTGGTTTTACTTCACCAATTCTGAATGATCCTGAAGCGCCGGTACCCTTAGACTGTTTCAGGCTCTTGTTCTTTACTCCGGCCTTCAAGGCTAACTTCAAGTGAGCATTTACTGGCTTGGCATCCTTGCCAACATTAAAGTTGGCCATGATATACTTTAAAATAGCCTGTCTGGAACTACCTCCCCTCTCTTTCAGTGCTCCAATAGCTTTACCAACCATTTCAGAGTATTTTGGATGGGCCGATGGTTTTTTCGGCTTGGCTGCTGCCTTCTTCTTTGGTGATTTTGCTGGTGTTGGTGCTGGTGGTGCTGCTGCGTCTGCCATTTTGCGATTTCAATTTAATCCTTGGGATAAATTTCACTTCAACAACGTTTTGAATATAACGCCATGACGAGGCCATCGTATGTTTATGTTTGACGAACGCGGACCTCGACGAAGACACCCATAAAAATAAATTGTAAAATCCATTACACGATCTCGGTAAAATGATTATGTGCTTCTTCCACGATTTTTATCATAATTTTCCTAACAAATCAACGAAAAACGCCAACAAACAGCATGTCAAACGTTTCATTAGTCATTCGCCTCTACGAAAAAGTATTTACATTGTGGTGCGATACACCCAGTAAAAATATTGGAACCAACTAATTTACATTTGCAGGTTTTATGTCAGAAAAAAATTCATATTTTCTAATTGACAATTAGTTTCTTCTTCGCATTAACGCCGAGTTGGAGCAAAATCATCTCTTTACTCGATTTTTGCACGAAATTCTTAGGAGAAGAGAACTTCTTGTGAAATTTGATAAATTTTCAATGTGAGGGAAACACACAAAATATTCAAGCGCCATTGTTCTGAAACAGTGTAACGGGAAAAAAAAGAAAAAACTATTTCTTTCGGTTGGAAATAATTTTTGATGGCGACTTTATACTTAAATTTATAACTGGTGCTTGTCAAGCGTGTTTCCTCTAATTTCTAGTTTTCATTATACATTTTTTGTCATTTTAGCAACTTTTCTCGTATCTACGTATTCATAACAAATTTCGTAAAATTTGTATATCTCTTAATGCCCAGTTTTCTCCGCAATATATCGTTCCATTACACTTTAATTTTTATTTTTGCACATTTATTCTTGTGGTTCCCTAAATATAATTAAGGATTAATTAGTTAAAAATTAATAAATGCGAATTGTCAATGGATATTGCGATTCACTAGTACTTCAGTAGAATACATGGCACATACAACTAATTATTATTATTAGGATGTTGGATTTGATTTGAGAATCCCGGCGAAAAAAGGGAGAGATATTATTTGTTGTTACAATAGAAGATCACGGGCAGTTTTTTTCTCTCGACGTGTTCATTTTGTTTTATGAAGTAACATAAACAACACTGTTGACTGAGATATACATGTAGGATATGTATGCTGGCTTCTCTGTTTCCGTTGTTGTTTTGGATCCGATTGCCGTTGCGCATGTTGATAGATGCCGATGAGCAACATAAAGATAAGAGAGAGAGAGAGAGAGAGAGAGAGAGAGAGAGAGAGAGAGAGAGAGAGAGAGAGAGAGAGAGACAGAGAGAGAGAGAGAGAAAGTTATAAAGCACAACTATGAACCAAACCACACACCAACACAGTGAAATAGAGAGAGAGAGAGAGAGAGAGAGAGATAGAGAGAGAGAGAGAGAGAGGGAGAGAGAGAGAGAGAGTTATAAAGCACAACTATGAACCAAACCACACACCAACACAGTGAAATAGAGAGAGAGAGAGAGAGAGAGAGAGAGAGAGAGAGAGAGAGAGTTATAAAGCACAACTATGAACCAAACCACACACCAACACAGTGAAATAGAGAGAGAGAGAGAGAGGGGGGGTAGGGAGAGAGAGGGAGGGAGAGAGAGCGAGCAAGCGGGGGAGGGAGATAGAGCGAGCTGGCGATGGAGGGAGGGAAGGAGGGAGGGAGAGAGAGCTAGCTGGCGAGGGAAGGAGGGAGGGAGAGAGAGAGCTAGCGGGCGAGGGAAGGAGGGAGGGAGAGAGAGAGCTAGCGGGCGAGGGAAGGAGGGAGGGAGAGAGAAAGAGAGAGACGCACACACCGCCCACACCTTCTTACCATACACAGAATAAAACTAATCTGAATTTTTACGACCCTTCAAGCAAATATAAATTTGTCCAATTACTGCACAAATATATGCGTTGCCACCATATAACTCATTCGTACATTTATATGTAAAACTATGCATGCTTTGTGCCAGTGATGTTACAATCAACGAAATGGGAATCTGTCTTATATTAATATTATTTTATACAAAAACAAATATCTTAGTCTATAATTTGAGGTCTAGAGAATTAGTTGTTTACAAGACTAGTGTTATATTTTGAGGTTTAGACAATTCGTCGTTTAAAATAATTCGGTTGGTAAAATTCTCAATAAAAATTGGTGCACTATGTCAGCCATTTTATTTCAGGTGTTGCTAGTAAAGACACTAGCTTAATTAAAGACATGCGTCTGTTAATGACGGTAAACCAGCAGCATACGAATAGTTTTCACGCACTAAGATCATGTCTTCAGAGAAAGAAATTAGAGTTACCTCCCCATTGCATACACGCATTCCTTCTATTTATTGTTTAAATTTAACGTTTTTTCTCAAAACCAAGAAACAGTTATTTAAAAGTGTGATTTTGTGTTATTTTATATATGGTATTTAACTTTAAAACAAAAAAATAATAAAAACATTTCACTCTTCATAAAAAAAAAATTGTTTGATTAAATGAAATGTCGACATTTATAATTCACCTCCCCTTCCCCCTTTATCATAAAGAATAAACTGAAAGAAAAGAAAGATATAACCGCTGGGAATCTATAAGAATTGAATAAAACAATCTAACTTTTTTACTGCAAAGCAATATTCGCATTGAAGTTTATATGTAATCTTTAAGCCCCACCCCCCTTTTTTCACAATGAAAGCAAAATAGTGTCAAACCTTTCAAAACAAACTAACATTAACAAAAAGTCCAATAAAATAAGATAAATAAACCAACAGAAATACGGGTATTGAATAGAAGGACATCAAGTTAACTTTCAAATTTCTGATTTGTGAATTGGCGGCACAGCAACATAGATTCTTTTTGAGAAATGTGGGTAGCCCTTAAAAGGGCTTTTGGTGGCTGGTAACAGCCGCTGCTAGAACGACATCAAGTTGAACTTTACTTCTTCTTTGGTGTCTTCTTTGCTTTGGGTTTTGCTGCCTTCTTTTTAGGAGACTTTGCTGCCTTCTTGGGTTTAGCGGCTTTCTTCGTTGCAGGTTTCTTTGCCTTTGGCTTTTTAGTTTTTGGTTTAGCTGCTTTCTTTTCACCTGCAGCTTTTTTAGCGGAGGGCTTCTTTGCCTTCTTGGGTTTAGCGGCTTTTGGTTTTGCTGCCTTCTTTGGCTTTGCGGCCTTCTTGGCTGGTTTTACTTCACCAATTCTGAATGATCCTGAAGCGCCGGTACCCTTAGACTGTTTCAGGCTCTTGTTCTTTACTCCGGCCTTCAAGGCTAACTTCAAGTGAGCATTTACTGGCTTGGCATCCTTGCCAACATTAAAGTTGGCCATGATATACTTTAAAATAGCCTGTCTGGAACTACCTCCCCTCTCTTTCAGTGCTCCAATAGCTTTACCAACCATTTCAGAGTATTTTGGATGGGCCGATGGTTTTTTCGGCTTGGCTGCTGCCTTCTTCTTTGGTGATTTTGCTGGTGTTGGTGCTGGTGGTGCTGCTGCGTCTGCCATTTTGCGATTTCAATTTAATCCTTGGGATAAATTTCACTTCAACAACGTTTTGAATATAACGCCATGACGAGGCCATCGTATGTTTATGTTTGACGAACGCGGACCTCGACGAAGACACCCATAAAAATAAATTGTAAAATCCATTACACGATCTCGGTAAAATGATTATGTGCTTCTTCCACGATTTTTATCATAATTTTCCTAACAATTCAACGAAAAACGCCAACAAACAGCATGTCAAACGTTTCATTAGTCATTCGCCTCTACGAAAAAGTATTTACATTGTGGTGCGATACACCCAGTAAAAATATATCGACAGCTAACTTGGAACCAACTAATTTACATTTGCAGGTTTTATGTCAGAAAAAAATTCATATTTTCTAATTGACAATTAGTTTCTTCTTCGCATTAACGCCGAGTTGGAGCAAAATCATCTCTTTACTCGATTTTTGCACGAAATTCTTAGGAGAAGAGAACTTCTTGTGAAATTTGATAAATTTTCAATGTGAGGGAAACACACAAAATATTCACGCGCCATTGTTCTGAAACAGTGTAACGGGAAAAAAAAGAAAAAACTATTTCTTTCGGTTGGAAATAATTTTTGATGGCGACTTTATACTTAAATTTATAACTGGTGCTTGTCAAGCGTGTTTCCTCTAATTTCTAGTTTTCATTATACATTTTTTGTCATTTTAGCAACTTTTCTCGTATCTACGTATTCATAACAAATTTCGTAAAATTTGTATATCTCTTAATGCCCAGTTTTCTCCGCAATATATCGTTCCATTACACTTTAATTTTTATTTTTGCACATTTATTCTTGTGGTTCCCTAAATATAATTAAGGATTAATTAGTTAAAAATTAATAAATGCGAATTGTCAATGGATATTGCGATTCACTAGTACTTCAGTAGAATACATGGCACATACAACTAATTATTATTATTAGGATGTTGGATTTGATTTGAGAATCCCGGCGAAAAAAGGGAGAGATATTATTTGTTGTTACAATAGAAGATCACGGGCAGTTTTTTTCTCTCGACGTGTTCATTTTGTTTTATGAAGTAACATAAACAACACTGTTGACTGAGATATACATGTAGGATATGTATGCTGGCTTCTCTGTTTCCGTTGTTGTTTTGGATCCGATTGCCGTTGCTCATGTTGATAGATGCCGATGAGCAACATAAAGATAAGAGAGAGAGAGAGAGAGAGAGAGAGAGAGAGAGAGAGAGAGAGAGAGAGAGAGAGAGAGAGAGAGAGAGAGAAAGTTATAAAGCACAACTATGAACCAAACCACACACCAACACAGTGAAATAGAGAGAGAGAGAGAGAGAGAGAGAGAGAGAGAGTTATAAAGCACAACTATGAACCAAACCACACACCAACACAGTGAAATAGAGAGAGAGAGAGAGAGAGAGAGAGAGTTATAAAGCACAACTATGAACCAAACCACACACCAACACAGTGAAATAGAGAGAGAGAGAGAGGGGGGGTAGGGAGAGAGAGGGAGGGAGAGAGAGCGAGCAAGCGGGGGAGGGAGATAGAGCGAGCTGGCGATGGAGGGAGGGAAGGAGGGAGGGAGAGAGAGCTAGCTGGCGAGGGAAGGAGGGAGGGAGAGAGAGAGCTAGCGGGCGAGGGAAGGAGGGAGGGAGAGAGAGAGCTAGCGGGCGAGGGAAGGAGGGAGGGAGAGAGAAAGAGAGAGACGCACACACCGCCCACACCTTCTTACCATACACAGAATAAAAATAATCTGAATTTTTACGACCCTTCAAGCAAATATAAATTTGTCCAATTACTGCACAAATATATGCGTTGCCACCATATAACTCATTCGTACATTTATATGTAAAACTATGCATGCTTTGTGCCAGTGATGTTACAATCAACGAAATGGGAATCTGTCATATATTAATATTATTTTATACAAAAACAAATATCTTAGTCTATAATTTGAGGTCTAGAGAATTAGTTGTTTACAAGACTAGTGTTATATTTTGAGGTTTAGACAATTCGTCGTTTAAAATAATTCGGTTGGTAAAATTCTCAATAAAAATTGGTGCACTATGTCAGCCATTTTATTTCAGGTGTTGCTAGTAAAGACACTAGCTTAATTAAAGACATGCGTCTGTTAATGACGGTAAACCAGCAGCATACGAATAGTTTTCACGCACTAAGATCATGTCTTCAGAGAAAGAAATTAGAGTTACCTCCCCATTGCATACACGCATTCCTTCTATTTATTGTTTAAATTTAACGTTTTTTCTCAAAACCAAGAAACAGTTATTTAAAAGTGTGATTTTGTGTTATTTTATATATGGTATTTAACTTTAAAACAAAAAAAATAATAAAAACATTTCACTCTTCATAAAAAAAAAATTGTTTGATTAAATGAAATGTCGACATTTATAATTCACCTCCCCTTCCCCCTTTATCATAAAGAATAAACTGAAAGAAAAGAAAGATATAACCGCTGGGAATCTATAAGAATTGAATAAAACAATCCAACTTTTTTACTGCAAAGCAATATTCGCATTGAAGTTTATATGTAATCTTTAAGCCCCACCCCCCTTTTTTCACAATGAAAGCAAAATAGTGTCAAACCTTTCAAAACAAACTAACATTAACAAAAAGTCCAATAAAATAAGATAAATAAACCAACAGAAATACGGGTATTGAATAGAAGGACATCAAGTTAACTTTCAAATTTCTGATTTGTGAATTGGCGGCACAGCAACATAGATTCTTTTTGAGAAATGTGGGTAGCCCTTAAAAGGGCTTTTGGTGGCTGGTAACAGCCGCTGCTAGAACGACATCAAGTTGAACTTTACTTCTTCTTTGGTGTCTTCTTTGCTTTGGGTTTTGCTGCCTTCTTTTTAGGAGACTTTGCTGCCTTCTTGGGTTTAGCGGCTTTCTTCGTTGCAGGTTTCTTTGCCTTTGGCTTTTTAGTTTTTGGTTTAGCTGCTTTCTTTTCACCTGCAGCTTTTTTAGCGGAGGGCTTCTTTGCCTTCTTGGGTTTAGCGGCTTTTGGTTTTGCTGCCTTCTTTGGCTTTGCGGCCTTCTTGGCTGGTTTTACTTCACCAATTCTGAATGATCCTGAAGCGCCGGTACCCTTAGACTGTTTCAGGCTCTTGTTCTTTACTCCGGCCTTCAAGGCTAACTTCAAGTGAGCATTTACTGGCTTGGCATCCTTGCCAACATTAAAGTTGGCCATGATATACTTTAAAATAGCCTGTCTGGAACTACCTCCCCTCTCTTTCAGTGCTCCAATAGCTTTACCAACCATTTCAGAGTATTTTGGATGGGCCGATGGTTTTTTCGGCTTGGCTGCTGCCTTCTTCTTTGGTGATTTTGCTGGTGTTGGTGCTGGTGGTGCTGCTGCGTCTGCCATTTTGCGATTTCAATTTAATCCTTGGGATAAATTTCACTTCAACAACGTTTTGAATATAACGCCATGACGAGGCCATCGTATGTTTATGTTTGACGAACGCGGACCTCGACGAAGACACCCATAAAAATAAATTGTAAAATCCATTACACGATCTCGGTAAAATGATTATGTGCTTCTTCCACGATTTTTATCATAATTTTCCTAACAATTCAACGAAAAACGCCAACAAACAGCATGTCAAACGTTTCATTAGTCATTCGCCTCTACGAAAAAGTATTTACATTGTGGTGCGATACACCCAGTAAAAATATATCGACAGCTAACTTGGAACCAACTAATTTACATTTGCAGGTTTTATGTCAGAAAAAAATTCATATTTTCTAATTGACAATTAGTTTCTTCTTCGCATTAACGCCGAGTTGGAGCAAAATCATCTCTTTACTCGATTTTTGCACGAAATTCTTAGGAGAAGAGAACTTCTTGTGAAATTTGATAAATTTTCAATGTGAGGGAAACACACAAAATATTCACGCGCCATTGTTCTGAAACAGTGTAACGGGAAAAAAAAAGAAAAAAACTATTTCTTTCGGTTGGAAATAATTTTGATGGCGACTTTATACTTAAATTTATAACTGGTGCTTGTCAAGCGTGTTTCCTCTAATTTCTAGTTTTCATTATACATTTTTTGTCATTTTAGCAACTTTTCTCGTATCTACGTATTCATAACAAATTTCGTAAAATTTGTATATCTCTTAATGCCCAGTTTTCTCCGCAATATATCGTTCCATTACACTTTAATTTTTATTTTTGCACATTTATTCTTGTGGTTCCCTAAATATAATTAAGGATTAATTAGTTAAAAATTAATAAATGCGAATTGTCAATGGATATTGCGATTCACTAGTACTTCAGTAGAATACATGGCACATACAACTAATTATTATTATTAGGATGTTGGATTTGATTTGAGAATCCCGGCGAAAAAAGGGAGAGATATTATTTGTTGTTACAATAGAAGATCACGGGCAGTTTTTTTCTCTCGACGTGTTCATTTTGTTTTATGAAGTAACATAAACAACACTGTTGACTGAGATATACATGTAGGATATGTATGATGGCTTCTCTGTTTCCGTTGTTGTTTTGGATCCGATTGCCGTTGCTCATGTTCATAGATGCCGATGAGCAACATAAAGATAAGAGAGAGAGAGAGAGAGAGAGAGAGAGAGAGAGAGAGAGAGAGAGAGAGAGAGAGAGAGAGAGAGAGAGAGAGAGAGAGAGAGAGTTATAAAGCACAACTATGAACCAAACCACACACCAACACAGTGAAATAGAGAGAGAGAGAGAGGGGGGGGGTAGGGAGAGAGAGGGAGGGAGAGAGAGCGAGCAAGCGGGGGAGGGAGATAGAGCGAGCTGGCGATGGAGGGAGGGAAGGAGGGAGGGAGATAGAGCTAGCTGGCGAGGGAAGGAGGGAGGGAGAGAGAGAGCTAGCGGGCGAGGGAAGGAGGGAGGGAGAGAGAGAGCTAGCGGGCGAGGGAAGGAGGGAGGGAGAGAGAAAGAGAGAGACGCACACACCGCCCACACCTTCTTACCATACACAGAATAAAAATAATCTGAATTTTTACGACCCTTCAAGCAAATATAAATTTGTCCAATTACTGCACAAATATATGCGTTGCCACCATATAACTCATTCGTACATTTATATGTAAAACTATGCATGCTTTGTGCCAGTGATGTTACAATCAACGAAATGGGAATCTGTCTTATATTAATATTATTTTATACAAAAACAAATATCTTAGTCTATAATTTGAGGTCTAGAGAATTAGTTGTTTACAAGACTAGTGTTATATTTTGAGGTTTAGACAATTCGTCGTTTAAAATAATTCGGTTGGTAAAATTCTCAATAAAAATTGGTGCACTATGTCAGCCATTTTATTTCAGGTGTTGCTAGTAAAGACACTAGCTTAATTAAAGACATGCGTCTGTTAATGACGGTAAACCAGCAGCATACGAATAGTTTTCACGCACTAAGATCATGTCTTCAGAGAAAGAAATTAGAGTTACCTCCCCATTGCATACACGCATTCCTTCTATTTATTGTTTAAATTTAACGTTTTTTTCTCAAAACCAAGAAACAGTTATTTAAAAGTGTGATTTTGTGTTATTTTATATATGGTATTTAACTTTAAAACAAAAAAATAATAAAAACATTTCACTCTTCATAAAAAAAAAATTGTTTGATTAAATGAAATGTCGACATTTATAATTCACCTCCCCTTCCCCCTTTATCATAAAGAATAAACTGAAAGAAAAGAAAGATATAACCGCTGGGAATCTATAAGAATTGAATAAAACAATCTAACTTTTTTACTGCAAAGCAATATTCGCATTGAAGTTTATATGTAATCTTTAAGCCCCACCCCCCTTTTTTCACAATGAAAGCAAAATAGTGTCAAACCTTTCAAAACAAACTAACATTAACAAAAAGTCCAATAAAATAAGATAAATAAACCAACAGAAATACGGGTATTGAATAGAAGGACATCAAGTTAACTTTCAAATTTCTGATTTGTGAATTGGCGGCACAGCAACATAGATTCTTTTTGAGAAATGTGGGTAGCCCTTAAAAGGGCTTTTGGTGGCTGGTAACAGCCGCTGCTAGAACGACATCAAGTTGAACTTTACTTCTTCTTTGGTGTCTTCTTTGCTTTGGGTTTTGCTGCCTTCTTTTTAGGAGACTTTGCTGCCTTCTTGGGTTTAGCGGCTTTCTTCGTTGCAGGTTTCTTTGCCTTTGGCTTTTTAGTTTTTGGTTTAGCTGCTTTCTTTTCACCTGCAGCTTTTTTAGCGGAGGGCTTCTTTGCCTTCTTGGGTTTAGCGGCTTTTGGTTTTGCTGCCTTCTTTGGCTTTGCGGCCTTCTTGGCTGGTTTTACTTCACCAATTCTGAATGATCCTGAAGCGCCGGTACCCTTAGACTGTTTCAGGCTCTTGTTCTTTACTCCGGCCTTCAAGGCTAACTTCAAGTGAGCATTTACTGGCTTGGCATCCTTGCCAACATTAAAGTTGGCCATGATATACTTTAAAATAGCCTGTCTGGAACTACCTCCCCTCTCTTTCAGTGCTCCAATAGCTTTACCAACCATTTCAGAGTATTTTGGATGGGCCGATGGTTTTTTCGGCTTGGCTGCTGCCTTCTTCTTTGGTGATTTTGCTGGTGTTGGTGCTGGTGGTGCTGCTGCGTCTGCCATTTTGCGATTTCAATTTAATCCTTGGGATAAATTTCACTTCAACAACGTTTTGAATATAACGCCATGACGAGGCCATCGTATGTTTATGTTTGACGAACGCGGACCTCGACGAAGACACCCATAAAAATAAATTGTAAAATCCATTACACGATCTCGGTAAAATGATTATGTGCTTCTTCCACGATTTTTATCATAATTTTCCTAACAATTCAACGAAAAACGCCAACAAACAGCATGTCAAACGTTTCATTAGTCATTCGCCTCTACGAAAAAGTATTTACATTGTGGTGCGATACACCCAGTAAAAATATATCGACAGCTAACTTGGAACCAACTAATTTACATTTGCAGGTTTTATGTCAGAAAAAAATTCATATTTTCTAATTGACAATTAGTTTCTTCTTCGCATTAACGCCGAGTTGGAGCAAAATCATCTCTTTACTCGATTTTTGCACGAAATTCTTAGGAGAAGAGAACTTCTTGTGAAATTTGATAAATTTTCAATGTGAGGGAAACACACAAAATATTCACGCGCCATTGTTCTGAAACAGTGTAAGGGGAAAAAAAAGAAAAAACTATTTCTTTCGGTTGGAAATAATTTTTGATGGCGACTTTATACTTAAATTTATAACTGGTGCTTGTCAAGCGTGTTTCCTCTAATTTCTAGTTTTCATTATACATTTTTTGTCATTTTAGCAACTTTTCTCGTATCTACGTATTCATAACAAATTTCGTAAAATTTGTATATCTCTTAATGCCCAGTTTTCTCCGCAATATATCGTTCCATTACACTTTAATTTTTATTTTTGCACATTTATTCTTGTGGTTCCCTAAATATAATTAAGGATTAATTAGTTAAAAATTAATAAATGCGAATTGTCAATGGATATTGCGATTCACTAGTACTTCAGTAGAATACATGGCACATACAACTAATTATTATTATTAGGATGTTGGATTTGATTTGAGAATCCCGGCGAAAAAAGGGAGAGATATTATTTGTTGTTACAATAGAAGATCACGGGCAGTTTTTTTCTCTCGACGTGTTCATTTTGTTTTATGAAGTAACATAAACAACACTGTTGACTGAGATATACATGTAGGATATGTATGCTGGCTTCTCTGTTTCCGTTGTTGTTTTGGATCCGATTGCCGTTGCTCATGTTGATAGATGCCGATGAGCAACATAAAGATAAGAGAGAGAGAGAGAGAGAGAGAGAGAGAGAGAGAGAGAGAGAGAGAGAGAGAGAGAGAGAGAGAGAGAGAAAGTTATAAAGCACAACTATGAACCAAACCACACACCAACACAGTGAAATAGAGAGAGAGAGAGAGAGAGAGAGAGAGAGAGAGAGAGTTATAAAGCACAACTATGAACCAAACCACACACCAACACAGTGAAATAGAGAGAGAGAGAGAGAGAGAGTTATAAAGCACAACTATGAACCAAACCACACACCAACACAGTGAAATAGAGAGAGAGAGAGAGGGGGGGTAGGGAGAGAGAGGGAGGGAGAGAGAGCGAGCAAGCGGGGGAGGGAGATAGAGCGAGCTGGCGATGGAGGGAGGGAAGGAGGGAGGGAGAGAGAGCTAGCTGGCGAGGGAAGGAGGGAGGGAGAGAGAGAGCTAGCGGGCGAGGGAAGGAGGGAGGGAGAGAGAGAGCTAGCGGGCGAGGGAAGGAGGGAGGGAGAGAGAAAGAGAGAGACGCACACACCGCCCACACCTTCTTACCATACACAGAATAAAAATAATCTGAATTTTTACGACCCTTCAAGCAAATATAAATTTGTCCAATTACTGCACAAATATATGCGTTGCCACCATATAACTCATTCGTACATTTATATGTAAAACTATGCATGCTTTGTGCCAGTGATGTTACAATCAACGAAATGGGAATCTGTCTTATATTAATATTATTTTATACAAAAACAAATATCTTAGTCTATAATTTGAGGTCTAGAGAATTAGTTGTTTACAAGACTAGTGTTATATTTTGAGGTTTAGACAATTCGTCGTTTAAAATAATTCGGTTGGTAAAATTCTCAATAAAAATTGGTGCACTATGTCAGCCATTTTATTTCAGGTGTTGCTAGTAAAGACACTAGCTTAATTAAAGACATGCGTCTGTTAATGACGGTAAACCAGCAGCATACGAATAGTTTTCACGCACTAAGATCATGTCTTCAGAGAAAGAAATTAGAGTTACCTCCCCATTGCATACACGCATTCCTTCTATTTATTGTTTAAATTTAACGTTTTTTCTCAAAACCAAGAAACAGTTATTTAAAAGTGTGATTTTGTGTTATTTTATATATGGTATTTAACTTTAAAACAAAAAAATAATAAAAACATTTCACTCTTCATAAAAAAAAAATTGTTTGATTAAATGAAATGTCGACATTTATAATTCACCTCCCCTTCCCCCTTTATCATAAAGAATAAACTGAAAGAAAAGAAAGATATAACCGCTGGGAATCTATAAGAATTGAATAAAACAATCTAACTTTTTTACTGCAAAGCAATATTCGCATTGAAGTTTATATGTAATCTTTAAGCCCCACCCCCCTTTTTTCACAATGAAAGCAAAATAGTGTCAAACCTTTCAAAACAAACTAACATTAACAAAAAGTCCAATAAAATAAGATAAATAAACCAACAGAAATACGGGTATTGAATAGAAGGACATCAAGTTAACTTTCAAATTTCTGATTTGTGAATTGGCGGCACAGCAACATAGATTCTTTTTGAGAAATGTGGGTAGCCCTTAAAAGGGCTTTTGGTGGCTGGTAACAGCCGCTGCTAGAACGACATCAAGTTGAACTTTACTTCTTCTTTGGTGTCTTCTTTGCTTTGGGTTTTGCTGCCTTCTTTTTAGGAGACTTTGCTGCCTTCTTGGGTTTAGCGGCTTTCTTCGTTGCAGGTTTCTTTGCCTTTGGCTTTTTAGTTTTTGGTTTAGCTGCTTTCTTTTCACCTGCAGCTTTTTTAGCGGAGGGCTTCTTTGCCTTCTTGGGTTTAGCGGCTTTTGGTTTTGCTGCCTTCTTTGGCTTTGCGGCCTTCTTGGCTGGTTTTACTTCACCAATTCTGAATGATCCTGAAGCGCCGGTACCCTTAGACTGTTTCAGGCTCTTGTTCTTTACTCCGGCCTTCAAGGCTAACTTCAAGTGAGCATTTACTGGCTTGGCATCCTTGCCAACATTAAAGTTGGCCATGATATACTTTAAAATAGCCTGTCTGGAACTACCTCCCCTCTCTTTCAGTGCTCCAATAGCTTTACCAACCATTTCAGAGTATTTTGGATGGGCCGATGGTTTTTTCGGCTTGGCTGCTGCCTTCTTCTTTGGTGATTTTGCTGGTGTTGGTGCTGGTGGTGCTGCTGCGTCTGCCATTTTGCGATTTCAATTTAATCCTTGGGATAAATTTCACTTCAACAACGTTTTGAATATAACGCCATGACGAGGCCATCGTATGTTTATGTTTGACGAACGCGGACCTCGACGAAGACACCCATAAAAATAAATTGTAAA